>OZ014488.1:12020947-12377096 GCA_963965965.1 Trididemnum nubilum | reverse complement strand
AGTATCGGTATTGGGCAAAAATGATTCTAAGCTTAACTGTAAGGATATTTGGCTTCGCACTTTTGACAAAAATTCCTACAATGCCTTTATATAGGGGTCAGTCAATAAGTAATGAGACTTTTTTAATAACTAAAGTTTGCATTGACTGGTAATCAAAAAATGCTTTTTTATTTTTCAACATAGTCTCCCTCCTTTGCAACACACTTGTTCCATCTGGATATTAGATCGTCTATTTCTTTGGCATAGAATTCCGTGGACTGAGTCCTGAGCCACTTGCTCGCAGCAGCCTTCACTTCTTCATCAGTCTGGAAGTGAATTCCCCTCATACTTACTTTGAGTGGGCCGAAGAGGTGAAAATCAAATGGTGCAAGGTCTGGGCTGTAGGGTGGGTGTGTTAGAAGTTTCCAGCCTAAATCTTCAATTTTGGCTAGGGTTCTTGCTGCTATGTGCGGCCTTGCATTATCCTGAAGGAGAACCACACCCTTTGACTGAAGTTCCCTCCGTTTGTTCTTAATGTCTTTTATCAGTTGAGTTAGCAGCTTACAGTAGTTCCCTGAGTTCGCAGTGTTGCCCCTTTCCAAGAAACTGGTTGTGATCGGCCCATTTCTGTCCCAGAACACAGTGAGCATGACTTTCCCTAAACTTTTCTGAGATATGAATTTTTTCTTCACTGGGGAAGAAACATGCTTCCACTCCATTGACTGTCGTTTCGATTCAGGTTCATAATGAAAGATCCAGGTCTCATCAGTTGTCACTATTCTCGACAGAAAAGCATCTCCCTCTTTTCTATATCTGCGAAATGATGCTCTGGAAGCCATCAGGCGTTGCATTTTATGATCATCCGTTAACATCTTGGGAACCCAGCGGCAGCTGACTTTTGAAAAAATGCAGCTTCTCACTCACAATTGCGTGCTCTGTGCCATGGGAGATGTCCAAGTTTGTTGCAATTTCATCTAAAGTGACCCTTCTATCAGATCTGATCAGGTCTTCAACTGCCTGTACTGCTTCCGGGGTAGAGACATCCACAGGTCTTCCACTTCTCAGATCATCAGTAATGCTTTCGCGTCCATCTTTAAATGCTTGCACCCATTTGTAGAAGTTTGCTCTAGACATACAGGAAGGACCATATTGTCTTAGCATTCTAGACAGAATCTCACATAATTTTACATTCTCTGCCAACAGAAATCTGATGACTGCTCTTTGTTCCAAGCATGAGGTGTTTGCTAGCCTAGTGGTCATTTCAATTTATCGTCACACCTACAGTATTCTGAAAATAAACAAATTTTTTTTGTAAATGAGATGACAACTCCATTCATAATCATCACATAAAATTTCAGTTGCATAACTTCAAGAACACTAAAGTAATTGAGAAAGTCTCATCACTTACTGATCGCCATCCAAGTGGTAACGTTACTGATTTTATCTGCGTTCTGAATCAAAAACTTGCCAGCTTTGGACCAAAACAAAAGTGCTATTTTCTTGGCGACTTGAACATTAATGTTGACCATGATAAAAGTACGAGAAGTGCAACTGACTATATTATGCATATGATCTCAAGCAATAATTGTTGCATGCTAATTGACAAGCATACGCGAGTGGTAAATAATATCAATATCATTATAGACCACGTAATTGCAAGTGACACCTCCAATATCATCTATCCGCAATATTTACCAATGATATTACTGATCATTTACCCGTAGAATAGGGTGTTGCCGCCGCCCATAAATTTGAAAATTTTATAGTGGCAACTTCTACCTTGGCTCAAGTTGGAGGCTTCGCAAAAAAACTTTTGGTCAAGTTTCGTAAAAATTTATCAATGTTTAAAGGTCGCACAGTGACATCAAAGTTTTGGCAATTTCAAAAAAAAGTTTTTTTCATTTTGAATGTTTTAGGACTATAAGTTGAACCTGTGATCACTTTTGATCATTTCTACTGTATTTGGAGTTGTTGTTTAGTAAACAGCCAACAAGGGAACTTCTTAAATCAAAGTTATCAAAAGTTGCGTAATAAAACTACTGCCACAAGCACAATTAATACCAAGTTATTGCACATTTTTGGAATTTAATAATCAATATCTTATCTGGCTCTAATTTTAAACTCAAAAGCGCTTAATATTGTTGTTTACCCAGTGTCAGTCTTTTTTTTATTCTAGACAGCTGTGTTTACAAAAAGCATTTTATTGATAAGCTGTCATAATTTCCGTTTCTTCTCTTTGAGAGCCAAAGTTTTTCCTTATTCTCGATATTGGTTTTTTAACTAGACATCATGATATGCAAGTGTTTTTGCTTCTTCCTTTTTGAATCATGTTACGGCGTTTGTTTAATAACAAAGATTTCATTGCTGTGTTCAATTTTTTTTCAATGTTTGAGAAATCTTGGAAATACGGCAAAGATTTTTTGCATGCTTTATCGATCTCGAAAAATTATAATATGATTGCCTTTCTATCTTTGGAGGGTTCCAAAGAAGAATGGCGTTGACGGTCAGTTGTTACATGCCATTAAGGCATTCTATGGTGTCGACTGGAGTTTCGTGCTTGGGTAAATGGCAAGCAACCAAAGCTTTCCATGTAGGCGTTGAACTCCGGCAAGGGTGCGTTTTGTTTCTTCTCTTATTCATTGTTTACACGAATTGGATTGACAAATGCAACAAAGTTGATGAGTTAGCCACGACAGGAAAATGAAAAATCAGTTGCCTGCTACGTGCTGATGATTTGATTCTGCTTCTACAGAATCTGGCCTTCAGCGCACATTAAATAGATTTGCAGCTGCTTATGACACTCTAGGAATAAAAATAAGCACCGTCAAAACTAATATACTTCATGTTTCAAGAAACACTAATTAGTGCTTGTTGCAACTGAATGGAGCGACACAGAGACAAGTAAACAAGTTCAAATATATTGGGATTGCATTCACGAGTGACGGAAGGCAAGACGAAGAACTGGATATCCAAATTTGGAAAGCAATTGCAATAAAAAGAGCTTTGCACTATTCTTGTTGTGAGACGAATATCTTCGAAAAAAAGCAAAACTCTCAATTTTCGAAACAGTCTTTGTTCCTTCTCGCCAACTGTATCTCTGTATGGTCATGAACATTTAAAGTGTGCGTGCAAATCTTGCAATTTTGTCATGCGTCAGACATAAAAACCACGCGATCAAGTCTATTCTTTCATTCAATAATTTTTCTTAGAAATCGTCGTAAACAAGTCGAAAAAGTTTACGCTTTGTACAATTAGCTATTTGTCCAAACCATTTTATATGGGGGAGGGGGAGATCAAAAATGTTACCTGCCTATAGATCTAATTTTTTTCAGGGTTATTTTTGAATAAATTTGTCTGCTCCGGCCTACATCTCGTGTCAAATAGAATAAAAAACGCTCAAACTTGGCAGAGCAACTTGTGATTCAATTTGATATAGTGTACAATTTCATACAAAACTCCTTAATGCAAAATAAAAATGTGAAAATATAAGCGAAGTAAATGTGAGTGAAAGCAATTTATGACTAAGGTCAAGTTTTGACTTTAGGGGTCTCGTCAAATAAAAAAAAGGACATGATTTGTTCTACAGATGAGCAACAATCAATAAAAAGTAAAAGTAAGCAAAAAGATTAGTATCATTAAAGATCATTCATCAGAACGATTTACAAGAACTATTATTTTTTAAGAAGGAACAGAACTAAATTTTGTTGTTGTTGTTTAAAAAAGTCGCTGCAAGAGCATAACAAAAAGAAATGTTAGCAGAAAGCACAAACGCTACAGAGAAGAAAAATAATAATTCAGTTGATGCTAGGAATAAGTAGGACCAGAATGTTTGGTCGGTGCCATGAATGAATGATTAAGTGTCAGTAATTTTGTAGCAAATTAAACGAGACAGTTGTTTGTAAAGTGGAATCGGCTGATGCGAATTAATCGGATCAATTCAGATCCACGACGCAAAGCATTCGCCTACGATAGCGCAGCAAGCTCATGAAGGTCTTTTAACTCCGAATACTGCTGAGTTTCTCTGGCTTGAATTATCACAACGTCAATTTTCCGTCAGATTATAATTCTATTACTTAGTGGTAACTGGTTTAATCTTATTCAAACAGAACACAAAAACAACCAAAAAAAAAATTAGCGGTTAATTTAGAAGATGCCAACGCACAGCACACACACATAAACAATAGTTGATACCGTATCTGCCTCAGCTATAATTATACGATACACAAAAAAAACATAAAATATCAGCTCTGCTTGTATCTTGCAACAAGAAAACTACAGCGTTGTTTAATCACGAGGAATAGATTTTAGCTAGCATTGCTGCAGTAAGAGTATGCGCTCAAATTAACTAAAGTGTTACTTGTACGAACGTTAAATCGATTTGTCACGTTGGAACTGAAAAGCCGTCGCATTGGAAAACCTGACAAGAAGTGATACTTTGAACGCGTCAAAGGCAAGGGCTAGATCGAGCAGGGCGAAAAATACAGTCACATGTGATACATTAAATGCAACACAAAAGTTCATCTTCTATAGGATTGGGCCAAAGGAACATGCGCTGAGGCAGATTGGATAGCTTGGGCATAAGGGGAGACTAACGTTCAACGGGGGAACTATTGAAATTGCAATTTCTTCTGCATTTCTTGCAGTCGCAGTGTTCTGAAAAATAATTTAAAATATGATAAATATTTGAGACAGTTCATCACTTTTTTAAGGCTCGTCAGCTACGTACAACTTTTCAGGAGTTTTCAGTAGTGTTTATAAATACGCCATTCGTCAATTAATTTTTAAAAGTCTGGTATAGAGCGTTTTAGTTTGCAATGGTACCTAAACTATACAACTACACTGTATAATAAAATAAGCTGTGTAGTGATATAAAGTGAATCTTTTTGAGACTAACTTCACTAAATTTGAGCTTTCTACGATCTTTCGTTTCTAAGAAATGACAGTTTAGATTTTCTCTTAGAAAGACTTTAGATCCCTTAGAAATTATGCCAGGGTTGCCAATCATAGAACCAAAATTTCAAAAAGTTACTGCATGACTGCATGTTCCTAACTCCCAATGATTGTTTCAAAGCAGCGTTGTTGTCCAAGCAAAGTAAAGGGTCAGAATTGTAAATTAGCTGCTTCTCAAGAAAATGCTGGCCAACTTTCCAAAATTAATCTTCCGTCACAAAACTAGCAAAATGGGAACACCGAAGTTAGAGGAAAGTTGTCAACTTTGAATCGCAAGATCTTGAAAAGTAGAAGATGTAAAAAGCTCAAATTTGGTGAGAATGCATTTTATTAGTTGGTAGTTGATTACGTTTTACCTTAGAATGAGCGAAGAAAGTGCCAGTAAACTGGCACGAAAAGCCAACTAGGCTTAAACTAAACAGAGCAAAAGTTCTAAAAAACCTGCCGGTCAGACTTAGATATAAGACACTTAAGCACGCGAAACACCCATTGATTTGATTACAAACACTAAATAAACTTTTGTGAAGTAACCTTGGCTGTAAACCTAAACACAGCAATGCGTCATCCCACGTCTAAATAAAAGCAAAGAAACCTTAACACTTAAAATGAATATTATTCACAGAAAGGTACATCCATAAAATTACCATTTTATTGCTTGAGTTAAGGAAAAACAAAAAATTAAAATTTGGAAATATAAAATCATTATCATACCAATTTAGAGTAACTACACTAAAAGTCGGCCAATTAGTCGAGCGGTTACGCGTTTGCTTCTTAAACGGGAAGTCTGAGGTTCAAATCTCGAAACGGTCAGCAAATCGAACACAGTGCTGTCAACGCTTGCTACCGCTGTGACATTTCTTCTGAAGGATATGTGTTACCCGGGCGCAATGACAAAGATAGACCCGACACTCCTTACACGCTTCGGCCTAACAATGAAAAATTTGATAACAAATGTACTAAAACTAATATAGGTTTGTTCAAATTAGAAAGTAAGAAACAACAAAATAGGTAACACTTTCAAAGCTGACCCTTCAGTCTTCATTTTGCAACCAAAAAAGGTTTTCAATGCATGCGAGCTTAATTGGCTCAGAAAGCAATTCTTTTTAAATCAAACTCTGATGAAAAAAAGTGCTATGCTTTCGAAAGTTCGTCCGTAAGAAAAATAGTGAATCATGCAAATTTGAAAATGCTGCTTAGTTTTGTTTATTAATTAAATAAAAGTTACCAAGTGCCTGGCTGACTTTCCGATGTAAGTCAGATCCGCCTCACGCGGACATGAAAAAGATAGACAACATTGGACAAATGAAGTGTTAGAGTGCGCAGAGATGGGCAAGATCACCACCTTTTGGTGATCTTGAAGATCAAGATCAGATTATCCAAAAAATGTGATCTTCAAGATCAAGATCAGATCATTAAAATAATGTGATCTTCAAGATGAAGATCGTGCCCATGCCTGGCTATTAGTAATTAAATTCAAGAAGCCTATTACTGCAATAGCGTAACCAAGCATCTTAAAACACTTACCCTGACTGACACTTGTTGCTGTCAGCAACCTAGCTTTTTGGCTCTCGACTGCGTGGTCGTTAACGAAGAAAGAGAACTGGGCTAATACCGGTACTGGCACTCTTACCACTACCAGCACTTGTTTTTTCAGTATTAGTTTCTGGAGATTTTCTTACTACCGATAATATTGTTAATGGTGTGCAAAAAAAGAGTGCTATTGTCAATAGAATGCCCCAAACTTGCAAACATTCCGTTGTCAACAAAGCTGATTTGTGATTGATTTTCTCCTCAAGTTCGCAGGTTAGGTACTGCCGTACTGGTTCGTACCTGTCCTGTCTATACCACAGAAAATGCGGATTACTTTCTCCAGTTTAGACTACATTACGCGTCGGAGCCATGAAATAGCTTCAAAATATCACATAACCTGGTCTCGGCGATGCTTACCCTACGCGACATTTAAAAATAAAGTGATCTTGATCTTCAAGATCACGCAAAAAATGTGCTTTTCAAGATCAAGATCACATCATTAAAATAATGTGATTTCGACAATCAAGATCGTGCCCATGTCTGGGAGTACGTGATTTTAAATTAAAATAATTGCCAACTTGAAACATTTTATTCGTAGATATCAATCTTACTGAAGACAAATTAGCTAACCTACTCAATTTGGTTTTTAGATAAATCTGTCAAAAAGTTTTTAAAAATTGAGGCACCGTGGTTAAAAGACAAAAAAAAATGTGAGCGAAAAAGAGCCGTTTTTCAGTGTGCAGTACTTTGGCAAATCATCACAACTTTTCATAAAACAACTACTGTGCCTGGGTTAATAGCTAATTTGATTACAGTAAAACCTATGTTTCCTCTAAGCTGTTCGGCTGCGCGGCCGCATAGATACCCTAGGACCCCCGCGCAATACTTTAGCTTTGCTGCAAACAGCATAATTGTTGATCAAAGCAAGCCCCATAATTAAAATTTGATAAAACTATTTTACAAAATCAAGGTGTAATCAGTTAATTTTGTAATGATATCATGACGGCTACCCTACAGTGCCAGTAATCAATCGAGCATATTACCTAAAATGATTGCATAATTATTTGACAATCTAAATAGAGCGCATTGCTATTGAAAAACATGTGAAAACGGCATGTTGTTGACAAAATGTCAACTTAGTTAACGGATGTTTCGATTAAGTTACTTGGAAATACTTTTCAGATGAGGATTAAACCAATAAGCACGTGACATGTGACAGTTAGCAGTGTGTTTCAATGAAAAGTAGTCAAAACATAAGGTTTAAGGAAGAAATCAAAAACTGGATGATAAGAGGTTGATGAAACCGCGACCTTGGTAAGTGGAGCTACGCACCTTATCATTAAGCCACAAGAGCAGGCGCGTAGCCAGAAATTTGTAATACGGGAAAGCTGTTTCGGGAGTAATAGCTGAAGAAGAACGAAAAAAGGTCTTCATTTAGAATTGAAAGGTTTTTTCTATCCAAATTTAGTGGTAGACCAAACAGAAAGAACAAAAAGGTGGTCAACTAAACCTGGGAATGCTAATGGAAGGGGGGCTATTTTCCATTCCAGTGCAGAAATCAAGCTCAAAAGTGCTAAAAACGTTATAATTTTCAAAATCTGCGTGCGAATGGGGAGGCGATAGCCCCCCTCCCTTGCTACGCTACTAGACAAGAGCAGTTGAAATTCAAATCTGATATTAGGTACTTATGCTGTAAGCTACCGCGTGTTCACACGGTAGGCTAGGGACAAAAATTGCTGGCAAAATTGCTGAGGTACAGTTCCTAGCGGAGAGTGTGGATACTCGGTAGCTTACGGCATAAGCACCTGATATCAGATTTTAATTTCCACTGCTGTCGTGGCGTAGTGATAAGGTGCATAGCTCCACTTACCGAGGTCTCGGTTTTAGGGATCAAAGCCTACTTACGTTTGGTGATGGCACACAGTGCAGGAAAACTTTTGTACATTAATTGCTTTTATATAATTGATAGGCTATTCTAGAACTCTGCCTAAAAATCCCTAACAGAGTGAAACAAGACCGTGAGGGGTTAAATTTGTCCATAACATTTGGACACACACAAAAGATGCTGCTACAAAAATTTATAAAATAGCAGTAGACATCAGTATATTTGTTATTCATTCATTAATTTTACAACCTAAACGTAGTTTTTTTTTTTCGATTTATTAGTTAATTTACATTTTCTATTTTTTCGAATTTTTAAGGCGCAAACCTTTTTTTCGGAACTCACACAGCGTTTCATTCCGTGCACATTAAGCAAGCTCTTAGAGGGAACGTTGAAAAAAACTGATAACTACGTACATAGGCGTAGCCAGGATTTTGGATTGGGGGGGCCCAAATTAGTTGGAGACCAATTTTGGATTGAGGGAGGCCCAAACCTCAAGTTACAGAGTGGGAACCAAACTTAAAAAACAACTGAAAGTCAGCATGGACTGGAAAGTCGAATTTCTCCCGAAAATTAGGTGAAGACCAAAAAAAGAAAAAAAAAGGTCTTCGCTGCCTGAAAAATCTATTTTGTCCCCAAATTTAGGTGAAGACCAAAAAACAAAGGTCTTCACGGTCTGCGGTCAAACCACAAACGTAGCTAAAAACGGGTACTGAGAACCACTAGCCGTTTTGGCAACAAATTTTTCATTGGTTGCAGGCAATTGGGAGGGCCCGGCTCCCAGAGCCCCCCTGGCTATGCCTATGTATAAAACTTTTAAAGTTGGCGATCATTTCAATTTAAAATCATGCACTTCTACGCTTCTGGTGTCCAATGTTGTCTATTGTTTTTCATGTCTGCGTGAGGCAAATCTGAAAATCTGACTTACATCGGTAAGTCAGCCAGGCAATTGGTTACTGGGATAAAGAAACATCAGGCATTAAACAGCATAAATAAAAGTTATAATTACTTACTTATTATTATGAATTAATATTGATATAACTTTTACTACCTCCATAATATTTGCCGCCATTTCAGCAAAAAATATTAGTTCTAAGCAGTCCTGCACAATACTTTTCCCAAAAACTCGTTTTACTTCTGAAAACCAATAAGTTTTACGCTTCAAACTTGTGGTTATTTTTACCTGCACTATTCAGTCCATAGGTTTGTCGGCATTGGATTACGAATCTGCCTGCACGATTTCTTTTGCAATACTTTTCACAAGTCTCCTAAATAAAAGAAAAAAGTTGCCGTTATTTGAAAGTAAATATTCCTCATTTTTGTTTTATTCTCTTTGAAAGGGATAAAGCATGCAGCTAGGATTATATGCTTAAGATAAAGAATAATCGAAAACACATCTTAATGAAATTTCAGCTTTCTACGACTCATTGTTTTTAAGCTATTTTATTTCAAAGTAAAATATTGGTCTCGCCAACAGTGTTGACACTTAAAATATAATTTCCTAAGTATTGCTAGGATAACGTACCTAACTTGTACCAAGTATTTCCGTGGTAAGACTAATTCATGCTGAAGCATTTGAATCCAGGCAGACCCGGCGCCACCTGGGGGCATATTGGGACCGTGCCCCCCCAAACGAAAATTGTGCACCCCCAAGCGAGGACTGTGCCCCGAAGAAAATAACAGGCTCGTGGCTACTGGAGTGCAAATCGAGATCCAAATTGGTGTTTGCCAGTGTTATATTCGTGCTTTTCGTGGACTGACACCGGATTTCATGATATTCTTGGGATGAAGATCTTTTTTTTTTGGAGATCACCTGTTTTCGGCCGGAAAAACCGCTTGAATTTCCGATTTCAGCCGGAAAATCCCTTACAATTTCAGTGAGGACCTTTTTTTTTTTAGAGATCACCTGTTTTCGGCCGGAAAAACCGCTTAAATTCGCGATTTTGGCCGGAAAAACCCTTTGAATCTTTGGTCTTCACCTTGTTCATTTGATCCAGACTGGGACAAATTTCTCGTGCCCCCGTGCCCCTCTTGAATTCACACAAATAAACTTCTCATGCCCCCCCAAAATTTATTTCTGCCCCCCAGTCGCGCTATCCTGGCGCCGGGCCTGAATCCAGGTGCTTTCAAACCAGTTGTAAAACATGCCTTAGAACTTTCAAAAGAAGTATCTCAGTGAAAATAAGTCGGAAAAAGCTGAAATTTGGTTAAGATATGTTATTGTTTGCACATAAACCTATAACTGGATGCTTCACCTTCTTTAACTCAAAATTTTCCGATGAAATAGGATAGAAAGGAGAATAGCGTTTAAGGAGAATAGAAAAACTTTTTTCCGTCTCGGCATATTTGTTAACATTAAAATGTTGTAATTATAATGTAATTGTAATTACGTATTATTCACCAATTTGCCTTGGCTATGAGACAACGATCGGACCTTTCAGTCTTCGATGAGACAAGCTGCCACCTGCCCACCTATGTACCACTTAAGGTGGAGGCTTCACACGTCTATCTCTTTTTAATGAGAAACGTCAAACAAGGAAGCTGGGAATACCAATTTTTATAGTCTTTAGTTTGACCCGACCGGGATTGGAACCCAAGTCTACCGTTTCAGTAGCAGACGCTCTTATCCACTCGGGCACTGAAATATGACAATTTGTGCTTACAATAATTGAAATAATGGAAAAAACGGGTTGAAAACAAGAGACAAAGAGATTTTCCCAGCAGCAATAGTATAGTGATTGATGAACAGTTTCTAGTCGAGAGCTTGATTGCTAGGGTAAAGAGATACTGCTTGAGATCGGTTTGATTGAAGAAATGAAAGCTACTGTACTTGAGATAATGAACAGTTGCCCCAAACCTTCCTCCACAATTTTCTTTATTTACAAAAATAGAATTCGTTTGAATCCATGCCATTGGCGTTTGACTCCATGTCATTAGTGTTTGACACTATGCCATTGGCAACCATGCGTTTCGAAATTTCGTGACATCAAAAAAGATGACTTTGCAAAATTTATTGCAGAATATCGAACATTACGTTGCTTATTCTGCAAGAAATTTCGCCAAGTCATCCTGTCAATGATGTCTCGAAATTTCGAAACGCAGGTTTGCCAATGATACGGAGTCAACGGAACCAATCTATTTTCACGAATAAGAGAAATATTGGAAGAAGGTTTGGGGCAACTGTTTGTTACCTTAAGTAGCTCTCATTTCTTCTATGAAACCAATCTCGAGCAGTGTCTCGTTAACAGTGTTTTGTTAAGGTTGTTTATTCAACGCATTTGAAAAGTTGCACCAAAAGGCTTCCCAACCAAACTTTTAAAACCTCCAATCGTTTTACTCTAATTTTGCTTAAATTAATTCCAAATTTTATACCACTCCAAATTATTTGCACCGCTACGAGTATATATGGCATGTAGGACGTTAAAGAACCATTAGTATGGGATGCTATGGAGCAATTATATTTATGATTATCGAATATCAAAAAAAAATTGTGGTCAATGTAAAATATTGCACGCCTATACTTTAAATTTCTACTTTTGCAGCAAAGAGATTCGAACCCGTGGAATTGGTATACACAAGTTTTGAACGTAATACAGTATGCAAATCAGTTTTTCTCACAGCTACTGTATCAAGCGGCGAAAAATCGTCCAAACTGACCTAATTTTCTATTTCACGTTTGATTGCACATCCTTTTTGCAGCGTTTTTGTGTTTAAGTCAAATCAGTTAGCAATAGAACCTAGTCGATGTAACGTTAATAATTCTTGTTGTTTTAACTGACTAACTGAGCTAAGTTTGCTGAAATCGAAACTGCAACATTGGAAATTCGCAAGATACAGTACGTTAACAGATAAATTTATGTTATTGCTAACAACTTCGATCTTGCGGAATTTAGCTGGGTCTGCTGCTTTCCTGCAGTTTGGACAAACTCATGCTGTGCGTTTATTTTTATTGATATTGAGATATCAACTGTTAAGCTATGTAATCCTCAATAGCCCACGTCCCGAATGCAATTGTGCTAGTTTGCGTCTCTTACTTATTACGCTTTCACTTAATGTTTTTAATACTATTGTATTAGCTTAACCCTTGCCCTTAAATTTACGCTTGGAGTTTAAATTGTAAAGCGAACCCCGATTTTGCCTCAATTCCGTACTGTACTGTCAGCTGCTATCGTCACTGTGATAATTATCTTTCTCTCCGTCACCGTAACATCGTTTGGGCAAAACAGTTTGGTGCGCTAAATAATTGAAATTACCGATTTCAAATGTTAATGGTTGTCTAGTAAATGTCGGTAAATAAATTCGAATAGTCAAAAAGATTTTCTCCTAAATATCTTCGAGTAGGATGTTTGTTATTGTTTTCCATAATTAAGCCTTTTTCGTAATTATTATGTTATGTGCTTTATGAAGTTTTGCTTCTGCGCTAGTGTTAATTTTTCTCATTGTTTTTAACAGAAACCACTCGTTCGATAGCTCTTATATTGTTATTTCTCGACCGCCTAATAAACAATGATTTAATCTACACGCTTGGTGGAGAATTGGGCAGGAATTAAAGAGCCGAATTAAGATTTGAGTTCCGAGCGCGTTTCACTGTTAGCTGATCACTTTTGTTGCCACACGGAGTGCACCCAAACCACTCGAATAGGACGGCTGCCCAACGGTCAAAACCACCTTAAGTTGGAGATTTTCAGTTTTTTCAAATTGCATAATAGTTGAAAAAGTTTTGGATTTATGCCATTGTGGGTATTGCAATAACTGCATTCGTTAAGTTTAAAAAATAATTAATCATACAGTACCATTACACTCTACACAACGTAAACTTACTGCATTAAATGTTGTCAATCTTCCTACGCCATCCGGACATACTGAGGGAGAAGCAGGTACGTTAGGTACCATATTACTTCCTAAAGAAATCAAAGTTAGGTCTAAAATTATGGTTGATTTTAAAATAAGAAAAAAAAAAACTTGATTAAACTGACGAACCATCAGCGTATATTTTATCGCTACATCACCTAACACTTTTTTAAGGTATATAATTTAGTAGCACATCCCATTGCTATTATTTTCCACATTCAGATTTTTCATTTTCTCTTTGGCCAATAACTGCGACTTCTGCGACGCTTCGCGTCGGAAGTCGCCATGTTTTTTCCGTGCAAAAATACGAATTCGACAACCATGGATCGAAAACGCTATAACTTTGAAACGGCTGAAGGTAGAAACTTGAAATTTAGAACTTAGATGGGGCACATAAAAATCATTTTTAGTGCAAATTTTGGGGAATCAGTCACGTGATACGGGTTTCCAAGCCAAAAACTAAAATGCCAATTTGAGGTTTAAACAGCTCTAGCTCGAAAACTAATCGCAGGAGTAGTATAAAACTTTCGAATTTTAGAAGCGCCTGGGCATGCAGTTTCAGCTCCCAAATTTAAATTATGACAATTCCGACACTTTATTTTTATTTATTTCAGCACCTTTTTTATTGACACAAAAATTCCGAAACCAACAAAGCTAGAATTTTAAAATTTGGACAGATGACAAGTGTACATATGGAGTTGTGCATCTACAATTTTGGAGGCGTACGTCATGTGGTTTGGGGCAGATGCACCCAAAACTTGTGATAGTGAAGTTTATTAAGTGATTTTAGTCACCTACGCTCGCCTGTTGCCGTGGCTTAGTGATTAAAGGCAACAGTGTTTGAAACCTAAGTGAGTGACTAGACCTATTAGGATCAATTATCTAATTGGCCATCAACCCATCGCTTTTATCAAACCAAGATTATAGTGAATCTAGCATTTTTATTTTTATTTTTTCGATTAGGACAAAATCACTTTCAATATTTTTTTGTTTTGACACTAATCAAGGGGTATCAGGTTTCACTCTCTGTGAAGGGGTGTCAGGTTTCATTCTCTGTAAAGACTCCACAAAAATCAACTATTAACACCTTAAGCTAGCACGCAAACTTTTTTTGCTGCTATCAGTAGAAATTTAAAAGACAAATATTTTGACATAGTTAGGGGGTACCAACCCCCCAAAATCCCCAAATGGACCCACTAAAAATTGATTTTTTGAATGGCTTAAGCTAGTTGCTACTTTTTTTGATATCAGGAGCTAATAAAGACACAAATACTAGGACATCGTAGTTTGGGGGTACCCCTAATCCCAGGAAATCTTCCCAAATGTACTACAAAAAATCACTTTTTGAACGGTTAAGCTAGGGCGCTAGTTTTTTTTTTTTTTTTTTTGTATCAGTAAATATTTAATTGAAAAATATTTTATCATTTTGACATAGTTTGGGAGTACCTACCACCCAGAACATCCTAACGGAACACTAAACAACAATTTCTTAGCGGCTTAAACTAGGGTGCTAGTTTTTTAACATTACGAAATATTAAAGAGACAAATACTTGGACATAGTTTTAGGATACCCCCCCGGAAATCCCCACATGAACCCCACGGAAATCAATTTTTTGAACGGCTTAATCTAAGGCTCCAGTTTTTTTGACAAAAATTTTGACATGTTTGGGGATACCACCTCAGAAAACTTTCCCAAATGGACCCCCAAAGACTCTTTTTTAAACGGTTAAGCTAGGGCGCTAGTTTTTTTTTTTGTCAGTAGGCTAAATATTTCATAGAAAAATATTTTGGCATAGTTTGGGGGTATCAACTCTCGGATCCCCCCTAAATGGGCCCCCCAAAAATCACTTTTTGAAAGCTAAATTTAACAATTGATTTTAGTCCACTGGGTTATTATGCAGTGCTGGCATAATGGTTAAAGATGCCAGTGTTTGAAATTGTTCTGATTGAACGTAGCCGGGTTCAAATACTTAGTTGGACATCCGTTTTACGCAAACCACAAATGATTCAAAATCAAGATTTGTCTTTTCATCAAACAAAATCACTTTGTGTGCATTGCATACGAGTAAGTTTTACAAAAACATCAGTAACCTTGAAAGTATGAATGGGAGAATGCTTGTAAAAAGGAACTGGCGGAGGTTCGAGTGTTTTTGATATCACAAAATCAGAGGTGGAGTCGAGGCACAAGGCTTCAGGCCAAGGCCAAGGACCCCCAAAAAAATCCCAGACCAAGGACCGACTTCTCGAGGACAAACCCTCTCAAGGCCAAGAACAGGAATGCTCGAGGCCTAGGACGAAGAACACAAGGCGCAAGTGCTTTCCAAAGCAAAAAAAAGGTCTTCAAAATTTTTTTTAAGCGATCTCAACAAAAAGAAAAAAACCTTCGCAAAATTTCCGTGAGATTTCTGACGTTTTTCAACAAAACTTTAACAATTCAAAACATAGTGCTGTTCTCGGCCGAGGACAGGGCAATTTTCGAGGACTTGAGGCTTCGAGGCCATGGACTTCAAAATGTGTCCGCGAGGACAAGGACGTCCTCGAGGACTCCACCTCTGCACGAAACATTAAAGAGAAAAATACTTGGACATAGTTCGAGGGTAACACCCAGGGATACCTAAACAAAACCGGGCTACGATACTCCCCTTTACGCGGTGCGAGTTCGTGCAAACAGTAGGGCTATTGCTGAAAATGCATTTTCGGACCTTTTAGCTTCTGGTACAAGAATTGCAGCATTCGTGAATTGAAAAACGTTAACCTTTTTACATGAGGTTTTGCTGTAGTGTTGATGAAAATTTTTAGCACTATGTCGTCACTTACTTTGCTATTGCGTCACAAAGGTATTTTCATGAAAACATATGAACATAAAAGTTGACAATTCAACCCGTTTTACATGAGTTTTTTTTTAAGGAGTCATTTGCCATGTTTCCAAAAAAAAGTTTCAAAATGTTTGCATACATAATCGGGAATAAAAATTTCATTTGTCATGTTTCCAAAAAAAAAAGTTTCAAAATGTTTGCATACATAGTCGGGGGTAAAAATTTTGACAAGATAACATCATACCTAAGGACTTTGTAAAGAATCATAATGAGCTTTTGCAATTGGATATGTGATAACACATACAGGATATTTTTTATCTTAAACAAGACTTCGGCCGGAATCACACAATCAAGATTTTTGCACAATTTTCTTGCATCAATGTTTTTTGAGCTATCACATCTAGACCCAATTTTGTTGCTCAGCTTCCTTCCAGACGAAAGCGTCTGGGTTTTCCACCAAACAAATTTTTGAAGCTATCACATGTACTTTTTTGCTATAAAAGCATTTACTCAGTATTTATAGAATTTCTTTGAAATCTGCCGCGGCGGTGGTAATATTGTGCGCTTTTTCGATTCATTGTTATTTCTCGTTTGCCAAAATGATACAAGCACGTTCAGAAAAGCGAAAAGCTGCAGCTATAATAATAAATAGCTATGCGAGTTCTGCCGCAAATTGCCTGTGCTGACTATGATTTTTTTTCAACTTTCTATGAAATGAAATAGATAAATGGAAAATGTCAAAATACCTTTCCTTGTGTGGAATTCTTTAGCGTTTAGCGTAGCTTTTTTATGCTATGTTATATATCACCAATAAATTTGCATAACATTGCATGATTGATCAAGTAATATTAAACCAGATACGTTATTTCCAGTACTTGCGGTTTCAGATGGTTCAATAATTGGATGTCAGGGTAACTTGTAACTTTATTATTTTGAAATAAGAATAAGAGCGTTTTCGTTTGGTGTCTTACAAAATCAGCCTGAAATAGCTGAAAATTATTTGTTGAAATTTATCTTAACTGCTTAAAAATGCAACAGGCTCTTTAGCTTGTGGACATGTCAAATTTTAACCAAAAAAATATTAAAATCATCGTTAATTCAGCACTAGCGAAAGCTGAGCCGTTAACTTTTTTCTGATCAAAAGGAAATTTTCAACATCTTGATTAAAACCAGATCACGCATTGAATACTTATTGCAACTATTTGCAGAAGTTTGAGTAGCAAAACTTTATTCAAACATGTATAAAATTGCTCATAACGTTTCCCTGGTTCTCAGATATCCACAAAAATAACGAAAAAAACTTATGTTTGCTTTTGAAAAAGAATTTTTGATCACATTCAATTTTGACTTCATTTTGATCTATAAAATCTACCTAAGCTGGCTACAGAGCACTCGAAACCAATGATAGTATCCGTTTGATGATATAAAAAAAGCCCTGAAAAAATTTTGACTTTTGCGGGCCCTAGTTATAGAATACGTCATTGTCAATTAAATCAAAAGCCGTAAAATTTCTTACAACATTTTTGCTTGTTAATTGCGATGCATTCTTTCTTTGGGGTTGACTTCGGCGGTATTTTTCTGTGTTCTGCGACTCAATATTTTTAAAGTCACGGCTAAGAGCTTATTTTTTATCGTTGAGAACGGCGGCTTTGAGAAAACTTGCTGGCAAATTAGAGCTCGGTTCTATTTCCCCGCAAGAACTCAGCAAGACTTTCTAGACACTGAGTTTCATTCTCACAGGGCTGTGAAATAAAATTGCAGACAGATGCCTCAACCAGTGAGTCATAAACTTGCGTGACCTTTCAGACGACTGATGCAAAAAAATTGTGCAGAAAAACTTGATCGTGCTGTGATTCCGGCCTTAAGCTATCTGTTCAAAACTCAGCAATATAATAACAACATATTTGAGACAAATAATTGCCGTAAATCAATAATGAATCAATAAATTTATTTAATAAGGTTGTTCAAGCGTTTTTGATGGAGTGCAAAATATGACTTAGGGAAGATAAGCGCTATTCATCACACTAAATACAGAAAAATTTACTAGTTATGTTGATGTCTTTGATACGAAATATTACATGAAGACCGCAAAGGAAAACATTTCAGCCGATTAAAACGAAGACTGAAGGCAAAATATTGGGGTTATCTAAAATTATGGCATCGTATCAAATTAAATTGGTGTTGACTATCCATTATCTTACTTGATCCAGCCGTTCCAAAGATATTTTACTTTAAACATCACGTAGGGTCCTCCCTAATTATAATTTTTATGAGCCACTCTTAGGTTTCGATGCAATAGCCTATAGTCCATAGAGAACTTTAGTAACCTATACAGAGCTGCATCTGTATGTTAAACCTAAACCAAGAAGCCTACGTGGCTTAGAGAGTCAACCTCAATCCAATCTACCGTAATACGATTGCCTCATTATTTTAAATACCGCTTCCCATTAATTTTGTTTTCCGTTCTCTTTTAAAGGGCAGGTTTGGTCGAATTGGAATCGTTTTGCAAACGCTGCGTAAATCCAGGCCGGAGGCGGGCCAAAATTGAAAATTAGAATGGGCCGCATAAACTTTTCCAGGGCCGGATTTTCATTTCTGGAGCCCGGGCATTTGTGGTATTTTGCTGCACTTTCTTGCCACATGTGGAGTAGATTAAAAAAAGATGTTTCATCCAAGCGCGGAAGCGCCTGGCATTGTGCCATAGGCAGGGACAAAGTAAATCCGGGCCTGGCCCTCGGGCCGAGTTCGGAAACCACTGCCATATACAATAACCATTTAAGATTCCATCCCAAAATTTTCAATTATCAAAGCGATTGATTTATCTTGTCCGGGACCATTTTAACTGATCAGTTTCGTTATTTTTATTTTGACTTAAAAGAATTTAATTTTGACTTTATTTTGACCTAAAGCGTTTTAGTTCCGTTTAGTTCATTTTTTTGGCGAAATGCAGCAAATGCTTACAATAAATGACACAAAGATAAATAATGGAATTCAACTTTGATGTACTTCGACACAGTTCCCATGAGAAGTCCAAGCAGGTGACTAATAAACACCTCTAAAAATAGAGGTAGAACATGGGAACTGCGACTTGAAAACAATAATTAAGAAAATGTATTAGCATAAAAAAAAAGCAAAGGCAAACAAAAAACAAGGCGAATTAAGGAAAGAGCAAATAAAGAAAGCAAACACAAGGAAATAGCAAATCTACCGTAATCTTAAACTGGGAAACGTTCAGGGCTGTGATGGAAGGGAGTCAGTATTTGTAAATGAGATATTTCTTTAATTTACTACGAAAGCTTGTTAAATTGCGAGAAGAACGAATTTTAACTGGGATATCATTCCAGGTTTTAGCACCATTGTGAAGAATTGATTGGCAACAGATTACTTTTTTCATCAATGGGACATGGATATCGTTACACTTTCTGATTTGACGCTGGTGCACTGCAGAATTCAACTTAAATGACTCAGCGAAACATTGGCGGAGCATATTATGGAAAAATTTATAAACGAAACAGCCAACTTCTAATTTATAAATATCCAATATTTTTTAAATTTCAAACTCTTTATATACATCATCACAATTTGAACGAGAGTCACGAAAATATATAATTCGCAAAATTTTGTTGCAGCATCGTTGTAAGGAATCTAATCGGCAAAAGTTTGTAGTGCACCATGTAGAAATACACTAATTTAAGTGGCTGTTATAATTTAAGTGGCTGTATAATTTAAGTGGCTGTAATAATTTAAGTGGCTGTGGCCTTATTGAGTGTATAAAGGATGTGGCCTTATTGGCTGTGGCCTTTTGGCCTTATTGAGCTCCGAATTGTGATTAAAAAAAAAGTTTTGTTTTCTCAATTCACGTAACTTTTTGAAGCAGGTAACCTTCTCCACTTTTCATTAACAGCATTTAGAAGAAAATCAATCAGTCAATCTTGTGATTAAAGTAACTAATCGCTGCAAGACAAAAACCTAAGTTTTGTTGCCCAAATTTCTGCAAATAATTGCAATATGTCGCAATACAATTGCTTGGATTAACTTCTTCATAAAAATTATTTTATAATAACGCGAAACTCATTTTTAAAATCAAAAACAAATAAGAATGCCAACCTCGGCTTGAATAAAATAACTAAGAACACTATATGTCTAAATTCAAAAATCAAAAAGGAAATTTTTATTATACAGTACCGTATATTACAACAAATTAACCAGATTTTTGAAATCTTAGGACTGCGCTGTTTTGCTTTCACAGCTTTAGCAATCGAAAAAACTTCTACACCACGCAATTTTTTTACCAAGCAAGATTGAAATCGTGTCATTGTAGTTTCCGATAAAAATTTAAAAACAAATGAGGCCGAAAATTCGTGAAACTTGAAGAACAGCGAATTTCAATCTAAAATTTACTGGTTATTAAAAAGAAGTGAAATTGACATGGAAATGTGTGCAAATTCTTAAGTTTTTGTCTTGCAGCGATTAGTTACTTTAATCACAAGATTGACTGATTGATTTTCTTCTAAATGCTGTTAATGAAAAGTGGAGAAGGTTACCTGCTTCAAAGTTACGTGAATTGAGAAAACAAAACTTTTTTTTTAATCACAATTCGGAGCTCAATAAGGCCAAAAGGCCACAGCCAATAAGGCCACATCCTTTATACACTCAATAAGACCACAGCCACTTAAATTATTACAGCCACTTAAATTATACAGCCACTTAAATTATAATAGCCACTTAAATTAGTGTATTTCAACATGGTGCACTACAAACTTTTGCCGATTAGATTCCTTACAACGATGCTGCAACAAAATTTTGCGAATTATATATTTTCGTGACTCTCGTTCAAATTGTGATGATATATATAAAGAGTTTGAAATTTTAAAAATATTGGATATTCATAAATTAGAAGTTGGCTGTTTCGTTTATAAATTTTTCCATAATATGCTCCGCCAATGTTTCGCTGAGTCATTTAAGTTAAATTCTACAGTGCACCAGCGTCAAACCAGAAAGTGTAACGATATCCATGTCCCATTGATGAAAAAAGTAATCTGTTGCCAATCAATTCTTCACAATGGTGCTAAAACCTGGAATGATATCCCAGTTAAAATTCGTTCTTCTCACAATTTAACAAGCTTTTGTAGTAAATTAAAGAAATAGCACTTTATTGCGTATAACTTTTGACCCTATTGATCGATTCTGTTCAATTTTTTTTCAAACTGATTGCAGTCATAATCTAAAATGTTTTTAATCTCGCAAATTATTGCCCTCGTGCACCACAAACCAGAAAACACAAATTTTTGGGCTAGTGGGGTCAGAAAAATTGATTGGTGGGGGACCTTTTAGTAAGATTTTTAAAATTGTTTTGAAATCTTTCATCCATAGCAAAAAAATCATCCAATGCTATAGCGGGACTTTTTTTTTTATCTTTCGTCATTGCCCTACTGTGCAGCACTTCGCTCATGATTTTGGTCCTTACCCCTATTGTAATATCACTCTGGTTGGTTTTCTTGGAGCGCGTGAACTGGAGAAACCTAAGAAAAGGTTGTTTTGCAGCTTTAGAGCCTTAAGAATTGCAGCGATTGCATCATTCACTGCAGTTTGAAGACCTATGTATAATTTTGCCAAAAACTTTGGCGGGCATCATTATTGAATTAAAAAAACAGCAACTAGGCACTCTTACGTAGCAAAATAGGTAATCATTTCGACAACGACTTTGGTTCGTAATTGACCATTTTTCAGTGATTTTTCTTTTGCTGTCGTTTAGTGTCTATAAACTTCATGTTGTTTTTCGACTTTGCTCGAAGTGCTATTTAATTTATCGTTGATTTGTTGCATATTAATTATGTCGTAATTTCTTCGTAGTTTAATAAAATAGTCCATTGTTGCACTTTTAACTGCGTAATCTATTGTAGGTTGGCTTGCAGAACTGTTAGTCTGCAAAAAAAGTAACTAAAGTAAGAAGATGGAGCATTGCAAGAGACATTTTGCTCTAATTTACGATTTCGTAAATAGCCCTACAGTAGGCCTAAACACGCGTTTTTTGGAGTTTCGTATCCCTTTTTTTAGGTATTCCTGGTACCCTCCCTCTCGGAAATAAATTCCCAAATGAACCTCACAAAAATCAATTTTTTGAACGGCTTAATCTAAGGCTTCAGTTTTGTTTTTTTTCTAAAGTGCTATATGAAAGAAAACGCTGGATCTTCTTCGCGATCCAAGCATCATCATAAGATAAAGTTATAGCTTTTATCATGCTGCCTCTCCGACACGGTTAGAAAACTGCCCAACATTAAACTAAAAAAAGGGTTCACTTGTGGTCAGCGAGACGGAATCTTGGGGCAAAAGAAAATATCTTAGAGCTTTCTCAATTCAGTCTGTAAATCTACCAGCAGGACCATACAACTTTAGTTTTTCTAAGACGATTTCAGCCCTGCCTTAACCCTTCTGGCTACTGTTGCTTTTGCAAATATAAAAGTCTTTTAAAATCAAACGTTGAAATTGCTTGAAAAAGCAAGATTGACATATTAAAAGATTGCCAAAAACGTAGAAAGTTTCGAAATACTGGGTGGGCTAGGTTTTTTCATTTCAAAATGAAATATTAGTGTAGAAATACTTGATATACAAACTTCATTGAATGCAAGCCCAGGAATTTAGATTTATTCACAAAGTTAAAAAATTTATCACCCTAATGTACGCTAGGGTAGAGTGACCTTTTTGAGGTCATTTTGGAATTTCAACTTGCCTGGGTGTTAGATTTTTGCCTTTGGCCAAAAAAATGGGAAATCCGATTTTTTTTTGAAATCGGACCCCATTTACCTGCTGCCCTCGGCGCTTTTTTGAATCGTGCCCCCAAAATATACTAAAATCGATAGAAATAGAACCATTAGTGCTAGATATGCAATGTTGGTACTCGTATTCAATGCTTTTTAGATAGGAAGGCATCTATGACCTTGAACGTTTGATTAGGAGGGTTACTTTAAATTGCTTTAATTTGTTTCTGATTTGTTATCAAAAAAAAAAAAAGCTTTAACATTTTAGCATGTATTGCCAAACCAAAGATTGATCAGTTTAAGTAAACATTTTTCTGCAGCAATAATCACGCTTGCTCTTACTTACTTACTTGATAAGAAAAATTATAGCATTTTTGCATGTATTGCCAAATCAAAGGCCGGTCAGTTTAAACAAACAAGTCACCGCAGCAATAATCACACTTACTCAAATGCACACCACCATATTTGTTCGATTTCTGAAATGGGCAAGGATAGTTGGGCATTTGAGCAGTGCTTTTGCGATTTTTCTAAAGTGATTAAACCATAGCTTATTTCCATCCAAAAGTTGTACAGGTGTTTTTAAACCTGTCATTTTTGACCAGCTATGACAACTTCTTGTTTGGAACTTCACATTTCTTTCCTAATTTGCAGAATTTTTTTATTTTGTACTTATTGCGCTTTTGGGTATTGGAAGCTTATGTTTCAGCAGATTTCTTTTTGAGTAGTATGGAGGAAATACAAATATGGTAGTGTGTAGAGCCAGGTATCATCTCATCCTGCAATTCGAGCAGCAAGTGACAAAGCTGCAATATAAGTTGGCAAACTCAAACGCCTGCTGCTACCCTTCATAAAATGAGGATACCATCACCATCCCAATCACATAGAAAGCAGCATTGTTAATGCGAAAAACACTGAAGTTCCAGCAGTCAGAGTCGAGAGATTACTTGCTTGAGTGTTGCAACAAAACATGGCAAAATTGGGTCAACTAAACAATTCCTGATTGAGATTTATTTATTTACTGCAGATTTTTAAACACGCCACATCTGTTACAAATGGTTGGAAGTCAACGAAAAGAGCGTATGGTCAAAGTAAGTTGCCACCATGTGCTTACGGTTCATAATTAAATAAAAACAATGGTAATGCCAATTAAATTTGTAAATTTCGAGATTCAAACAGATATTACATATTAGCAAATACTGCATATAAGGAAAACAAAAAGCTGACCACAGTACACAACAATAATTGACAGAAGAGAAAAAAAGTAATTGTGACTGTGGCCTGGAATTTCATACCCTCTAACATCTCATGCAGTGCTCCTTTTTTCATCTACAGAATTGCAACTAGATATAGATTTTAATTTTACGGTCTAAGCTTATCAATATCAAGAGATTGGAAAAAAGCAATTGAAGATCTGGAAAAAGAATCAAGCAAGCATAGAATGTTAAAGTAAAATTCCATCAATAAAGTACCAAAATCAATTGATTAATGATATGGGAGACCGTTTTTTATCTAAAATTATCATCTGTTCTATTTTTTTGGTGCGAGAATTAGCAGAGTAGGATTTGCTGACTAAATCGCCGCAAAGATGGCTTTATTGATCATTCCAGTTTGTGTGCTGACATTAATTGGCCAAGTGCATTCTTAAAAAGTTAACCAATAAATTATGGTGAAAGACAAAAATTAATATGAAGTGGGTTCAAACTTAGCCAGGGATAGGGGTGGAAATTACATATTTAAAGTTAAATTTAAAATTACAGAAACTTCTTGGATTATAAATTTGTTTATTACATAAAAACTGCATTTAGACATTCTTCTATACTGCCGAAGCAAAAGCTATTAGTCAAGCACCACTTCAATTAAACTCCTAAAACCATTCCACCAATAAAACTAATAAAAGCGAAGAAAAAATTTTTTTCTGGCCAAGTTTTTATTTTACACATCAAATAACACAGCATCGTCATCACTTATTGTAAGTGCCCGCTTTCTCCCAGGTATCTAAAACCCATAAACTTGCAATGTGGGTTTGAGTAAGCGTGATTATTGCTGCAGTACATCGTTTTCTTAAAATGATCTACTTTTGACTTGACGATACTTGCTATAATGTTATAATTTCTTTTTTAAGTAACAAATTACAAAAAAATTAAAGCAATTTAAAGTAACCCCAATGCAACTTTCAAGGTCATAGATGTCTTCCTATTTAAAAAGCATTGAATACGAGTACCAACATTGCATATCTAGCACTAATGCTTCTATTTCTATCGATTTTAGTATATTTTGGGGGCGCGATTCAAAAAAGCGCCGAGGGCAGCAGGTAAATGGGGTCCGATTTCAAAAAAAAATCAGATTTCCCATTTTTTTGGCCAAAGGCAAAAATCTAACACCCAGGCAAGTTGAAATTCCAAAATGACCTTAAAAGTGTCTGTCGTAATGTACGCGTGTGCTGCTATGGCCTAGAGGTTAAAGGCACCAGTGAATGAAACCTGTGAGAGTGACTAGACCTGGGTTCAATTGCCTAGTAGGCCATCGCTTTTTCTCATACCGAGATCATATTGAACCTTGAGTAATTAATTTTTTTTTTTTTTTTTGATTAAGACAAAATCACTTTTAATAAATTTGTTTCGTTACTGGATATGATGAGAGGGTATGAGGTTTCGTTGTCTGTGAAGGTCCTCCAAAAACTAATTTTTTAACAGCTTGAGCTAGCTCGCTAGGTTTTTTTGCTTTTAGATATCAGTAGAGATTCAAAAGATAAATATTTAGGCATAGTTTGGGAGTACCACCTCTCCGGAAATCCCCATATGAACCCAAGAAAAAATCAATTTTTTGTACTGCTTTAGCTAAGACCCAGTTTTTTTTTGTTTTTTTTTGATATCAGTAGATATTTAAGGGACAAGTATTTTAAGATTAATATTTTTTATTTTGACATTAGATATGATCAGTGAGTTTCAGGTTTTATTTTCAGTGAAGACACCCCGAAAATCAATTTTTTTTAGTTGCTCAAATTAGGGTTCTAGTTTTTTTGATATCAGTAGATATTTAGCAGACAAATACTTGAACATAGTTGAGGGTACAACTCCCCAGATGAAACCCCCAAATAAACCCACAAAATCATTTTGTTAAACGGCTTAACCTAAGGCTCCAGTTTTTATTGATATCAGAAGATATTTCAGAGACAAAACTTTTGACAGAGTTTAGGGGTACCGCCCTCCGGAACCTTCTCAAATGACTCCCCAAAATTAATTTTTTGAACGGCTTGAGCTAGGACACTAGTTTTTTTGAATATCAGTAGATATTTAAGATGCAATTTTTTTCACATAGTCTGAGGATACCACCCCCAAAAAAACCCAAATGGACCTATCCAAAAATCGCTTTTTGAAAGCTAAATTTAACAAAAACCAAAGCTCGAAACTTTAAATTTGGAAATATGATAAGTCTAAATATGAAGTTGTGCACCTGCATTTTTGGAGGTGCTATGTCAAGTGGTTTGGGACAGTTGCGCCAAAAAGCTGTAATAACGAAGTTTATTGTGTGATTTTAATAATAATTGATTTTCGTCACGTATACACATGTGCTGCTGTGGCGTAGTGGGTAATGGCGACAGCATTTGAAACTATTCTGATTGAGTAGACCTAAGTTCAATTATTTAATTGGCCATCGGTTTTCTCATTCAAAAATCATATTGAATCCAGCACAATTAATTTTTTACAAAGACAAAATCTCTTTTAGTATTTTTCATTTTGACATTAGAAATGATCTGAGGGTTTCGGGTTTCATTTTCTGTAAAGACCCCCCTAAATCAATGTTTTTAACGGATTAAGCTAGGGTTCTAGTTTTTTGATGTCAGTAGATATTCAACAGACAAATACTTGGACATAGTTTGGGGGTCCACCCTCTCGGAAATTCCCACATGAACCCTTTTTGAACGGCTTAACTTAAGACTTCAGTTTTTATTGATATCAGTAGATATTTAACGAGCAATTATTTTGACGTAATTCGGGGGTATCATCCCCCAGAAACCCCCCCAAATGAACACCGAAAATCACTTTTTGAGCAGTTAAGCTAGGGCACTAATTTTGTTTTTGATATGAAGAGATATTGAATTGAAAACTATTTTGACATAGTTTGAGGGTACCAACCACCCGCAATCCCAAATGTATCCCCCAAAAATCAATTTTTCAGCGGCATGAGCTAGGGCGTTGGTTTTTTTTTTATATCAGTTGGTATTTAATAGACAAATACTTGGACATAGTTTGGGGGTACCACCTTCCCCCAAAAGCCCTTCCGAAATCAGTTTGTTGAACGGCTTAGGCTAAGGCTCCAGTTTTATTGATATTAGGAGATATTTAAGAGACAAAACTTCTACATAGTTTGGGGGTACCACCCCTTCGGAACCTTAATTCCCACATGGACCGTCAAAAATCAATGTTCTGAATGGCTTAAGCTAAGGAGCTTGTTTTTTTTGGTATCAGTAGATATTTAAGAAACAAATATTTTTACATAGTCTGGAGGTACCAACCCCCGAAAGCCCCAACTGGACCTCCTCAAAAATCACTTTTTGAAAACTAAATTTAACAATTGTTTTAAGTCAACTCTGGGTTCTGATGCTGTGGTGGCTTAATGGTTAAAGGCGCCAGTGTTTGCAATTGTCGTGATTGAACAGAACTGGGTTCAAATACTTAGTCGGACATCCGTTTTACCTGAACCACAAATGATTTAAAATCAACATTTTTTTTCATCAGACAAAATCACTTTGTTTTTCATTGCATTTGAGGGAGTTTTACAAAAACATCGGTAGCCTTGAAAGTATGAATGGGAGAAAGCTTGTGAAAAGGAATTGCCAGAAGGCGCGTGTTATTTTCTTCCAGGAAAATGAAGATCTAGTTAGGCTTATTTTTTCCTCTTTTTGATCTTTTTTTTTCCTTTTGAGAAAGGGACCAAAAACGGTATCGACAAAATTGGCATACAAAAAAGAGTAATTTCTGTTTTATAATTATTAATTATGATTCGCCAATAAACCTGTTGAAGATGATCATAAGTCAACATGTAGACTTCTTATGAAACCAACAGCAATTATAATTAATTAACTCTTTCTTTTATTCACAAATTTTTTCGCTTGCCAAAATGAAATCTGAACTGAACTGTAATAATTGTTTCCATGTAATAAGTTTATTATATTGCTTTTTGCTTCGGAAAAGACTTTTTTTCCAGGTTTAGATTACGTTTCTGATCTATTTTTGCAATATTGATTTAACCAATCGCGAAATTGTAATGAATGCTGAGGTCTGCAAAATTTTTTCGAATTTTGTTGTTAATATTGTTTTTAAGTTTTGCTGGAGGCATGTTAGTAATGTAAAAAAGAGTTGAATAGATGGATGAGCAGTACTTTGTAGGGGGAACGCGAGGGGACGCGTCCCCCATCGAGAGTTAGCTTCCCCCCCATCTAGTTTTAGCGTCCCCCCATCGAGATTCAGGCGACCTGCCATCAAGAGATGAGCGCTGGATGACCAGAGAAAATAGCCAGCTTAGACAAAAAGATCCTACAAATTTCCTGCCTAAAGTGGTCGCAAATTACGGCAAAAACCTTTTTTTTGGGTCTTCACCTGATTTCGGGGAAAAATTACTTCAATTTCCGTCGAAGACCTTTTTCTTGTTTTTGGTCTTCTTTCCATTTCGGGGACGGAAATACATCATTTCCACTAAACTTTTTGTTAAGTTGGTCAAGGCTACAAAAGCGTCCCATCATACAAATTTTTACAATTTAAGTACTGTGGATGAGAAGATAGCCATCTCCGTTGACGCAAATATCGATTGGATGTTACTATCGGTATGTTGTTGTTGTAGTTGCACAGAACAGTGTCAGATGCAAACTATAGAATTATCTGCGTGATTTCATTGCGATAAGTTTGTGTTTGGAGGAATCCACACCTGCTTAGGAGTTTCCAGTTATCCAATTAATGTTTCTGCGGATTTTTTTGAATTTTTTTCCATTGTATTTGCTGCTTGTTAAAATCCACCAAGCAGAGTTAATCATCACAAACATCTTAATTAAAGACGCAGCAACGTAATCACTGAAGAGGGTTCCGAGTTTAACCCAGAATCATGCAATCAGGCTTATCATAAAAATGATTATATTACCATCTTGGCCACGCTGCCGACAACTGCAAAATCAATGCTCTACCCTGCCATTTCACAATATTATCCATCTTACACAACCCCACTTTGTGTCTCGGTTTTATAGGTTCATTATTCGGGTTTACAACATAGATTTTGCAAGCAACACAGATCAAACTTGTTTATCGGGCCAGGTTTTTCGATTCGGGTTCCGGCTGAGGTTGGTTTTAAGGTTGACAAAATGTCGGGCTTAAATCGAGTTTAATGTACGTACTTGTTTTGTGTTTTAGCCTTTTAGGCGCTCTAAAAGTATAATTCAAATAACTCCACAACACTGAATGACAGCTTTGTTTAAGCATCAATACGATTGTTGATACACAGTTATTATTATTATGTCACTCTTGATCAGCAGTCAGTAGTTTTATTTTAACAGCACACGGGCAATAATCATGCACATTTTTAGACCTAACTTCACTTTCGGGCTTTTTCTGGTCTGGTTTTGGCTTCAGATCACCTTTCAGGCTCGGTCCTGTACTCTTCAGCCCGTTTACAACTCTGACCCTGCATTTTTAGAAGAATATTAAGCGATGTCGAGCCTTTGGCTACACTGTGTACGAATTGAACGGCCCAAGATTTGAACCTCACACCCCCGCACTAGAAACTAACGCGTTGCGGCTTGACCAATAGAATTTTTGAAAACATTCACTAATGCGTATTCATTATTCATAAATTTTTCTGGCAGCAAGTTTACCTTGTTTTCGAAAGCACCAAATACTATTGGAATGAGCGTCATCCCAGCAACAGTCACTGTCCAAGCATTGTTTTCGTGATATGTGTGCGTAACCACATTCTATACGCTCCAGTACAGGAACACTTGAGCATTCTGAACAACAAATCACATTGTTACGAAATAGCGGAGTTTTCCATGGACCGGAACCAGGAACAAGTTCCAACCGGAATTTGCCTTTTTTTTGGAATTATTTACCATTATTTTATTTGGAATTATTTGCCATTACATGCTCTTCGTTATTTACCAAACATTCGTTATAGTATTTCGTTATTCATATTCTTAATTCGCTATTCATATGCGGTACTTCGTTATTCACATTCGGTATTCATAATTCGTTATTTATATTCGGTATTCGTAATTCGTTATTCATATGCGTTATTCGTTATTCATATGCGTTATTCGAAGTTCTTTTTTCGACTAACACTTTTTTGTGATGTGTTAAATTACGAATCAAATGCTATTGCATGCTCCGTTCGTAAGAGAAAAAACAGAAAAATTTATTCAAAAAGAATGAAATCACTTCGTTAACTCCGTTCTGACGGTTACGTCATAATTGTATCACGTATAGTTCTAGTCGTTGCAGTCAATTATAATTGGTTGGAATTGCTCTGCATATACATTACAACTATCGCATCTCTTCGACTGCTGTCAATTAAGAAGCCTCGGTCATTTATTCGTAAGCAAGAAAAAAATTACTGGTATAAGTTTCAACAACCGAAGGCTGTTAATGAACACGAAACGAATGAGTGAAAAGGGGAAAGGGTCGAGCATGGAAACTTAGTTAATTATTGATTTGATGGTAAGAACTACTCTTTTTCACTTGAGCATTAATCCTGCAGAAACTAATGGCATACTGCGCTACAAAAGTACTTAATCTATTAATGCAGCTGGAACTTGAACAAATTTTGGCAATTTAAAAACTTTGCGTGATCTTGTTGTTTTTTTTTTTGTTTTTTTTTTGAACGGTGATCAAATTTTATTTAGTAATTTTGTAATTGTGTATTAAACACGTTTTGTATTCTTTCTTAAGGCATTTATAAGAATACTGTTCCAAAGTTTATATCGTAAAATTTGATCGAATTCTTACTAAGTTCAGTCTAAGTTAAGAAATAATTTAGCTTCAATTAATCGTAGCCGTGTTTGATGAAATTATTGATTAGCGTGTTTGGTAGGCTACTATAGGCTATTATGACGCAAATACTTTTCAGATAAAATTTTTATGTTATCGAGGGACACAAACTTGCCCAGTTCAACGTTTGTGGTTATCAGCAATTTTTTTTCGTAAAATTTTTGGTGAAACATATTATTGGCGACATGGTTTTCCAAAAAGATCTATCAATTTCTTGTCTAAGACAATATAAAGACACAAAACGATAAACGTACCGGTATTTGCCTTTTCACAACTTTTTATTCTGATTGACAATAAAATATTGAGTCAAGACCGATGAAAATAAAGTTAACGAGTGGTTCATAGAATTCGAAATATGTTCAAAAAAATGACGTAGTTATCGAATATTCGCCAATTGTTATTCATATAATTTGAGCATGTAATACCAAATAACGAATAACGAATAGCATATAATACCAAACACCAAATAACGAAGAGCAAATAATACGAAATTACGAATAGCGAACATCCGATAGTAGTGGAATTTTTTGTGACAATTTCCGAAAGGTTACTACCGGTCATTCGTTATTTTCGGAGCATGTAATACCATTTTTCGCTATTTTTCGAATAACGAACATTCGATAAATAGCGAAGAGCATGTAATGACCAGAGGTGGAGTCCTCGAGAACACATTTTGAAGTCCTTGGCCTTGGCCTCGAAGGTCAAGTCCTTGGCCTTGGCCTCGAGGCCTCAAGTCCTCGAAAATTGGCCTGTCCTCGGCTCGAGGACAGCAGTATTTTTTGAATTGTTAAAATTTTGTGGAGCGCTTGAAAAATGTTTGTGAAGACCTCTTTTTTTTTGGAGATCGCCTGAAAAATTTTTGCGAAGACCCTTTTTTTTCGGAGAGTACTTGCGCTTGTGTCCTTGATCTTTGGCCTTGGCCTCGAGCATTCCTGTCCTTGGCCTCGAGAGTGCCTGTCCTCGGAAAGGCTGTCCTTGGCCTTGGCCTCGGATTTTTTTTGTGTCCTTGGCCTTGGCCTCGAGCCTTGTGTCCTCGACTCCACCTCTGGTAATGACCCACCCGAACGGTTTGGAATCATTTTTTCGTTTTTCGGAACAGGAACTGGAATTCCTAAATCTCAGATTAACTTTGCTCATGAAAGGTTTTTTGCGATTAATCGCGCAGTTTTCAAGTAACTTATTTGCAGCGTGCGCGATTACTAAATGTCGTAAATGAGTTTGCATTTGCGTGTCACTTTAGACGTCACGCACGAACTGAAGTCGTATTTGATAAAAGTTCATATTTGAAATAGTTTGTATTTTTAAACTATCAAACAAAGTTTAAATATTTTTAGACTGCGTTACATGCCAATATGGTATCGATTTTTTGATAAAGCTTGGTTCTTTAGTAGGCACAATTTTTTTAGTTATTAATTTTGGAATGATGTTTTTGTTAAATTTAGGAACGGGTTAGGAATAGGAACAAAAGCCATTAGGAACAGAATGAAATAGGAACAAAGATTTAGGGTTCCGCACAACTCTTCAAAATAGATCAGTGCTCTACAACTTTTTTTTAGGTGGTAAATCTTGTTTAATTTTTCAATAATTTCGTATATCTTTTAAATAGCAATAATGTGTTTTTGTTTATGACATGGTCTGTAGATATGCAGTCTGTAGATGCACTGTAAGCTTGCATATTCTTGCATATTAAGGTACTTCTAAAGAAGTAACAGAGCAGACTATCAACAAATTCTTCTACAACTGTGAGGTATAGCACTTCACTCACTAATCTGCTTTCCCATTAGGCTAGTGTTTTATCAGATCTGAATTCATGCATAGTCTATCCTGGCAGCTCACCCAAACCTTCAAACCACCCACGAGGGCAATTTCTGCACTTGCCATCGTACCCTCTTTTCGATTACTCTGATCAAAGTCTGACAACAAGGTCACCAGAAAGAGGATTCTCAACCAGCAGTATCGCCGCCTGAGCAAACGAAGTGAGGAGGCACTAGTCGAAAGTGAGGGGAAACTAAAATAGACTAACTTTTGCGTATTAAAACTGATCTTGTGCAGCTAAAAATTATACGCAATTTATAAATTCTGTATGCATGCTTAAAAAAAGTGACCTAAGGGCGGCAGCGTTTCTTAGCTCGTTTCATCTGCGACCCAAAATCGCTTGAAAAATTTATCTGCAACAGAAAATGCAGCCAGACGCAAAATTAGAATTTTGCTAAGAAGGGTGAACCTAACGTTGTTTTTTTTTTTTGCACAAAAATTGTCTAATTCAGGTTCCTTGCTGAACAAACTAATGCAACTCAAGCGTATCACAGACGGGGGCATAATACGACCAAACATTCAACCAGGATTTTGCATGGAAGGAGGAGGGCTTGAACCAAAAGTAAATTTTTTTTGCACAAAAATTGTCTAATTTAGGCCTCGAGCTGAACAAACTGACGCAACCCAAGCATGCCACAGGCGGAACCTGGGGGAGGAGCTCTCGGCCGCCACGCAGTTTTTATGAGTTTACGTAAAAAATAGCAATTTTAACGTTATTTTAATCACGTTTCTCACGTTTTTGAAGCCATATAAATAACTAAATCGCTAAAATTCAGAAGTCATTTGAAAGAATTAAATTGCCTAGCCCCTTTAGCCACCCTGCCCCTTACTTGAGATCAAATCCCAAACACGTTTAAACGCTCGTATTTTGAGGTTAAATTTTAGAAGTGATTTGGCTAAGGAGGGGGGGAAATTTAGCCCCCTCCCCTGGTCGCGTCACTGACTGCAACCTAAAAATCTTAAGTGTGCTCCACAACCAAAAAAAAAGACTGGGCTTTGACAAAATCTTTTTACGTGTTGTTTTAGGCATAATCACTATCGAAGTAACGTTAACGATTCTGTTGGCTTTCTCCTTCGAGACACATCCGTAAAGAAGTGTTAATAAGACGTATCATCTTGCGTCACATTTGTGCATGGTATGTTGAGTAAACCGAAATGGGAGGTGGGCACAAACAACCGTTAAGGGGGGGCAAGGGCCCCTCCCCTTGCATGGCTATTCCGTAGCGAAGGCACTGTCGACAGTATCACACGGCACTGCACTTAGTTCAACCGCATAGCGCTAGCATCACTAAAAAACCAACGTTTTTCACCGAATACTAATACGTCACAACTTGATGACGAACAGTTGTTTTTTGTGATCGTGTCATTACGCTCCTACTGCATTTGCACAAGTAGTTAGCTTTGCAAAATCGTATCATTTCGAAGTTGGCACGTTGATTTTGCACTGCTCAACATCGATTTAATTGCACAGAGCTGGAATGCGCTGTTTCGAGCTCTCAGCTTCTGCTATAACTAAAGTATTCCCCCGGCTGAACAAACTTTTTGGCCGAACTGGACAAGCTTGAATGGCTTTCGCAGTGGCAGAGACTATATAGGGAATAAACGATTTTTCACTTGTGGTACTTTAAAAAACAAGATTTTTCACTTGTGGTACTTTAAAAAACAAAATTTTTCACTTGTGGTACTTGAAAAAAGAAGTGAAAAATTGCTGGACCAGTGTAGTAAGGACAGCCATAGGCTATTCCTACTACAAAGGCTCCCCTCTGCGTGATCACGGAAATCATAACCGAAAAGTTTGACGTCCTTCGTGGTCGACTCCTGGGAAGTCAGAACAACTTCCACTTCAGTTCGGGGGCAGATCAACCAAACCAACCCTGCAGCCGCAAAGCAGCTCGAGTCATAGATGCACAGAGCTGGACAGCGCTGTTTCGAGATTTTAGCTCTTATCGGCAGCCCTCAGCTTCTCTAAACAAAGGTATTCCCCAGCTGGACAAACCTCTTGACCGAACTGGACACACCTTAATGGCTTGCACAGTGGCAGAGGCTATCTAGGGAATTAATCTAGGTATATTTCCTAGATAGCCTCTGCCACTGTGCAAGCCATTAAGGTGTGTCCAGTTCGGTCAAGAGGTTTGTCCAGCTGGGGAATACCTTTGTTTGGAGAAGCTGAGGGCTGCCGATAAGAGCTAAAAGCTCGAAACAGCGCTGTCCAGCTCTGTGCATCTATGACTCGAGCTGCTTTGCGGCTGCAGGGTTGGTTTGGTTGATCTGGCCCCCGAACTGCCAGTGGAAGTTGTTCTGACTTCCCAGGAGTCGACCACGAAGGACGTCAAACTTTTCGGTATCGATTTAATTTGCCATGGAACATATGACAAAAAAATATATAGAATCAATTTTTTTGCAATCATATTTAATAGAGTTAAAGAAGGAGAGCAAACCGAAGTGGTACACCCTTTGTCATAGGTGTAGCCAAGATTTTTGATTAAGGGGGACCCAAGCCACAAATCACATGCAATGACGTCATCAGGAATTTTAAAAGAGTAACTTTTTTGGGGGCAAAGATATCATAGAATGAAAGATTAGAAGCCGCAGCTTGGTTTGGCACTCGAGCAGGATTCAGTAAAGGGAAATGGCTTAAACTAATAGTTAAAAAGTGCAGATGTCCAACTTGGGGAGAGGTGTGTGAGTAAACTAGTGTAACTCAAACGCATCACAGAAGGGGGTCTGGAGGCGGAGCCCCCAGCCGCCGGAAGCTCTGGGGGTCTGGGGGCGAAGCTTTTGTAGTTTTTTGAAAAAAAAAGCTATTTGAATGCCGTTGGATCACATTTTGCACGTGTTCAGAGCCATTTGAATAAACTAGACTTTTAGCATTTTAAAGCCAATCGAAAAAACTTAATTGTTCAATCCTCTTTTTACTTGCAATTTAAGTCCAAAACACGTTTAAAATCTTGCATTTCGATGTCAAATTTTGTAAGTGCTTTGACACAGGTAGGGGAAGTAAAGTGCAGTGCATTCTGCTATATTTTAGCAGTATATAATAATCCACTCGAAGACTTTCCTTGGAGATTTTTGCTTTGTCTTGAAATTAACCATTTATAGAAGTACATGTACGGACAGGGGACCCACCTCTTCAATTCAAACCCAATAATTTGTTCAATGAGCACTTTTCCAAGCTTTTTTTAAGTTTTTTTTTTCCATAAAACCTGGAGTGGTGGAGGTGAATCGTTATTGAAAAATGGTGCAATAGATAGCTATGCCAACTAGCCATTTTAATCCTGGACCGGATTTACATTGCGCGGGGCCCATAGGCGTAGCCAGAGGGGGTACCAAGGGGGCCCGTGCCCCCCCTAATTAAAATACCACTGTCGCGATCGCTGATACTTGGCTAGAGTACAACCTTTAATCCCTAGAATTGCCCACATCGGCTGAAACTAGAGAACGACTGAGATGTTAATTGACGAATCGAAAATGGCAGTTGACAGTTCCTTTAGCTTCTTGAATCTCAGAAAGCAGCACACAATTTTAAATTAAAACTTCTATTTAAGATTGAAACACAAAACCACTCTCACTGAGCAAAACACTTCTTACGATCGCCCAGATTCAGATCGTAAAAGACTTAACCGCGACCGACCAGGTTCAGGTCGCACCTTACACACTCTAGCGATCGCCCAATTCAGATCGCCGAATATACGGCTACACAAGCCAACCACAGATACACACACTCGACAAAAATGCCCACGAAGCTAATACCTAAAAATCATCCACTTTTAGAATATCAGAATAATAGAATCAAAAACGACCCGCGTATTTATAATACGGCAAAAGCTATCGAATACCCCAGAACAATCCATGATACGTCACAATAAAAAAAATATATGCGAATACAGAAACACAGTGGCAGCATAATTGTGACATCACAAACTTCAAGTCTAAATATAGCAATTAAGACAAGTAAACAACTAATTATTCCGGTGACTAATAGAAGACAGTAGAAAATACAAGATAGGATTTTTCCAGAATATCCTGAATATTCTAAACCAAAAAAAGTGTCAAAAGTAGTAAATCAGTCACTTACGCAGTAAAATACAGCAAATAATCATATATCAGGCATTCAAAATTATTATTCGTGACAACTACCAATAATAAAAAATTATGACAACAAAGCCTAGCGATGTTTAGTTGGAGTTCTTTTTTCAGTAATTACGCACATAACAGTAATTAACAACAATATTAATGACTACAAAAGAGCCCAGGGGCCCCTAACTAACAACCACGGGGCCCCAGTCTCATTGACAAACAGGGAGCCCCAGGGCCCTTGACAGAAAACCAAGGGGGCCCTGAGGCCCCTAACTGACGACCAGGGTGCCCCAAGACCCCTAAGTAACGACCAGGGTGCCCCAAGACCCCAGGATCCCTAATTGACAACGGGAGGCTTTGGGGCCCCTAAGACAAGACAAGACAAATTTTATTTAGCCGCTCAGTAGCAATATAATGGCAGTCATTAAAATTGATTAGAATTGCGACAGGAAAGTTGCGAAGGGACCTCACGGTCATCAAGTCAAGCAACCACTGTAAATGTCAAGAGAATTTATCGTTTTAGCCAGTAATATTAAGATTTGAATATTTTTTGGTGAAAGATACCTTTACTAGATTGTATTATTTTACTTGCATGTCATCGATTAAACCACATAAACCTACCGAAGAAGAATCGGAAGATTCAAATAGTTATTGCGAGACGGGCAAGCGAAACTAATTGCTACTGATTTAGCAGTAATGTTTTAAACCGAATTTTAAATCTTTTATAAGATTGACAACCAGGAGGCCACTGACAACCAGGAGGCCACGGGACCCCCAACTGACAACCAAAGGGCCCCGGGGCCCCTAACTGGCAACCAGGGGGCCTCAAGGCACCTAAGTAACAACCAGGGGGGACCGGGACCCCAGGACCCCTAACTGACAACGGGAGGCCCTGGGGCCCCTAACTAACATCCAAGGGGCTTTGGGGCCCTTAACTGACAAACTGGAGGCCACAAGACCCCCAACTGATAACCAGGGGCCCCGGTCTCCTAACTGACAATGAGACCCGGGGCTCCTAACTGATGACTAGGGAGCCGCAGGGCATCTAAGTAACAACCATGCAACCCTGGGGCCTTTAACTGCCAACTAGGGGGCCCCGGGACCCCTAACTGACAACCAGGGGACCCTGGGACTTTTAAATGACAACCATGGGGCTCTGGGGCCCCTAACTGATAACCAGGAATTTCCAGAGCCCCTAGTTAACAACCAGGGGGCCCCAGGGCTCCTAGGCAACAACCAGGGGGCCCTGGGACCCTTTAACTGACAACCTGGGGGCCCCAGGGCCCTTAACCGACGACCAAGGGTCCCGTGCCAGGGACCCCTTAATTCAAATTTTTAACAATTTATATGCAAAACCTGTGAGAAACCTTAGAGCTTTGTCTTAAAAGTTGCAACCCCAGGCCTTCGTTTAACGTTATTATGAACTTAATGCTCTAACTTCGGCGGTAGTGAAAACCCCCCAATTGAAATACTATCAATGATAAATATAATGAGAGCATAACCAGTTCGTTGTCTTCGTCCGGAATTGCAGTTTCGTTAATTTAGGGTTTTTGCGTACAAAAGTAAATAATAATAATGATGACCACGCATCCACGTCATAGTCATGTGATGCAATTCTTGGAGGTTTTAAAAAACCGTCAAGTGACTTGACTTGAGTTCTCCACGTTTTGGAAAAAAAAGTTATTTTAATTTTGCTTTAATTGTTTTTTTTTTAATTAACGGCGCGACCTTATCTTAAAATCATCGGCGTAGCCAAAGAGGGCCATCTTAATGCCACCAATAACAAAAATTTAACAAAAAATCCTTGTTTCTTCATTTTCAGTTTCTTTTAGCATTTTTACGTACAACAGTACAAGCGTACAACAGTAATTAACAAAAAATAATATTGAAAACCACGGGGCCCGGCGCACCCGCTAAATTCAATTTTTTCTAACCAATTTAAACGTATAACCAGAGTGAAATCACGGGTTTTTCTCCTAAAAGTTGCTACCTCAAGCCCTCATCTAAACTTTTTATGAACGTAATGCAATAACCAGCGCCGTATTTGCCATATGGCACAGTGTCAGGGCCCCGCGCTCAGATAGTAGGACATTTTTTGGTCTTCTCTTAGATTTGGCAGGAAGATGTTGCAAAAATCCCCCAAGTGCCAGGGGCCCCGCGCAATGTAAATCCGGTCCGGAAATTACATGTTTAGTAAGCGTAAACATCTATTGTACCACTTTTCGATAACGATTCACCACCATCTTGCCTGTTTTTACGCACAAAATACTTTTAAAAAAATAACTAGGAAAAATGCTCATTGAGCAACTTATTAAATTTGAGTTGAGGGGTCCTATGCTTCCTGACCGTACATGTACTCCTAAAACTGGTTAACTTCATGATAAAACAAACATCTCTAAGGAAAATGTACGAGTGGATTATTATTTACTGCTAAGATATTGCACGAGGCAATATGCCTTGCTTCCTCCTACATTAACAAATTACATACAATTAAAATTTTACACCATAATGCAAGGTTTTAAACGTGTTTTGGACTTTAACTGCAAGTAATAGGAGGATTGAACAATTAAGTTTTTCGATTGATTCAAGGGTAGCAATTTTGCTATTGCATAACAATAAACAGTGCAAATGAGTTTTAAACCTTGTTGTGGTCTTTGGGTACCTGCAATCTAACTGCTCCATATTTATTTCTGCTCTGTTGTTTTGTTTATTTTTGTTATTTTGGGATAAAAAGATGGCTAGACTAATTTTTGCATTGAAAAAATATTGGATTTTCCAACCATGACGTTTTCAAAAAGTAACTTTTTTGATAAAAAAATGTTTACTTCGAAATGATAGAGTAATTTAACTAAAAAATTTTGATGGGCAATTTTGGCTCAATTTATTAGCCTTTGTGGGAGTAAATGGCCGCTAAGCCAATGGGAATTCTAATTCCCGTCAGGGCTCTGGCATGTTTTGCCATGTCAAAAACTCAAAACAGCCAGCTAGTTTTTTAGTAGTGTGGTTTGCATAAAACCTTTTTAAAATGTTGAAAAAATAATTATTTGAACCAGTGTGAAGTTTTCACAAAAAAAAATATTGGCAATTGGCAAGTTTAAGTTGATTTTCCACCACTGTAATTCCGGCGGAATAATGCGTCTTAAATCACGCGATCGATGTCGCGCTGTAACAAAAAAGAAAAAAAAGACGCGATTAAAGCTAGAGCTTTCGGCCACCCACAACTACATATTTAAACCTCATTGAAAATCAATTTGTTAACCTTAACTTTAATCTGCCACTAAACTTCTATAACGGAATTTTACTATAACGGAAATTTAACACTCTAGGCCTACTCGAAAATGGGGCGCATTTTATCAATATCGTGGGAGAATGCGGCTCAAAATTACGTTTGTCGACACCCGCTTTGGCGGCTTTTTCAAGTTTCTTTTAAATTCTTTAATACTCCATTAGTCGTCATGTTTCAAACTTATTCCGATGATATTAACATTACAGTGCCACCTATTTGACCACATATTCTGGAACCGAAATTCAACGCTCTACTCGAAAATGGGGCGCATTTTGTTAATATCGTGGGGGAATAGGGATCAAAATTATGTTTGTCGACACCCAGTTTGGCGGCTTTTTGAAGTTTTTTCCAAGTTCTTATTAATACCACCCCACATATTGTCACGTTTCAAACTTATTCCGATGATATTAACATTACAGTGCCACCTATTTGACCACATTATCTGTAACCGAAATTCAACGCTCTACTCGAAAATGGGGCGCATTTTGTCAATATCGTGGGGGAATAGGGATCAAAATTACGTTTGTTGACACCCAGTTTGGCGGCTTTGGCGAGTTTTTTCTTAGTTCTCAATACTCCATTATTCGTCATGTTTCAAACTTATTCCGATGATGTTAACATTACAGTGCCACCTATTTGACCACGTATTCTGTAACCGAAAATCAACGCTCTACTCGAAAATCGGGCGCATTTTGTCAATATCGTGGGGGAATGGGGCTCAAAATTACGTTTGTCGACACCCAGTTTGGCGGCTTTTTGAAGTTTTTTCTAAGTTCTTAATACTCCATTATTCGTCATTTTTCAAACTTATTCCGATGATATTCTTTCTTTCTTTATCTCTATTCTTTATTCCGATGATAAAAACAACTTCTTTCTTCCAAGAACTAGATCAAGATTAGGGCAAAAGTCTCTATCATTCGCAGGAATTTAAAATTTGGAATGAAATTCCAAGCAGTCTAAAAGAAGTTTCATTCTACAGATTTAAAAAAGCTCTTAAAGCTCATTTTTTATCAAACTATGAAACCGATAAAAGCTAGAATAACAGCTTTCTGTCAGCAATGCAGTAGTAATTACAGGAATCATAGTTGCATATTTATGCTTGAGTTCAACAATAACCTATTCTATTGCTTGAATGGCATGAGATTGGTGCATTCATCTATCACACATTTATACAATACGTCATCTCTCATTTTGATGTGCCCTTAAATTATTAGTAATTTTGCAGTAACTGACTAAGGTGGATATATACTGGTATTGGAAATTGTACCAGTACTAATGACATATTGGTAAACAATACAAAACAAAGCAAGGAGGTTTTTTTTCACTCCAATTGCCCACTTTAAATTCTATAAAACATAAATAAGCATTATGAACTTTATTGATTTTATTTTCTATCCAATCTGTAGTTACAGTATTTTAATTTTTTTGTATGCTTAGAGTTAGAACAATTCTAATGTTGCCTTGCATTTTCTTTACATGGTGAATGCGAGTTTTGTGTATACACTGTACAAAGTGTACATATCTTTGCAACACTTTGTTTTAATTTTGCGTAAAATTTTTTATCATAGAAAGTAGCAGACTGAGAAAATCTAGAAGCTGCTTTTTTAACCTTAACTTGGTGAGGTGGCAGTAGACTTAGATGACCTTTCGGTTCTTCGCTGTCTCCTCACCAAGTAACTAAATATCGCTTTGACTCTGCAAGTTTGTATGTTGGTTGTAAAGGAATTGCATATTTCGATGCTTTGGTGATAGACCTAGAGGAAGTTGCAGTTTTTTTCTTGTGATAGACGTCACTTGGTAAATAAATAAATATGATGATGATGATGATGATATTAACATTACAGTGCCACCTATTTGACCACACTACCTCTAACGGAAAATCAACGCTCTACTCGAAAATCGGGCGCATTTTGTCAATATCGTGGGAGAATGCGGCTCAAAATTACGTTTGTCGACACCCACTTCGGCGGTTTTGGCGAGTTTTTTCTTAGTTCTCAATACTCCATTATTCGCCATGTTTCAAACTTATTCCGATGATATTAACATTACAGTGCCACCTATTTGACCACATATTCTGGAACCGAAATTCAACGCTCTACTCGAAAATGGGGCGCATTTTGTTAATATCGTGGGGGAATAGGGATCAAAATTATGTTTGTCGACACCCAGTTTGGCGGCTTTCTGAAGTTTTTTCCAAGTTCTTATTAATACCACCCCACATATTGTCACGTTTCAAACTTATTCCGATGATATTAACATTACAGTGCCACCTATTTGACCACATTATCTGTAACCGAAATTCAACGCTCTACTCGAAAATGGGGCGCATTTTGTCAATATCGTGGGGGAATAGGGATCAAAATTACGTTTGTTGACACCCAGTTTGGCGGCTTTGGCGAGTTTTTTCTTAGTTCTCAATACTCCATTATTCGTCATGTTTCAAACTTATTCCGATGATGTTAACATTACAGTGCCACCTATTTGACCACACTACCTCTAACGGAAAATCAACGCTCTACTCGAAAATGGGGCGCATTTTGTCAATATCGTGGGAGAATGCGGCTCAAAATTACGTTTGTCGACACCCACTTCGGCGGTTTTGGCGAGTTTTTTCTTAGTTCTCAATACTCCATTATTCGCCATGTTTCAAACTTATTCCGATGATATTAACATTACAGTGCCACCTATTTGATCACACTATCTGTAACGGAAATTCAACGCTCTACTCGAAAATGGGGCGCATTTTGTCAATATCGTGAGGGAATGGGGCTCAAAATTACGTTTGTCGACACCCACTTTGGCAGCTTTTGCGAGTTTATTTTAAGTCGAATTATTCCATAGTTTGTCATTTTTCAAACTTATTCCGATGATATTAACATTACAGTGCCACCTATTTGACCACATATTCTGTAACGGAAATTCAACGCTCTACTCGAAAATGGGGCGCATTTTGTCGTAATCGTAGAGGAATGGGGCTCAAAATTACGTTTGTCGACACCCAGTTTGGCGGCTTTTTGAAGTTTTTTCTAAATTCTTAATCCTCGAATATCTTAATACTCCATTATACTCTTAATACTCCAATACTCCACATATTGTCATGTTTCAAACTTATTTCGATGATATTAACATTACAGTGCCACCTATTTGATCACACTATCTGTAACGGGAAATCAACGCTCTACTCGATAATGGGGCGCATTTCGTCAATATCGTGGGGGAATGCGGCTCAAAATTACGTTTGTCGACACCCACTTCGGCAGCTTTTGCGAGTTTATTTTAAGTCGAATTATTCCATAGTTTGTCATTTTTCAAACTTATTCCGATGATATTAACATTACAGTGCCACCTATTTCATCACATATTCTGCAACGGAAATTCAACGCTCTACTCGAAAATGGGGCGCATTTTGTCAATATCGTGGGGGACTGGGGCTCAAATTTACATTTGTCGACACCCGCTTTGGCGGCTTTTCAAGGTTCTTTTAAATTCTTAATACTCCAGTATTTGTCATTTTTCAAACTTAATTTTGAGCCCTATTCCTCCACGATATTGACAAAATGCGCCCCATTTTCGAGTAGAGCGTTGAATTTCCGTTACAGATAGTGTGGTCAAATAGGTGGCACTGTAATGTTAATATCATCGGAATAAGTTTGAAACATGATGAATAATGGAGTATTGAGAACTAAGAAAAAACTCGCCAAAACCGCCAAAGCGGGTGTCGACAAACGTAATTTTGAGCTCCATTCCCCCACGATATTGACAAAATGCGCCCCATTTTCGCGTAGAGCGTTGAATTTCCGTTACAGAATATGTGATGAAATAAGTGGCACCGTAATGTTAATATCATCGGAGTAAGTTTGAAACATGACAAACTATGGAATAATTTGACTTTAAATAAACTCGCAAAAGCCGCCGAAGTGGGTGTCGACAAACGTAATTTTGAGCCCCATTCCTCTACGATTACGACAAAATGCGCCCCATTTTCGAGTAGAGCGTTGAATTTCCGTTACTGATAACATTGTCAAATAGGTGGCACTGTAATGTTAATATCATCGGAATAAGTTTGAAAAATGACGAATAATGGAGTATTAAGAATTTAGAAAAGACTTCAAAAAGCCTCCAAACTGGGTGTCGACAAACGTAATTTTGAGCCCCATTCCCCCACGATATTGACAAAATGCGCCCCATTTTCGAGTAGAGCGTTGAATTTCCGTTACAGATAGTGTGGTCAAATAGGTGGCACTGTAATGTTAATATCATCGGAATAAGTTTGAAACATGGCGAATAATGGAGTATTGAGAACTAAGAAAAAACTCGCCAAAGCCGCCAAAGCGGGTGTCGACAAACGTAATTTTGAGCCGCATTCTCCCACGATATTGACAAAATGCGCCCCATTTTCGAGTAGAGCGTTGAATTTCGGTTACAGACTATGTAGTCAAGTTTAGTGGCTGATTAAAGTTAAGGTTAACAAATTGATTTTCAATGAGGTTTAAATATGTAGTTGTGGGTCGCCAAAAGCTGTAGCTTTAATTGCGTCTTTTTTTTTTTTTTTGTTGCAGCGCGACGTCGATCGCGTGATTTAAGACGCGTTATTCCGCCGGAATTACAGTGGTGATTTTCCATGCTTGTTTAGGAAAAGTTGGGTCAGTAAAAAGAAGTGGCTTGAAGATGAACTTTTTTAGGATTAGTATTATGGACTAAATTTATTTCTTACTGGATAAAATTAGGTAGTAAAGCAGCTTTTACAATTATTATGGGTTAGGCCTACCAGCAGACCCTGGACCTTGTGTAGGCTACTGTAATTGTAAATGTAAGTACAGATAGTTCATACCGGTAAATATTTCTACTTGTTACCTATGTTACAAACAAAAACAAGTTGAAGTAAAAGAGTATGATTGGCTAGTGTTGCTAGCAACTCTCTTCCTCAGCAGTGGTTTTGTTTGTTTGTGTTAGCAGCAGGGCTGGATTTACCAATAGGCTAGGCAGGCTGAAGCCTAAGGCCTCAACGTCCAGGGGCCTCGAAATTCGGTTTCGAAGTTTGTAATTCTTTTAAAAACTTGACAAGTTTAAACCATACCTAAATTATATCAAGCTTTTCAGAGTAGAAAATTCTATACACAACTGGTTTCAACCACGTTGTAAACAGTCATTATTACGTCGTTTGCATCATAACAAAGGCAATTATTATGCGCATTCTGCTAAAAGCTTCTATGTTAAAGTACCACAGTCTACTCTGTAAAAAACGGCAAACTCTTATCTTATCCAAGCTCATGAAAACTCAGAAAAACACACAAATGCCATGTTAACCTACCTAACAAGGAAGTGAGATATACGCTTACTTCAAAGCTGGAGGAGCAAATAAAAGCAGAACAGCAGTATTGGTGGCATGTAATGGAAAGAATCACCGCTGTAATTTGTACTCTTGAAGAACGAGGCTTACCTTTTAGAGGGGACAATGAACGATTTGGATCTTTCCAATAAGGCCAGTAACAGCAAGTATCTTGGTCTTTTCGAACTAGTGGCCAACTTGATCCGTTTTTACTTGCTCATATCAATCGCTATGGAAATTCAGGATCAGGAAATCCCTCTACTTTGTCTAAAACTATTTGCGATGAAATGATTCAGCTCATGACCAAAAAAGTTAAAGAGTCATTTGTGGTTGACGTGAAAAAATTGGGATATTTCAGCTTTTCTGTGGATTCTACTCCCGATATTTCACATACCGATCAGTTAACTTTGATTATCAGATACGTGTCTCCTGTAAACGGTTTACCAAGTGAGAGATTTATAACTTTCCTTGAGCTGAAAGACCACTCTGGCTTAGGCATGGCAGATTTAGTGCATAAATATCTCACTACTGAGCTTCAGCTAGATTTTAATAAATGCCGAGGGCAGTCTTATGACAATGCTGCAAACATGGCTGGTAGGTACAATGGTATGCAGCAAAAAATCCTAGAAAGAAATTTGCAAAATTTATTCCATGCGCAGGTTACTCCTTAAATTTGGTAGGCCGCTCAGCTGTTGATTGCTGTCGTGATGCAGGGAACTGTTTTGGCATTATCAATGAAATTTACACCTTTTTTTCAGCTTCCAAAGAGGTGGGCAGTTCTAAAATCATTTTTGCACCCTCAATCAAAAGTGCCAAAACGTTTGTCAGAAACTAGGTGGGATGCACATGCAAAAGCCATGGAAGCTATTTTGGAAAGTTACAGCGCCATCACTGACGCTCTCAGTCATTTGCACTCCGGTGTAAGTGAGAAGGGTGATACCTGACTTCATGCTAACAACCTTTTGCAAAAAATGGAAAATTTGGAATTTTTGTTTATGTTGCATTTTTGGTCCAGAGTGCTAGGTTGTTTTCACAGGGTTAGCAAAGCTCTACAGAAATCTGAATTGTTATTAAGTACTTGTGCCGAATTGTACAGTTCACTTGTAGACTTTCTAAGCGAAATGAGAGATGAGATTGACGAGTTTGATAAGCAAGCAAAAGCAACCTTGCCGAATATTAACCACAGAGCTGTCACTAGGAGACAAAGAAATGCACCTGACGCTTTAAGTGAACTCTCTTCAAAGGAAAAGTTTAAAATAAATTCATTTATCCCTTTCCTCGACGCACTTGAAGCCAATTTAAGAAGAAGAGCTAATGTGTTTAGTGACATCGCAGAAATGTTCCTCTTTCTTGCTAATCTGAAAGCAACTAAGTAGAAATTGCATGAGGCGTAGAACTTGCATAGGAAGGGTATTCGGAAGATGCTGAACCAAAACTTACTGATGAACTTCTACATTTTCATTGGTACGTGAGACAAACACAAAATTAAGGGCTTACCAGTACAGAAGAGCAGTCTATTTCCTTGTCTCATGAACACCTTTATGAAATTATGTGCAAGGAAAAACTTAACACTGCGTTTCCTAATGTGGAAGCAGTATTAAGACTGTTTCTAAGCTTAATGGTCACTAACTGCTCAGGAGAGATATCTTTCTCAAGGCTCAAAAGCATCAAAAATAAACTGAGATCGACAATGTCTCAAGAAAGGTTGTCCGCACTGAGCATTTTGCGCATTGAGAGTAACAAACTTAAACAGATAAATTTTGATGAATTTTTGCATGATTTTGCTTCGATGAAAGCTAGAAAAAAAATTTTGTAGCCTAGTCTTACTCTATTTGATGGCTGTAACTATTTCTTATGTCTTCGTAAATAAACTTTACAATTATTGTAACAGTTGTTTGATCAAAGAAATTAAAATTAAAAGCAAAACTGCCTTAACTAAATTTTTATTTTTTTAATTAAAAATTTGCACCCATGAGTCTGGAGAATGAAAAAAACGAAGAGTTTAATGCACTCATATTTTTAACATTAAGCAATGACATGTGATGTTGTTTACAGAGAAATTCTGAGCTCAAAAATAAGTACGGGCCTCACAAATGGAATAGCCTAGGGCCTCTTGTGGTCTAAATCCGGGCCTGGTTAGCAGGTAGGTTACCAGGCTGTACCCACTTTCTTTCATAACATTCTAATTCTCATTTCATTAGACCTGCATGTATTCAAAGACTAACAGGTCTTTTTGCTGCCTCCTGGCCAAGGCAACTTGGTGAACAAAATATAATTACAATTACATAGGTAATTTCTACCCATGCTTTGCATCCTACTGGTACCGTGTTTCCTCGATAATAAGACCTAGCGTGATTTTTGAGGATGATTTTAATGTAAGCCCTACCCTTAAAATAAGCCCTAGTTGAGAGCGGCAGAAAGACGAAAGAGTCAAACATTCTTTTTTTATATTTATTGAACCTGCTTTAATGCAGTGTATGCCATCCTTTTCAAAAAATCTTTTTTTGGCAAGCAAAAATAATGCAATTTTGGAAACTGATGACTTGCAAGACATTCCAGAGGATGATGATATGATTGTTCTTGAATAAATTGTTGTTAATGAGTTTCTGAATAAAAAACATGTTAATGGCAAGTAAATGTAGACCTTTTTTTTGTAATTTCTGTTTATTTAAAATCTCGTAATTTTTACTTTGTAACTTCATTTTTTGATATATCAAAATAATACATCCCCCGAAAATAGCCCTAGTGCCATATTTTGGAGTAAAAATTAATATAAGCCCTATCTTATTTTCTGGGAAACACGGTACTAGTAGTGGAGGCCCTAGTTATTGTCAATAATAAATGCAAGTATTTTCGTTAGAAAGTTTTTACTACTTTGGTTAATTTTTATTTGCTAGTCCATTAATTTTCTTAGCTACATGTTGCCTGGAAAAGAAAGTTTTGATGCTGTGTCTGCACTCTCTCTTGTGGAAGAAATTCCATCAGACTATGATGATGACACAGACATAGATGAAGATTTTGATCAAGAAGACCATGAAGGCAATGTATTGATTTCTCGACCTGACCCCAGTACCAGAGCTGAAAATGATGCTGACCAAGAAGTTGCTGGAAGTAGTACACCAGCATCTGGGAATAATGAGTCTTCAGAAAGTATTTGTACAATTCAGGAGGATGATGATGATGATGGCTGTGATGTTACAACCACTGTCCCAAGAGCCAATACTAGTATATCATCATCTCGCCGACGATGTAAGAAAAAGCATGAAGTTGTGCAGGACAGTCAATTTGATCCATATCCAAATTCTATCATCAATTCGATAAACTCACCACTCGATGCTTTTTTTTAATTTTTTGATAAAGAAATGATAACTAGAATTCACTTTGAAACAAATTTGTATTGCACTCAAAAGGAAAGGTTGGAAATATCACCAAAGAAGAAATTATGGTATTTTTTGGAATTAATATAATCATGGCATACCATCGATTACCTGCCATACGTCATTATTGGATGACTTTCGATGACATGGGAGTGAAGTCAATACAAAATGCCATGATGACCAGAGATCGCTTCACGTTTATTTTAGGGAAACTTCATCTGAACGATAATTCAAAAATTGGCCCCAGTAACAAAGAAAAACTGTGGAAACTGAAACCAGTGGTAGAAAGGATGAATGTTCTTTGTCAGAACAATAAAATCCCAGCTGAACATCTCAGCATTGATGAGTCAATGATTCGTTTCAAAGGAAGAAGTTCTCTAAAACAATATAACCCCATGAAACCAATCAAGAGAGGTTACAAGTTATGGTGTTTGGCTGACAATGATGGCTATGTGTATTGTTTTGACATTTATACTGGAAAAAAAGATTCAAATGCAAACACTCTGAAAGATTTTGGTCTAGGAGGCCAAGTAGTGATGGATCAAACAAGTCAGCAGGGCTTGTCTGGAAGAAATCACAAAGTAACCTTTGATAATTTCTTTTCATCAATCCCATTGATGGAGGCATTGCAAAAGGAAAAAATTCTGGCTTGTGGAACTATTAGATCAACCAGAAAAGACTTTCCGACTCTTGCACCTGACAAAAATCTAAAACGAGGTGATTTTGATTATCGTTGCTCTACCATTGGTGTGTCCATGTACAAATGGCGTGATAATCGCCCAGTGCATTTCATTTCAAATTATCACAAAATTGATGCCACCACAGTTAAAAGAGAAAGAAAGATGGCTCCAAGTGCACTGTTGCATGCCCTAGTGTCGTGAAAGACTACAACGCAAATATGGGTGGTGTTGACAAACACGATATGCTCCGACAGCTTTATGGCGTAAATCGAAAAAGCTTGAAGTGGTGGCATAGACATGGCAGTAGTAAATGCTCCTAGACATGGCAGTAGTAAATGCTCACAATCTTTATTCGGAGGAAACTCCTATTACTTTGCTGGAGTTTAGAAGGGAGTTAGGACGAGGTCTTCTTTGTTATGGCAAACTGCGGACAACTCCTGGTGCCCCCAAGCGAAGAAAAGTTGCTTATTCGGTTCCGTCGCCTGTGAGGTTGACCAACACTGAAGTGCACTGGCCCAAGTTTGTGGATAAAAAGGGCAGATGTGAAGTTTGCTCAAATGAGGGCATTGAATCTAGATCGTTTTCTATTTGTAGTCATTGTGATGTGCATTTGTGTAGTAATAAGTCTAAAAACTGCTTTGTGAAATACCATACATAGCTGCAATACTTTGCCTTTGAACAGATTTTTTCTGAATTCTTTCAAACTTATTTTATCATAATTTTAACTAATGTCAAAATTGAGAGTTATTGCAATTGCATGCCAAAATTTTTCAAAGCAGTTTTTCTATTCAAGTGCATCTTGAGACTGACTTGCATATTTTTCTGCGGATAAGTGATTCAAAATTTCAATGTTTTGCCAAAAAATTTTTAACCTATCTCTTGCTAACATGCTGTGTGTTGTACACCAAATCATATAAATTGTCCTTTTTGCAAATTGAATATATCAAAAACAAGATTATGCACTATTTTATAAAAGTTTGTTTTTTGAAATTTTTAGCCCCTTAAGCCCTGACGGAAACTGTGGATCCCATCCTTCAAAAAAGTTCCCAAAATAGTTTTTGATTCAATTTTTGCAATGGAATCAATTAATGGGTCACTTTTTAGTACTAACTTAAAATTTTACAACAATATAACAAAAAAATCATTATTCAGGGTTGAAAGGGTTAAAATAGCTTTTTTTCCAAAAACTTACAAAAATCACCCAGCTGTTAGGGGCTTTGCCCCAGACCCTCATAGCCACCAGAGGCTGGGGACTCCAATCCCAGACTGTGATACATTTGAGTACACTAGCTTACTCAACACGTCTCCTAAGTCAGACGTTTGCACTTTCTAACTATTCGTTTTTGTCCTCTCCCTTTACCAAACTTTTGGTTAAGTGCCAGCAAACTACGGCTTCAGATCTTCTATTCAACGATAGCTTTGCCCAACAAAAAGTTGTTTTTTTTGAAAATTTTTGATGACGTCATTGCATGTGATTTGTGGTTTGGGCCCCCTCATCAAAAACCCTGGCTACGCCTATGGCTGGGCCCCTGGTACTTTAGGGATTATCGCAACATCTGCCTGCCAAATATAGGTGTAGACAACTCGAAATCTCTTCCTGTCTGCCGTATTGTACGTTTCTACACGCGTTAACTAGTCTTTGAAGATTATATAGTCAACGGTTTCTGTAGAAAGTACGCCAATTTGCAAATTTTGATATCAATAATACGATCATAAATATTGCTGCACTGCGCCAAATAACTCTCACAATTTGAACACATACAGTACGGCAAAATATTCATACAGAAACTAACCACTACAGTATAATTACGATTTGAGAATCAGACTGAAAATACCAATTGAAGTAATTGCTACAAATAACCAAACTCACCAATGGTTTTGTCTTCAGGCAGACAGTAAGCTGTAACTCTAATATCGAAGTCTTCTAAGAACGCAAACTCTAACGTGAGCCCCCGGGAAACAGTACAGACAACAACTTGAATCGGTGGACAATAGTCCAGTAAATTTATTGTTAATGCGGAGTAACAGCTAAGAGGACAAAGATCCAAATATATATAAACGACGGGACCTACCCGGAACAAGTTTGAGGTCTCGAGGAAGGACTGCGATTCTGTGAATTATCCGAATAAACTGCTATTTCTGAATGCAATTTTATTCTAAACGATTTCAATTTTCAAAGATTCTTGGTAATTCAGAGAGTTAAATTTTAACGTCCTTCCTCGACTTCAAACAATTTCGGCTGACACTCAACTAAGGAGTTATAGCGCAAAAATTCAAGAAAACAGTTTCAAATGATTGTGCAACAGTTAATTTGCATGCAGTTGAAACAGTGCCGTTGCTACGGAGGGGGGCCAGAAGGGCCATGCCCCCCTAATGACTGCTTGTGCCCCCCATTTCTGTTTGCTCAGAATACGTTTTTGGAGCATCATGTAACGACAAGACAACAGGCAGTAACGGAGCATCACGTAACGACAAGACAACAGGAATAACGTTCAAGCATAATTTTCGCTTGAAGTTTTCTCTATTTTTTGCGAAATTATCTGTCGCCAACTACTGTATAAAATGTGACGCAATAATTCGTCTTATTAACATGCCATTACGGATGTGTCGTGGAATAGAGATGTAAGCCTAAAAATTGGTGATTACTACCTGAAACAACGTGAAAAAAATTTTTTAGAAGATCAGCTGTTTTTGTTTTTTTTAGAGCACACTTAAAAATTTTTAAGTCGCAGTCAGTGGCGCAACCAGGGGAAAAGGGCTAAGGGGACTTATTTTGCCAAATCATTTAGAAGATTTTAACCAAAAATACAAGCGTTTAAACATGTTTTAGGCTTAACCTGAAGTATAAGAGAAGGCAGAAGAAGCTAGGCAAGTTAATTTTAGCAATTTACTGAATTTTACATTTTATTACTTCTGAATTTTTGCAATTTATTGTAGTTATTCATATGGGTTCAAAATCGTGCAAAAAGTGATTGAAGTGGCGTTAAAATTGTTATTTTTTTGCCGCAAAATCATAAAAATTGCCCAACAGCTGGAGACTCTACCCCCCAGAACCCTTTTGTGATACGTTTGAGTTGCATCAGTTTGTTCAGCATGGGGCCTAAATTAGGCAACTTTTATGTATAAAAAATTTTGGTTTTGGTTGAAGTCCCCTCCCTCTTAAGGAAATCCTGGTTGCTTTTTTGTTTGGATTCACTGCTGCAGATAGATTTTTCAAGCGATTATGTAGAAACGCAGCCGGCCTTATACATCTCGTTTTTCAGATATGAATACAAAATTGTTGAAATAGCTCATAATTTGCAGCCGTAAAATATCAGTTTTATGTGAGAAAGTTCAGCATACTTTAATGCCCCCCCATTTTCGGTTAGTGACCCCCCACTTTAGTTGCTCTGGCGACGGCACTGAGTAGAAAAGGCACCATAAATTGCTTAATCGATTATCATCAAGTGCGTTGCGCTGCATTACATCATTGGGAAACTTTAGCAGTCAAATATACCTGGAAAGTTACTGTAAATGCAGTAAAGTGAGTGTTCGAAACCATGTATAAACACGAAAAACATAAGCAACGTTACAATACGTGAAAACCAAAAAAATCTTACTATCTGAGCGCAGGGCCCCTAGCACTGTGCCATTTAGTAAATCCGGCCCTGGTTATTGCATCACGTTCATAACAAGGTTAGATGAGGACCTGAGATACCCACTTTTAGGAAAAAAACCTTTAATTTTACCCGGGCAATACATTTAAATTGGTTGGTAAAAATTGAACGAAGGGTGCCCGGGCCCTCTAGTTGTCAATATTATTGTTATTTACTGCTGCACGCGTATACTGTTGTACGCGAAGATGCTAAAAGAAATCGAAACTGAAAAAAACAAGTTTTTTTGCCACATTTTTATCATTGGTGGCATTTCGATTGGGGTAAGGGGGGCAGGCCTCGTGCCTCCTTCCCTGGCTACGCCAACGCTCTTTGTTTACCCTTTCTTAGATGTATACCTTAATTTTGATTAGATAAACACTTGGGTATATGGTATACCCGGTTGAAAAGCACTGAAATAGATTTCAAAATGTTGATCAAGCGTTCTAATATAGAAAACAGTAGGTACTCTCAAAAAACAAAAAATACGCTAATTGCTTTCAGCTCAAATTAATATTGCAGGTGCATGGCTTTAGCAACATCCTATGCTTCCCCTTGAACAAATTGGTGTTATGCGGGTAGTCAGATGTGCCTTATGTACTCCATAAGCACACACGATGGTTAGATTACAAAGTTGCCATATATTTCTGAAGCAAAAAATTGAAGCATGATTAGAATTTCATATTCTTTTGCGGATTTAAGGTAAAAACCAAAAAAAAAAAAGTCTGCACCTCCAATTAGCTGCAATTTTCCGGGAATAAGAGATCAGTACCAAAAAAACAAACAAAAAGATTTTCGCCCCAGGTAGTCAGGGTCATTCCATGCCAAATGAGCAAACTTCTTCCCAAAATTACGCCATATGTTTTGTATTTTGATGAAATTTGGCACAATTGTAGATCTTAATGAAAAAACAAAAATACAAATAAAAATTTCGAAAAACTCCAATTATTTACGGAGTTATGATCACTTAAAAGAACGCTATTTTTGCTCACTTCGCTTCATTGCACATACTTAAAACTTTCTTAAATCTGTAATTTCTTTATCTGTGGTCATAGGAGACTGCTGAAAATTGCTAGACAGACCCAAGGATTCCAAAAATCCAGCTTAAAAAAAGGATGAAAGAATGATTTCATGGAGTAACTGAGCTTCCAATTTATTAATCGCATTTTTCGAATGCCCAACTTCGAGAACCTTTAAAAAAATGGGTGTAAAATTTAGAAGCTGAAATTCACAAATATATTTCTTGTACCACTGTTTTTTCATCTCATATAATAAAATTGGATTAATTTTGATGCCTACCATGAAAAACTTTGTTTTAAGTGACATATTACGTTTTTTCAATAAAAATAGCATCGATGCAGTTTGAGATAAAAAGCAAAACAGCACAAAATCAATGGAAAACAGTTGAAGAAAAAGAACAGACAAAAAATGACCCAAACATGCTAAACAGAGTTTTTATTCAAGAGAAAATCTGCAACACAGATTACTGAGCAGTTGTTTTAAAGACAGAGTATGAACACTCAAGATCGATGATATCTAGCACATCTTCTGGCTTTTTTGACACATGGGCTCTTTTATTTACATTGTGTAGTGTGACAAGAATGATGAAAAGAACATGATTGCAAAAGTTTGAGATGGATTTGATTCAAGGTTAATCAATGCATATTTCACTCAAGTTTTGATGCTATCGACTTGAATAGTTAGAAATGTATGATGAAAAATTGCTGATTCCAATATTAAATATCAGAACTCGTTCAGGAAAATCTCATTTTTTAGCTTTGCAAACGTTAATATTATTGTAATCATATCTGTTTATTGTAGCACAGTTTGAGTAGGTAATGGCCAATTGCTTTTGCAACTGTGATTTTTATTTTAAATAGTTTTATGTTGTATCAGTACTTCTGCAGTGTTTCAAAATACGATAAATATAATGAGTTTGCTACCAAATTGTGGCATTGGAAGAAAATTGAATGAGATGTGCCACAATTGTCCACAAAATCCACTTTGCTTGAAGCACGTGGGTTTAAGCATGTTAAACTAATCTGTCGTAGAATCTCAGTGCTGAGAGAAGAAATTCAAAGCACAAAACCAGTCAAGACGGGTCTGTAGTATTTCTCTACTTCAAGCTAATAAATGGGGCGCGTTACAAGTCTTAAGTACTGATGACACTACCACCACCAGCACACACATTATTATCCACAGAGAGTAGGGTAGAAACTTCCACCCATTCGACTATTGATGCTAAAGTTATGAACACATCACTTGAATTTTGATCTATACCGGTATCTGATATCATCGCCCTTATAGCAACATGGTAGAAGCAAGCAAACACAAGCGGTTGAAGCTCACTGCAAAATTCTGAAAACTGTTGTTTATACTTCTGAGCAAAGCAAACTAGGAAACATTTGTGACAAACGAAGCAATCCTATTACAAAAAAAGTTAAGAAAAAGATTGCACATTCAGACCACTTTGCAAAGCATTTAAGTGAGAAGGTATATTCAGCTAGCCAAAGCACCATAATCAAACCTCTCACTTTAATCTGTGATACCTGGTCAGTAACAAAGACTGCACAACAATGCTTTCATCTTCATTTTTTGTTCCATCTGAACTTGATAACCTCAAAATGTTGCGCAGTCTTTTCTACTGACTAAGTATCAGAGATTAAAGTGAGAGGTATGATTTTGGTACTTCGGTTTGCTGATTGTAGCTTCTCACTAAAGGCTTAGAAAAGTCTGTCTGAACGTTATTGTTCAATCTTTTTTTAAACTTTTTTTGTGATACTATCGTCTTGTTTGTCGCAAATCTTTATAGATGTGCTTTCCTGGTTTGTTTGGCTCAGAAGTATTTTAGCAGTTTTCAGAATTTTGCTGCAAGCTTTAACCGCCGGTGTTTGATTGCTTTTATATGTCACTTTAAAGATCGTGATATAGAGCACAATTCAAATGATGCTGTGTTCATAAATTCAGAATCCGTAGTTGAATAGACGGGAGCTTCTACCTTGCACTCTGTGTGTGATGATGTGGTGGTGGTAGCATCATCAGCACCTAAGACTTCTACAGTAACATGTTCCAACATTCTCGGCAGATCTTCTGACGTAGTACAACAATTTTTTAACTACCCAATGCCTGGTTGTTGGCTTGAAGCAGAGAAATACTTCAGACCTGTCTTGACTGGTTTTTAAGCTTTGCATATGATTCACAGCACTTTTTTCACTGCAAATGATATTTTGAAAGATATTCAATGGAATTATGCTTGCAGATACTTCTAATCTCTTCTGCGGCACTGAGATTCTACGACAGATTAGTTCAACATGCTTAAACCCACGTGCTTCAAGCAAAGTGGATTTTGTGGACAATTGTGGCACATCTCATTCAATTTTCTTCCAATGCCACAATTTGGTAGCAAACTCATTATATTTATCGTATTTTGAAACACTGCAGAAGTACTGATACAACATAAAACTATTTAAAATAAAAATCACAGTTGCAAAAGCAATTGGCCATTACCTACTCAAACTGTGCTACAATAAACAGATATGATTACAATAATATTAACGTTTGCAAAGCTAAAAAATGAGATTTTCCTGAACGAGTTCTGATATTTAATATTGGAATCAGCAATTTTTCATCATACATTTCTAACTATTCAAGTCGATAGCATCAAAACTTGAGTGAAATATGCATTGATTAACCTTGAATCAAATCCATCTCAAACTTTTGCAATCATGTTCTTTTCATCATTCTTGTCACACTACACAATGTAAATAAAAGAGCCCATGTGTCAAAAAAGCCAGAAGATGTGCTAGATATCATCGATCTTGAGTGTTCATACTCTGTCTTTAAAACAACTGCTCAGTAATCTGTGTTGCAGATTTTCTCTTGAATAAAAACTCTGTTTAGCATGTTTGGGTCATTTTTTGTCTGTTCTTTTTCTTCAACTGTTTTCCATTGATTTTGTGCTGTTTTGCTTTTTATCTCAAACTGCATCGATGCTATTTTTATTGAAAAAACGTAATATGTCACTTAAAACAAAGTTTTTCATGGTAGGCATCAAAATTAATCCAATTTTATTATATGAGATGAAAAAACTGTGGTACAAGAAATATATTTGTGAATTTCAGCTTCTAAATTTTACACCCATTTTTTTAAAGGTTCTCGAAGTTGGGCATTCGAAAAATGCGATTAATAAATTGGAAGCTCAGTTACTCCATGAAATCATTCTTTCATCCTTTTTTTAAGCTGGATTTTTGGAATCCTTGGGTCTGTCTAGCAATTTTCAGCAGTCTCCTATGACCACAGATAAAGAAATTACAGATTTAAGAAAGTTTTAAGTATGTGCAATGAAGCGAAGTGAGCAAAAATAGCGTTCTTTTAAGTGATCATAACTCCGTAAATAATTGGAGTTTTTCGAAATTTTTATTTGTATTTTTGTTTTTTCATTAAGATCTACAATTGTGCCAAATTTCATCAAAATACAAAACATATGGCGTAATTTTGGGAAGAAGTTTGCTCATTAGGCATGGAATGACCCGTCAGTCTTTAAATGAAATATCAGAAATTCCGGAACTAATCAAGCGTTTCGGAACTAATGGTCAACTGCGTGGAACACTGGGACAATGCCTCAAAAACGGGAGTGTTCCAGATAGAACGGGACGTGGAAATCTGTTATTTTTGAAATGTTATGATTTCCCCCAGAAATCTATATTTCAAGAATCAAAGTCCAATTTTTTTAGCAAACATTTGCGTACCTGCTTTTTGGAAGCACCAAATTGTATTTCGGATGCTACTATCCCAGCAACAACCTTGGTTCTCGCACTCTTGTCGCGACACGCCTGGTTCACCACAATCTAAACGCTCCGCTGGACGAACAGATATCGGGCATTCTGAACAACAAAATGATTTGTGAGAATTATTCCTAAAAATAAATAAATACAATTGTCAAATTGTGACTCGAAAACCCGTATTGTCTTCTTCTTTCTTCATTGCCCGCTTTTCTGTGAGGGTTGCGGGGGCAGCTGCAGCTCGAGACAAAGCCGCCACATTTCACGATCTTCCATCACATCCATCATTTTGCTAGGGTGAAGTTCTAAGCGATTCTATCCAAGATCCACAATGTAATTGGTCCGTCTAGGTCGTCCAACTGGTCTTCTCAGATTTAGCTTTGGCAATAATAAAGCTTGCTTGGGTAGTCTTTCCTGAGGCATTCTGCTTACATGGCCAAACCATCTAAGCTGAGATCTTTCAATTCGGAGAAGTAACGGCTCGATGTAAAAAGATTTTCGAATCTTAGAGCTACGCACCTTGTTAAACAGTGTAACTCCTTCGATTCTTCGTAAAAACCTCATTTCGGACGCTTTCACTTGTGATCGCACTCTTTCGGTCATTACCCACGCTTCATGACCATAAGTGAGAATGGAAACAAAACTGTTTTGAAAATTGAGAGCTTTTCCTTTTTTGACAATTCTCGTTGCATGGCAAACAGAGTAGTGCAAAGCTCGCATTACAGTACTAACCTTACCAGTTTGGGTATACAGTTCTTCGTCAAGACATGAAATTACTGTAGAATGGACAAAACCACAAATTTCGCAACGTCAAGCGTATTAGTCGGCATTAAGATGAATTTGCACAAAATCCGTTTTTTTGTCCATTTTTTCATTTTTGCTTCTCCATGAAAAAATGTGCTTTTCCGTTCGCATTTTTATAAGTCCATATCCGCATTAATTAAAATGCTGCATATTGATAAAAATTTTGTTCAAAAATTTTGTGTAATCCTAATATTTTAAAATAGGACTGTTAGTACACGCTTACAAAATATTTTTACGGAAAACTTTTGTCCAGTATACGACAATCTCGCTTCTTCAGATATCGACATATAAAAATACGCACAAAAAAAAACATCTCTCGTATTATCATAAAGAAAAAAACGTTTAAAAGCGGACGAAAAACGGACACTGTGTAAATCCACGTTTAGGGCGAGCTAAGCTTGTCAAAAGATGACCGACGAAAAAACGTTTTTCAGTTAAACCTATGCTTTGTACCCAATTTGTGGTTATATTTCGTAGTGCGTGCAAAAATTGGGCAAACAGGCTTTTTAGGGTCAGCACAGATCCAGCTACAACCAGAATCGCCGAGAGCCGAACGTGGGCCCGGGGCCAGCTCAAATATGACAAATTTCCAGTTTTGTGAACTCCAAAACAGACGGAGAAAATCCTACAGTTTTGTCCGAATTATGATGTGATCTCCAAACAAAAAAAGGTATTCACCGAAATTCTAACGGTTTTTCCGGCCGAAATTACAGTAGGTGATCTCAAAAAAAAAAGGTCTTCAGGCCTCACAGCTGATTTCTCAGTGTCATTTCGATGGGCCCCTCTTGAGCTCATGGGCCCAGCAGAGGGCCCATGAACTCGAGAGGGCTGAAGCTAACGGCCTTCCTGAAGCCCATGGGCCCCCTAAAGTCCACGGACCCCGGGGCCTTTGTACCCCCCTGCCCCCCCTCAGTGGCCCTGGCTACAACTAGAAATGTTGTAATAGTAGTGGTAGAATGATTTATTAAGAACAATGTACGAAGAAACTAAGCTGTCTAAGATATGCTATTGGAAATTAGTTTGAATTCAACTTTTATAATTATCTTTTGCAATATTGTGATTACTTAATATTTTGGGGGGAAAAATTGTGTTATGATCTGGTTAATTTGCGATTTTTTTGCCTTGCTACGCTCATGTACATACCTGTAGTCCAAGTTTTACTGACGAGGAATAAAAGTCGAATGTCTTTTCCGAAACAGTATGTCTGAGACTGTTAATCAAAGATAGCTTAGAATAATTTACTTATGGCAACATAGATCGAAAAATGCAAACTTTAAGTAAAGCATCTTATCATGCAGAATTTAGGTGACGGTTAAAAAAAAGGTATGGGTTCATGACTATGCAAGTCAAAATGGAAACAGGGCTGTTAAAAGATAGTTTAGGCATTAATTTTAGGCTGGGCTATTAATTGAACAATAAAAATTTGAAAAATATATTTAGAGCAAATAAAAACACAAGGCTAAAAATAGTTGTTTAGATTTTAAGTTTGTGACATAATCAGTTCAGGACTGCATGCTGAGCAGGGATGTGAAAGCGGAAGCTGGAAGCGGTAAAAGGGTACCGCTTCCACTTTGGCCATTTTTATCGAAAGTCAAAAACTTAAAGGTAGTGCAATTTTTTATAAAATATACGACGAATAGTAAATGTTTTATCGATTATCATTTGCAAAGAAACATATTTAAAGGTTTGTGGTTCATTTAGATCCGGGGCAGCCCCACCCTTGTCAACTCAAAGATGATCTATGTAGCTAACCAACTCATTTTTACAATTATAAGTGTTCAAAATATCTTTATTTTAGTCCTAAAATTTAAAGACTTCCTCAAAAATATTTTTAAATAGGGCTTTGCTCATTTTTCAAAAATCTGGGGCCATACTCGTATAACACAGCATATTTACAAAATAAACAAAGCTTCCTGTTCCAACATTTTTTGCTGTGCAACAATATATTCTTAAAACTCAAACAGAAGAGAGCATCATAACGTCTCTCAAACAAAGTTTAAAATTGTATGATTTTTAAACTTGATGTTATCATGCTTGTCTTAATTATTGCTAAGTATACCGTTTGCTACAAGAATTATTTTAATACGGTCCTGTGCATAACCGCATAATTCTTGCATTGTTTGTTTATTTTGCTGTCCTAAAAATACACGCTGCTATCAAAAATTTGTGGCTAACCATACATTAAACACAAGCAAATCATTTAAAACACATCAAAATTCTTCCAGTGGGGAAGTTTCGCCCCAGGGCTACCTCATTATAGCCAAGCAAAGATTTGCGCTGAGCAGTGTAAATGCGATTGAAATAAGTTATTTCCGAGCGCTTGGAAATCCGTTTCCAGGCCCAAAACTTTCGCTCATTATTTTACGACCATGCGATTGGACTTTTTGTTTTAGGGCCGTTTCAAATTTGAATTTCTGACTACGCCCATGCGCAGATCCTTGCGATGACAAAACACGAAATATAGTTATAGAATTTGGTTCTATAGGATGTTTTTCAGATGATGATAATGATGCTGTTTTATCTTGACTAATCTGGAAAAATTTTTGCCAAAAAATTTAAGATCAAAAAATTGTAAGAAAAATTTACGTCACCAAGTGGTCGAAGCGGAAGCGGTGGAAGCAGAAGCGTTAACGGTGGAAGCGGAAGCATAAAATTGCTGCTTCCACATCCCTGATGCTGAGCCCATCACTGACTGCCCCAGTCGCTCCTTATTTTACAAACACGTTTCAATTTTTAATTGTTTGAATTCGTCTTTTTTACGTCACTACCATACAAAATAATGACCAATATCCATACTGGTCCTAATGCCCGAACACTTAACGTTTTATTACATATCATAATGTTCTCGATGTTTATAACACCGAAACTTGAATTTGAAAATTTTTAGAGTTTTAGTTATAAGCTTCCAGTTTAGCGTGCGAGGAACTTCAGGGGTCATTGGAGTTTACAAGAAGACAAAACTCAATGGTAAACACGGAGATCTGATTATATGCCCTTCGTTTGTCTACTTGCTCCACAAAGAAAGCGTGAATTCCTTGAGCAATTAGTGAACAGTCTACTCTTTGTCTATGATTGAAGTTCCTAACTGCGTTTTCGCAAAAAAAAGGCTACAAGTAACTTAGTCAGTTTTCTTCAATATATTTCATAGTTGCGAATTCCAATTTTTGAGAACCTCCAGGTTCAGGGCCGTAGCCACGGGGGGGCACAGGGGAGGCTGAGCCCCCCTGTAATTTTGTAAATAATCTGCCAATCCTTCTCTGAAAAAATTTCAAAATTATTTTTAAAATTATACCAAAAACGCGCAGAGGAAAAATGGAACTATAAATTTTGAGTTATGTTTGCTTTAATCCTGTAATGAGTGGGTCGAAAGGAGGTGTACATGCGTTATTACAAAGAGAACTTAACAAAGAAATTCCTTACACTCACTGCTTGAACCACCAGCTACATTTGGTAATCAGCCACGTATGTGCGAAAATTGATGAAGTAGCTGATATGTTTGCGACTTGCAATGGCTTGTATAAATTTTTTCGTAAGTTTGCTGTAAGTCAGTTATACAAAGGTCAACATCCGCAAAGGCTACTGGAGATAAGATGGACCGGTCATTTAGCAGTTTGTAAAGTCATTTTGAAAAACTATTCTGAGATCACCGAAGTTCTTCTAGCCTTATTAAAAAATCATGGTGAATTATCAGTGGAAGCGAAAGGATACTTGGTTTCGGTCTCGAACTCTGATTTCATTTTCCTTTGTGAGATCATGCTTAGTGTTTTAGAAATATTTGCCCCAGCAAACAAGCTTATTCAAAAAGAAGTCACAAATCTTAAGCTTGGGATAGATCTCATAAACGCGTCATCAAAAGTTTTGGAAGCGAAAAAGAATTCATTCGACGAATTTATCTCAACACTTGGCGAAACATATCCGCAAATATTTGGAATTGAAAGCGGAGAATATTCTAGTGAGACCCTCTCCCCCATATGACGGTATTTTGACGTTATAGCCTACCTTTTAGTATGGGATATAACGCTTTGTGCAACCCCTCCCCCCCAATTGAAGACGTGCTTAATATTTGAACGGCCCTTTTGTTAGTTAGCTAATTGAGCTTATATGCCTATAATTGCTAAATTCAAGCATTATGATCTCTTTGATTGGTTAATGATCAGTGTAGGCATGTCCTCCCATTCACTCATTCAGTATTTACTCGTTAGGCTACGTATGCAAAAAAGAATTGAAACAAATTTATTTACAAAACTTTTGTTGCTTAGCTGGCATATTTATTTATTTATTTGCCACGTTATCTCGGACAGGAGACTTTGAAATGACTTCTCGATCTTCAAGTTAAGCTGCTCCCTGTGTATCTCTAAGAGATGCTGTGGGCTTACCGTCTCACGTAGCATCGAGGAGAACTGTATAAAGCCAATAAGTCGACACGCATGTCAAATGCGCGATTAAGTGCAATATTTAACGTCATATACGTAACAAAAAATTGAGTCCCGACGAGCCCCCCTGATAAAAATTCCTAGCTACGGCCCTGTCCAGGTTCTGCGCAAATTTATGATTTTTGCACTAATATTTTTGTGCATTTGGAAGTAATATTATACACCTCAAGTACAGTAAACCTCCAGCAGAAGTTACACAAAAACCTAAAATGTTGAGCAAGTTTTATGAATTTTTTTACTGCCGTTTGCGACACGAGTCAATCTTTTTATTTTTGGAGATTTCAGTACATCCTTTTAAAGATTTTAGCGTTTTTAAGATTTCAGAATTCAGCATTTTTATCCTTTTTTCTTTTTGTAGCTGCGACCCTCGCTTTGATTAATACTAGTATGTTTAGCTAAGCTTTTTTTTTCAGAGGAGATTTTACGTTAGGTTTGCTTTAAAAACTGATTAAGGCCAGTTATCGAAGCCCCCAAAAAGGAGCTCAAAATTGAAATGAAAGTACTCAACTTATTTCGCTTTTGTCAGAATACATTGTCTAGTTCCTTTTTTTTAACCTCATCTATATACTACATGTTTATCAACCCCACATTTGAATAAGGAAATGAATTGTTCCAATACGCTTTTAACATTGTTTTTGTTTTTGCGGTCGTAATAAATTTTCCATTGTGCCTCCAACTGATCGTTTTACAATCGGCATGTTGTATCGTTTTCATTAGCGAAAGACAGCATTGTTGCCAATTGTTTGTTTAAATAGCAAGTTCTCAACCAATTTTGGCACTTGTGGTATCAAAATGATCAGTACGTCTTTGCCTAAAGAACTGGTCTGCTAATGTAAAAAATTATAAAGCATCTTGCATGTAAATATGAGCCTAAATGCTCAAAACTTCAGTAAAATTTAATAATTCTTGTAATATTTTCATTTATTTTCTATTATTTGGTAGAATTTAAGTCAAATAGTAGCCGAAACATCAGGCTAGTTTTGCTTCAAATTTGGCGGTGCGTATTAGAGATGGCATCAGCGCAGCGTACGCGGCCGCGCGCTGTTGTTGGTGCACCGCGCCGCGCAGCGTGGCAACTAAAATCTGCATTACGTCACAGCATCAGCGCAGCGCCGCGCACAAAAATTTTTTTACATTTTTTTTACAATTATTGTTGGTGATTTTCTCTTTATGAACAACAATGGTTAGTCTGGATGTAGCTATTATATGAATTGAAGACAATGCATGCTACTAAAACAGGAAAAGGTGCCTTCAGTTCAAGTTTATTTTTTCAGAATTCTGAGCATCCTAGAATCGGCTATTTTGGCTACAAGAAACTTAGTTTTGATCGGCTGAACGTGTTTTTTTTTTTTTGACACTAATAAAAAGATTTTGGTTTTAGTAGGCTAGACTTGGAAAGGTTTTGGACGTTGGATGAGTAAGGGTGCCGATCTTCGTTGAGCATTGGGGGGGATAACTTGCAATTTTACCCCAATTTTCAACTTTGGGGGGATGAACCTTGACCACGATTTTTTTCAGGTGAGCAAATTAAGTGAAGACCAAAAAAAAGGTCTTCATCAAAAGAAGGAAAACTTTGTTCCCCAAATTCTAGTGGAGACCTGCGTTCAAATGCACACCAAAGTCAAATTATTGGGGGGATGCAGATGCAGACTATACTAAAATTATTGGGGGGGATTCATTCAAATTATTGGGGGAATATATCTCCCATCCACCCCTGTCGGTGAGAAGATGAAACAAAGGCAGACAAATGTAGAAGAAACAGGTTTGTGGGAAACAATCATCAGACTAGAGGCACAAAACAAAGCCTAGCAACACACCCACCCTGTACGCAGTAGGCCTATAGTATTGGTACAAGCCCAAGGCTAGACAACAGTTTCTACTATACATGGGCTTGCATTTCAGAGTGAAAGAGTTGGTTCAGTATAGCCTATTCGTCAACAGGTCATGGCATCAAGAATTAGGATTTCGGTCCTATGTCTGGAGCCTATCTCAGATCTGGTAGACCTATGTCTGTATGTAGTAGAGTACGAAGACTAGGCTACACAAATTTCCAATGACAAAATAGCCTACCGGAACGTAGTAGCAAAATTTATTCCACAATCCAACACACATGTAAACGGCAAACGTATTACTACATAGGGTAGTTTCATACAAGTGTAGTAGCTTGTGACAGCATGCAGAGCACGTGATACCTTATATTTCATTATTTGAGCTACTGGTTCAGGATTAGTACCGCACAGTCGTTGCATGAAATCATCAGGTAGACTGGTAGATTGTTTTTGATTGCCAAAACATGGTGCAGAAAAACTGAGAAGAAGCACACACATGGCAGATTAAACCTGAAAGCCTATAATTGAAACGACTGATCTTAAGTCGCGTGTTTTTTAGTTTTAACTCGGCCATTTTCAAAGTTAACGAGTGCGAAGTTTCAGACTTTTACTTATAACTCAATAATGGTTTGGTCTAGCTACATGAAATTTTGACAACAGTTTGAGATTCATAAGTTATTCGTGTGTGCCAAATTTCAAGGCAATGAGTCCCGTAACTTCAGGTTTAGGACTCGAAAACTAATTCAAAAGTTTGGTGTAAAAAGCGGTCTTATTCAAAAACGGCTTAAGTACGGCAAAAAATATTTCACGTGGTTATTTATCGTAAGATACTCTTTCATCTCTACCTACACTTTTAGCCGCATTGAGTTTTTTTTCTTTTTCCATTTTTTGCTTTCTAAATTTTGTGCACTCTTCTTCTCCTAAACCACACAACATTAATATCTAATTTTTGTGTAAATTTGTTGGGCTGCAAATGCAATTTTGTCTCCTGAATTTTTTTGAGGCTTCTCCCCACAACCCCCCCAAAATGGGGCCCTAAAAAACTAATTTTTTTAATTGCTCAAGCTAGGGTAATAATTTTTGGATTATATTGGTAGATATTTAAGCAACAAATAGTTTGACATACTATGGAGGTACCACCCCCCCAAGGGGCCCCCAAATGGACTCCCCGGAAATTAGTTTTTTTAACGGCTCAAACATGGGCATTACTTTTTTTTATACCGGCAAATGTTTAAAAAACAAATATTTTGACATGGTTTGAGAGGGTGACTCTTCTGAAAACTCTCCAAAATAATATTTCTAATATCAATTTTTTATAATTCATAAGCTAGAGAGCTGATTTTTTTCCGATGTTAGTGGAAATTTAAAGGATATTTAACTTGCGGTGCGGCGCGGTGCAGCGTGAACTTAGTTGTGTTTGAATGCGGTGCGGTGCAGCATGCGGACAAAGTTTGCGGACGCAGTGCAGCATGCGGATGCATTTTTTGTTATCCGCGCCATCTCTAGTGCATATCTATAACAACTGCGATGTTGCCATTATTTTTGTTTTTTTAAAAAACTTACAATTATTTGCGAAAGTGTAGAAGAATTCGGCGTCAGCGTAAAATCGCTCTAGTTTTGCACTCTGGTACTTGTTTGCAGACAATTATTTTTTGATAAATTTGATACGACTGTTGAAAGTAGATTTTACTGCAGAGGTGAGTGTGTTTTGTTATTTTGTTATATCAATATTTATTTGAAAAAGCATAAAAAAATTCCTGTTCAATTTTATAAAATAGTCCATCGAAAGTAGTGTCATTCAACTATCAATGTCACAAAGTCAGTGGAGAAAATGCCCATAAACAACAGCTGTCTTTCGTATTGTGCTTCAGTGAGATATAACAACCACATATACTGTATACAGTACTCCAAAGTTTCTAGAAATAGGTGAAAACGAAAGAAGTCATCTTATTACCGGTACCCAAAAAGAAAACATTCAAAAAAGTCTTTTTCCCGGCAACGTAGGCTATGTGTCCAACTCAATAGACCCCATGATGATTTCATTTCCTTATCTGCGGCCCTGAAACTACCACTTGACACGCTACTGCTTCCCAATAGTCATTGTGATGACTGTACCAGTGTATCCCTTATTTGCAGGCTTGAAGCCATCAGAGCCCTGGACACATCACTGCATCAACTAATAGGCCCCGTGATGATTCTATTTCCTCCCCCCCCCAATATGCGGCCTCCAAACTACCTCTTGACACACTACTGCATTACAAACGCTTCCTCACGCCAAAATTTCCAACCTGTTTTAGTTCTGTAACAAATGGCAGGCAACTGCTTTTCGCACGGGCTCTAAACAAAGAAAACATTCCACAAACTGGCATGCAGTTTTGTGCCAAACTCTTTGTGTCGTTTTTTTGCCGCACTAGAACCATTACAAATACACATATTTGGCGTCAGTTACGCTAGGTGAATAACGATTGTCTAACGACTGCACTAATTTGACACTAAAACTTGCCATAACACAGCATTCATTGAAGGCGACCTATAGTCGCCGTTCGACCGTAACGACCTTTTTTGTTTGGGCGACCTATATTCGCCCTTCGACCGCAAAGGGTTAACGCGCTAACACCGACTCATTCTTCTTCAAATACTGTAGTAAGCTCAGTAAAATCCTCGTTTGTCAATTTTTTATGTTTTGGTGCGTTGTTATGAAATAGACAGAATAATATGGGAAAGTGGTCAGTTGTAGCACTTGGGTCAGATAATGAAAGTGGTTATATAATGCCAAGTCGCAGTTTGTTGTTTTTCAGGGTTCAGGTTAATGTTGAAATCGCCCATGAGACAGAGATCATGAGGTTGATTTAAATACGAGTCAAAAATTTTACTCAAATTTGACCTAATGTAAGCAAAATGTGCTTCATTGCACAATACAGCAAATAGTTTATTTTTATTCTGAAATCATTATTTCGTAAAAGTTACTACAGCCTTTTAAATAACTAGATATCATTTGCTATATATACTTTACAAATCACTTAAAATAGAACACTACCAAAAAAAGCAAGAATGAAAATCTGATACCTGCATTGCATAGAAGAGTGACAACACCTGCCAATGTCATTAAACGAAAACAAAAAGACTTCTCCATTTCTATGTTAGCTTAAAATCTTATATTTAAAACTAAGCAAAAATCTTTTTCCAATTCGGCGATTGCAATTGCACAGCTAAAAACAGATGCGATTGCACATTGTATAAAGATTAAACATTGTACAGTATATCCTACAAAATATAGGCTATGTAGGCCTGTTGTTGCAATATGCATCGGAGTGAAACAGCCAGCTAATATTAGGCACAAAATATAAAAAAACATCTAAAATTTCACGAAATTTCAGCTTGCTAAAACTTATCCTTGCCGAAATATTTTATACCAAAATTTAAAACATCGCCCGTGCAGTATTTTTAGTTAACACATTACTTTTCTACCATTACCTATATCTAGATAATTTTACGAATCAAATCAGTTGGTCTTGTGGTAACGCGTTCGTATCTGGAGCAGGAGGTCTGAGGTTCAAATTTCAGGCCGTCAAATCGGACACAGTGTTGTCAACGGCTCGGCACCGCTGCAACATTTCTTCAAAACGAGCTGGGTTACTTGGGCGCAAGGACTCGAAGAATGGCCTCCGCAAACTCACTACACGCTTCAACGCGATATATAGCGAGTATAATGAAAGAAAAAGAAAGATTAAATCTTTTATTACACAGACTTGCAGTATTACGCCGAAGCGTGTAACGAGTTGGCGAGGCCCATTTCCGCGTTATTGCGCCCGGGCAGCACAGACCATAAAAAAGAATGTCGAAACGAAGGCAAGCTGTTGGCAAAATTGTGTTTGATTTGACCTGACCGAGGCTTGAATCTCAAACCGCCTACTCCTGTGACGAACGCGTTTCCGCACGACCGGTAATTTTTTCAAATCTTTTCTAATCGCATGTTCATAAACCTACAAAACTTAAGAACAAAAACGATTGCCAATATAGAACTAAGCATAACAATTTATTAGACGCGTTTCGCTTGAACTTAAAGCATCATCAGTAGAATGAATTTGCAAAGTAAGAAGCACGAATTTATATACAATAGCCACCCATTAATACAGGTAGCCACGGCATGGCTTAAGATTTGTCATAATTGAATAAAAGAGAGACAGGTCATAGGTTTAAACACACAAGAAAACACAACGGAATAGCGACGTCATTTTTAAACAACAATTTAAAACAATTAAGCATTGAAAAGATACGGGGGCAAAGATTGATTGTCGACATTCAGTTTTGGTTCTGTATGTCAATCTTTGCAATCTTTGCAAATCAATCTTTGCCCCCGTATCTTTTCAATGCTTAATTGTTTTAAATTGTTGTTTAAAAATGACGTCGCTATTCCGTTGTGTTTTCTTGTGTGTTTAAACCTATGACTTGTCTCTCTTTTATTCTATTATGACATATCTTAAGCCATGCCGTGGCTACCTGTATTAATGGGTGGCTATTGTATATAAATTCGTGCTTCTTACTTTGCAAATTCATTCTACTGATGATGCTTTAAGTTAAAGCGAAACGCGTCTAATAAATTGTTATGCTTAGTTCTATATTGGCAATCGTTTTTGTTCTTAGATTAAGCAGAAACTCCGACCGTTATGCTACAAAACTTCATTAACTAATGATTCAGGGTTACCAAAAATCTTCACCTCTTTTTGATTTTCGGTTTTCAAATTTATTTATTCATAACAAAACCTTTTGAAAACACTTAAAGTCAACCTCAGCTTGATTAACTCAATCTGGTAGTTTGTTTTCCACCCACCTATTGGCCATTTGGCAGAGGTACACGTCTTTTCGACGCGACCATTTCGGCGCCACTTATTTTGTGCCGGACGTTTTCTGCACAGATCGTTTCGGCACCAATTCGGTGCTCTTTGACAGTTCACTTATTTAGGGTTAGGACTTTGGGTTAGGGTTGGTAAAAAACACCGAATATTGACTCCGAAAAGGTCCGCAACGAAATGGTCGCGCCGAAAAGTCGTGGACCCGATTGGCAGCAGATCGCCCTGTTGATTTTGCTGCAATTGTTTCGAAAAGAAATCGAACGCAAGTTGAAAATAGTTCCAAGTGCCTCCAATTGACTCATTCTAAAAGATGGCATTTGAAAAATCATTTTCAAATTACTTAACTGATACTTTTTAAGCCAAAAAGCGACGTACTTGCAAGCTTTTTCAATCTAGTGATTTTTTCATTTGCTATCGATGCTTTGCCACCTTTCTCCATAGGCGTCGCCGGGGGGGGCGGTTGCCCGAGCCCTCCAATTGAAATGCCATCAATGACAAAAATGTGACAAAAAAAGCTTACTGTTTCTTCAGCTTCAGTTTTTGTTTAGCATCTTCGCGTGCAACGGTACACGCGTACAACAGTAATTAACAATAAGATTGACAGCCAGGGACCCGGGCCCTCTCAATTCAATTTTTGCCTAGCAATTTAAACGTATAACCAAGGTGAAATTGAGGGATTTTGTCCTAAAAACTGCTAACTCAGGCTCTCATTTAACCTTTTTGTGCACGTAATGCAATAACCAGGGCCGGATTTATCATATGTCACTGTTCTAGGAGCCCTGCGCTCAGATGGTAAGACTTTTTTTGGTTAGGATCATTAAAATTTTATTCAATGATTGTCAACCTAAAACTGTAGGTGTTTGTGTTTCAACCATTAACTTAGGCCATCTTCACGGCTAGCATTTAGAAGCATAAGCAACTGGCATTTATCTATACAGTTTATTATTATGATGAGTGGAGTTTGAATTCAACCGATTCAAAAAGGTGCTCGACAGCGTAGGCCAGAACGAATGTCACAATACAACACAGTACACGTCAAAATTTTTAAACCCTACAGTCTGTTTCACCCGTAATCGGGATCATCAGGGGTATCTGCCAAAAGTAATTATCAAATTATATTTGGAGATGTAAAGACGCCGAATTGAACCCCACCGTCAGCTAAGAAATTTTTTGGCACGCCCCAGCCTGCAATAGTGGAAACCGCGTATGCCAACTCTGCTCGGAAGAAAAGTACCAAATTTTAATTTCGAACTGTGCCAACACTCTCAACAAACGTTTTGAAATCATCAACAAATGCCGACACAGGACTGAATTCAAATTGAAATATATTAAACGCAACGCCATTTAAACGTCGATATTGCTTCACTCCGTTAATGTTTTTAATCCGTTTATTTTCCACGCCCTTCAACTTTTCGCGCCTTTTAAATGTGTTTGTTTACCAGCCGTTTGCAGAGTAGCCTAGTATTAGGGTACTAACTTTGAGTGTATGTTTCTATCTGCAGCCATAGTTTTGTATCAAATTAGCCTTTTACGAAGTCATACTAGCTTTGTTATTTCAGTTTCGGTGTTGAGCCTTTGGCTCAATCCCTAGTGGCCTAGACTGTTCGAGTTAAGGAGGGTCAGGTTTAGTCTTCTCCACTAGTTGGGTGTACTTTAGGCCGCCCTGGAGACGGATATGGCCTCGATACCGAAACGAGGAGCAATTTTAATTTTTTTTAATTTTTAAATTTTTAACTTTTAATTTTTAAATTTTAAACTTTAGATTTTAAATTCTGTGTTACTTTTTTGCAGATACGCCTAATGTCCCGATTACGGGTGAAAGACACTGTAGTTTTAAATTTTTACGCGTACTGTGTTATGTTGCAATTAATTATTACAATATACTGTGCAAATGAGCTATTGCGACGAGTTTCGACCTTGCTCAAGGCAATTACCAAATTTGGAAATAAAAATTGCATCGATAAACACATCTGATTTTGTCTATGCGAATTTTTCGATGACGTCAAACAACTTCTATCTAGAGCCATTTTTATTTAATTTAATTTTGACTTTACTTAAGCTAAATTCTAACTATATTTTGACCTAAACCGTTTTGCCCTTATTGAGCTTCAAATTTTGACTAAAAAAAAGTTTTGTTATATTCGGAATTCACGCTAGTTAGAAGCAGGTAACCTTTTTCAATTTTCATTAACAGCATTTAGAAAGAAATATCAATCTGTCAGTCTTGCAGAGGTGGAGTCGAGGACACCAGGCTCAAGGCCAAGGACACAAAAAAATCCGAGGCCAACGCCAAGGACCGCCTCTCCGAGGACAGACCCTTTCAAGACCAAGAACAGAAATGCTCGAGGCCAGTGGCGGATTTAGGGGGGGGGATGGGGGGGATGCATCCCCCCCCACCAGCCTAAACATAACGTGCATATGCATAATATTTAACATTAAAAAAAAGCAATCAGTGAGTACTCGATAGGCCGGGTGACTGCGATATAATTTCTGAAGCCATTGGGTGGGTGGGGTAGGGCGGGGGGAGGAAAAAGTTATTTTTACAGCAAACTTTTTACAAAGCAGAAATTAGTTTTTTACACGTCCGATTGATTTGAAAGCGCCAAACTAGCAAAATTCACAACTCGCACTTTTCAACGTGAAGGCTTAACACAACAGGAAATCTATTATGGCGCATTTTCGCTCAAACCTCACGCAATACCAGTAGCGTAACCAGGGGCGGGGTTGGGGGCTATAGCCCCCCTATTGATATGTCGACCAAAATGCAGAATGGGAAAAACACTACGTTTTTAGCACTTTGGAGACTGTTTTATGCACTGTAGTCGACTAAATAGTGATTTAACGCATCTTTTGAAACATATGTTCAGGGGGAAGGGGGCTAATTCGTCAAAAATAAAACCAACAAATAAATGAAAACTTTGGAAAATGGTAAAAAATAAGCAATCAAATTTGATCGCAAGTGTAAAAATGCTAAACAGAGGTGTCATAAATAAATATACTATAAACTAAGGAATAAGGGGGGGGGGGGGGGGGGGCTATTCAGTATTAGTTCATTACCAATCATTTCTCTCAAATCTCTTTTCATTAGCCCCCCATAATTATTTATCTCTGTAAACTGTATACGAAATAGATTACTCCGTGTGAGTTTTATTGAACTATTTAAATTTATAATTTACCAGCATCTAAACAAGAAAACTAACATTTTACCAATAGCCACCTCCTAAATAGCCCATTTATGCCACCAGTTTAATTATGTTTGCATTGCCAATTTTTAAGCCACGTTTTAAAAGCATTATTTTTTTAATCAAAATAGCCCTAAAATGAAGTTATTTTTGCAGAAAAATGCAAAATTTTCGAGCGCTACCCCCGTGCCTCCGGCGGCTGGGGGCTTTGCCCCCAAACCCATTGGCCTCCGGCGTCTGGATGCTCCACCACCCCCAACACAGCCCCCCAATTGAGAATTTTTGGCTACGCGCCTGCGCAATACAGTAGTGCGGTTTCGCACAGAAAGTGTGTCAATTTGATAGAACATCAAGTAAAATGTCTTCTGGAACGTAGTTTTAGTACATTGTTAGTTACGGTATGCTGAATGAACACTTGAACAAAATAGACTTTTGACAATAGAAATATCAAAGTCCGATGCAGATAGTTTTTACTCATTCTGTGTGAGTAGCGCAGCCAAGGGAGGGCGGGGGGGGGCTTTTGCCCCCCTCCACCCATTGGCATGTCGACCAAAATGCAGAATAAGAAAAATACCACGTTTTTAGCACTTCTGAGACTGGTTTTTGGACTACAATAGACTAAAACGTGATTTAAAGCATCTTTTGAACCATATATTCAGGGGGGCTAATTTGTCAAAAATAAAACTCACAAATCAATAAAAATTTTGAAAAATGGCCAAAAATAAGCAATTAAATTTAATATAGCTCATTGCAAATGCTTAACATAGTTTTCATCAACAAAAATTTTATAAACTCACGAACAGGGGGGGATCTATTCAGTATTGGTTAATTACTAATCACCTCTCTCAAATATCTTTCCATGAGCCCCCATCCAATTATTTTTCTCTATAAAATATAGTCGAAATAGATTACTCCGTGTGAGTTTTATTCAACTATAAATTTCTATGATCTACCAGCATGTACACAAGAAAGAATTTTACCACTAGCCACTTCTCACATAGCCCATTTATGCAACTGGTTTAACCATGTTTGCACTGCCAATTGCTATGCCACGTTTTAAAAGCATTATTGTTTATCAAAATAGCCCTAAAATTTAGTTACTTTTGCAAAAAGATGCAAAATTTTTGATCGCTGGGGGCTCCGCCCCTAGACCCCCAAAGCAGCTCCCTCATTGCAAATTTCTGGCAACGCAGCTGTTCTGTGTAGATGCAGACAGTTATGCTAGCGAAAGTTTAACAAACACGATTTTTGACGCAGGAAAAACAAAAAGAACGTTTTATGTTATTAATTTGAATTAAATTGCTTAAATCAATGACGCGGAACTAGTTTTATGTCATTGGTAAAATTTAAAAAAATATTTTATATACTGGTAACGTTTTTGGGATGGGACGGATCAAAATTATCCCCAACAAGTTTGCGCGAGGTCAAGAACATTAATCATAAACATGCAAAATTTTGAGATTATACACAATTTGTGCCCATAAATTTTATCATCCCTCCCCACCAAAATTTTCTAGATCCGCCACTGCTCGAGGCCAAGGACCAAGGACACAACGCGCAAGTGTTCTCCGAAAAAATAGTCTTCGGGGAGAAAATTGCAAGTTTTTCGTGAAATTTTAACGAAAAAGAAAAGGGCTATGACATTGGCTCATTTTTAACAACAGACCAAAAAATAGTGCTGTCCTCAAGCCGAGGACAGAACATTTTTGAAGACTAGTATAGGCTTCAAACAGTGGCGGATTTAGGGGGGGGGGGGGATGCATCCCCCCCACCAGCCTAAACATAACGTGCATATGAATACTTATTAAAAAAAAACAATCAGTTAATAGTCGTTAGCTCGTGTGACTGTGATATAGTTTCAAAAGCCAAGGGGAGGGGGTAAAAGAAAATAGTATTTGTGCAGCGAACAGAAATTGGTCTTTTACAAGTCCGATTGATTTGAAGGCGCCAAATCAGCAAAACTCACAACTTGCACTTTTCAGCGATAAAGGCATAGAAGCACAACCAGTGGCGGAGTTATGGGGGTGGATGGGGGGATACATCCCCCATCAGCGTAAACATAACGTGCATATGAATATTAAACTTATTTGAAAAAAAGCTATCAGTGAATTTTCGATAGGCTGTACGACTGTGATATAATTTCTAAAGCCCTGTGAGGGGAGGGACAGAAAAATGTAATCTTTACAGCGAAGTTTTTACAAAACAGAAATTAATCTTTTACGGGTCCGATTGGTTTGGAAGCGCCAAATTAGCAAAATTTACAACTTGCACTTTTCAGCGATAAAGCCTACACAATGCAAATCATTTCTTAAGTGACATATTAGGCTTATAAACAGTGAGCATTAAGCGAGGTCAAGAACATTAATCCTAAGCAGTAGTGTAGCGAGGAGAGGGGGGCTAATCTTTGTTGAGCATTGGGGAGGATAATTTGCAATTTTACCCCAATTTTGCCCTATTTTCAACATTGGGGGGAATGAACCTCGACCAAGATTTTTTTCAGGTGAGCAAATTAAGTGAAGACTTCATCAGAAATGGAACACTTTTTTTCCCCGAATTCAGGTGAAGACCAAAAATGAAAGGTCTTCACCTTGAAATGGAACACTTTTTTTAAGTACTGACCGGCGCTCAGATGCACACCAGAGTCAAATTATTGGAGGGGATGCAGATGAAGACCATACTCAGATTGTTGGGGGGTATACAGTGAAATTATTGGGGGGATATATCCTCCCATCCCCCCTTGTTTTGGCACCACTCCTATAGCCCCTCCGTTGGCCTGTCAACCAAAATGCAAAATAAAAAATATCACGTTTTTAGCACTTCTGAGACTGTTTTTCGCACTGAAATAGACCAAAAAGTGATTTAAAGCATTTTTTGAAACGTAAGCTTAAAGGGGCCCTGCATTTGAAATAGGCTATTATTTAAATAATCCGGAATATTTTTCAGAACACGTTATCGAAAGTTCCGTCCAGAAATTCCTCACCGTTCTTGAGATATCCTCTAAAATCCGCTAATACTCAGCTAATCCGTGACGTCACTTGCCCGAGTTTGGCTGAGGTTGTATGGGCTGTGTAAGGTATAGAGTAGGTAGACAACAGTTTTGAATGTTTATCCTTGTCTAAATTAAGTGAATTATACCCTATTTTATTCAAAACTGTCTACTCTATACCTTACACAGCCCATACAACCTCAGCCAAACTCGGGCAAGTGACGTCACGGATTAGCTGAGTATTAGCGGATTTTAGAGGATATCTCAAGAACGGTGAGGAATTTCTGGACGGAACTTTCGATAACGTGTTCAGAAAAATATTCTGGATTATTTAAATAATAGCCTATTTCAAATGCAGGGCCCCTTTAAGGGGGACTAATTTGTCAAAAATAAAACACACGAATCAAAAAAAAACTTTAAAAAATGACCACAAATAAGCAATAAAATTTGATCGCTAGTGTGAAAAACTTGAACACGGGTTTCATCAACAAATATATTATAGGCCTAAACTCAGAAATGGGGTGGAGAGGCTATTCAGTATCGGTTAATTACCAATCACTTGTCTCAATTCTCTTTCCATTAGCCCCTTTCCAATTATTTTCTCTATAAAATATAGATGAAACAAATTACTCCGCGTGAGTTTTATTGAACTATAAGATTTTATGTTTATGATTTACCAGCATCCAAACAAAAGAACTAAAATTTTACCATTAACCATCTCTTACATAGGCCGTTTATGCAACCAGTTGAATCATGTTTGCACTGCCAATTTCTATGCCGCATTTCAACAGTATTATTTTATCAAACTAGCTCTAAAATTAAATTATTTTTGCAAAAAAAAGGAAAATTTTTGAGCGCTGGGGGCTTCGCCCCCAGACCCCTAAAACAGCTGCTCCATTGCGAATTTCTGGCTACGCGCCTGGTTACAAAACATCCGAATTTTTGAGGTTTTGTGCTAAAAATTTTTATCATTCCCCCCCACCAAAATTTTCTGGATCCGCCACTGGCTTCAAAGCCAAGGCCATGGACTTGACCTTTGAGGCCAAAGCCAAGGATTTCAAAATGTGTCCTCGAGGACACCACCTCTGCAGTCTTGTGATTAAAGCAACTAATCGCTGCAGAACAAAAACCTAGGAATCTGCCCACTTTTTTATTATAACCACGTCAATTACACTTTTTTTATAACCAGTAAAATTTGGATTAAAATTTTCTGTTCTTAAATTTTTACAAATTTTTGGCCTCATTTGTTCTTAAATTTTTATTGAAAAATAAATTGACTCAATTTCAAACATGCTCGGTAAACAGTTGCGTTGTGTAAAAGTTTTATTGATTGCTAAAGCAAAAACAGTACAGTACCTAAGATTTCAAAAATCTGGTTAATTTGTTGTGATATAATAATTGTAGATATGATACTGTATAATAAAAATTCACTTTTTTATTTTCGAATTTGGACATAGTGTTTCTAATTATTTTATTCATGCTGAGGCTGGCATTCTTCATTTGTTTTTGATTTTAAAGTATGAGTTTCGTGTTATCAATTTGAAAAAAATCTTTTGTTTACTTTTGAAACAGAATTTTTGATCTCATACAATTTTGACAAATTTTTACCTAATCCAAAATTTTGACTTCATTTTGACCTAAAAAATCTACTTAAACTGGCTCCAGAGCACCCGAAACCAATGTTGGTAAACGTTTGATGATATAATAAAGCCTTGAAAAATTGCTAAATGCATGTGCGACACATTACTTAGTAAATAAACACTTAACTAAAACTTAGCAGCAATTTAGGATCATTAAAATTTTGTTCCATGATTGTCATCTAAAACTATAGTTTTTTTTGATAGCTCATTCGCACAGTATATTATAATAATAAATTGCATAAATAAATAACTTAAGCTTCTAAATGCTAGCCGTGAAGATGGCCTTATGTTAATGGTCAAAACACAAAAATTTATAGTTTTAGGTTGACAATCTTTGAATAAAAATTTAAAAATCAAAAAACCTTCTTACATTACACTATATATAAAATTCTTGCTCTTGATCATCATATTTAAATCTCATTGCTACCGGAAGTATAAAAAAAATCACAAATACCTACTCTAACACTTATTGGGAAAATCGCTTTTCATAAATCAAGTTTACTTGCTCAACTGGTCTGACAGAAAACTTTTTTGCCAACGTTTCGATAAGCTATGCTTATGCCATGTACGACCTATTTTTGTCACGGTAGAATGCAAAGTTAAAAACAAGCGTAATTCGATGCGAAAATTACGTCAGAAAATCAATCATACGGTAACGCAAAAATTATAACAAATAGGAAGCGAAAAACTGATAGAATGGAGGAGCATGAAAAACAATAACATTACGTCAAGGGTTTTAAAGTAGTCTTATTTCACTAACCAAATCCCTAACACTATAAATGATAAGCAAAATGACAAATTTCCTAACATTTATTTATTTACTCAACTTTAAACCCCTTTACGCAATATTATAGTTTTTCACGCTCCGCCAATCTGTCAGTTTTTCGCTTCCTTTTTGTTATAATTTTTGCTTTAACGTATGATTGATTTTGTGACGTAATTTTTGCATCTAACGTATGCTTGTTTTTAGCTTTGCATTCTACTCCTGACGAAAATAGGTAGTACATGCCATTAGCATAGCCTATCGAAACGTTGGCAAAAAAGCTTTTTGTCCCACCAGTTGAGCAAATAAACTTGATTTAATTTATATTCCTGGTGAGAGCAATTCAGATCGCTTTTGATAGTTTTTAAATTTGATTTTGAATCCATAATTTAATATTTCGAACGTATTCCTGATCCCTTAATGGCTCCAGTGGAGGACTTAAATCTGCCTCTGGGTTCCTTAATTGTGTCTTATTTTTGCCCGGACCTAAAATAAAACTTACTATAGTCTACTAATCATCTACCTACGAAATATTAAAAAGGCATTCTGGCGAAAATAATTTTGCTCGATTTTCTCTCTAAAAAATTGACAGATCTGAAAACTAACTTCACCAAATTTGAGTTTTTTACGCCCTTCCGTTCCCGAGATATAAAAAATTAAATTACCCCTTCGAAATTTTGCCTGGGTTGACAATCAGAAACAAGGTGGGTGAGATTTTATTTGTCCTGGGGCAAATATTCCTTTCAATACTGCCCTAAAAACTTGAAGCTATAGTTGTGAATGGAAAAGCCCTCTCAACGAGCAATTAATTTTTGGCAAAAATTTATTTTTGCATTGTTAATTTCACTAATACAGACTTATTAAAAAACGTCCAATTTGGTAGCTCATCACCAGTAAGAATACAGACTCATGCGTCGTAAGTTTAATAGCTTTTTTATGTTGGTGTTCACTTTAACAGCCTCAATGCGCTCAATCATACCACCATCGGCTATCTACAAAAGATTTTGATCAGAAATATTGTTTAAAGTTTAATTCCAACGTACAAACGTTTTGTTTGATCGAAAATATTCACTGGCATAACTGACAAGGGGTAATGGCCACTCTAGATATCGACCCTTACGTGGAAATGTGCACGGTCCCACAGGTGAAACAAATTTCTGGATTAGATAAAAGTTTTAACTTAAAGCCGATAGAAACTAGAATACAACGCCGATTTTTTGTTGAAAACCTTTTTATGGTTTTCACCAAAATTCCGACTAATAATGGGCCCTTCTAGAAGTATTAGTTCGGTTTACACTGGGCGTAAAATCGTGAATGTACGAGCATAACCTTATATAGTTTATAATAACAAAAACTCGCAACGACCTGCGTATACCATCTTACCAGTATTGTACAAGCTGCCAGTTTGTTTAAATGAACTAAGGTTAACGCTCATTTATCATGCCCAGATGCACATTTTTCATCGAACCGTAAACACTGATTTAACTGAAGGTTTCTAACATTTAAATTCAAAGCGTTACGTCATTTAATAAAACACTCAACGTAAAAACAACTTTTTCTCAAAATTAGCAAGTCAGTTATTCAACGTTTTATACTAAAGAAAAAGAATAGAAAGGAAAAGAACTCTTGAAAAAGAGCAGAAACTGTTTACTGAACACCAAAACTTTTAAGGGTATACAGTACCTCATCCTTTAAAAAGAAACTAACACTGTTTACCACACAGATAAAATGACATGGGCAAGTCCGGCATGTTCGTTAGCATTAAGATGGATGCGCCACAGATCAAAGGAATAATTTCATTACACAAACTAGATGTTAATTTTCCGGGGGAAAATAGTACGGGACTTCCGCCAGTTCCTTTTCACCAACATTTTGCGCTCAAACTTTTAAGGTTACCGATATTTCTGCAAAACTCACTTGTATGCAATGCAAGCAAAGTGATTTTGTCTCATGAAAAAAAATGTTGATTTTACATGATTTGTGGTTTGGGTAAAACGGATACCCGACTAAGTATTTGAACCCAGCTCTGTTCAATCACGACAATTTCAAACCCTGGCGTCTTTAACCATAATGCCAGCACAGCACATGAACCCAGTGACTTAAAGCAATTGCTAAATTTAACTTTCAAAAGGTGATTCTTGGAGGGGGTATGGAGGGGGGTTTGGTACCCTAAAACTATGTAAACGAAATTGTCTCTTAAATATCTACTTATATCCAAAAACAACAAAAACCAGCCGATACTGTGTAAATCCATTTTTATTTAGTTAGAATTATGAATATCGAACATCTTCGCTTTCCGCCTGCAAAACAAAAGGCATGGTGAATCAAAAATGGAAGTGGATTGCTGATTCCATCGATTGTACAGACGACATATCATTTTCAGTAGAAAGAATTATACTGCATTGGTTCATTTGCAAAAAAAAACGTGACTCTTACAATAAAGAGCTATCAATGACGAGCGGTGATCCATGAAAAGCGGTAAATTCTGCAAACTCTTGATTAGTTTTGCCCTACAATAGTCCAATAAAGGATAGGGTTTTTGTCATTCCAAAATTTCTCTCCTCAGTTATAAATTCATACAACAAACCTATGATGAAACAAGAAATAATGTCTAGCACGCTCTTTTTCACTTGTTACCCACCAATAATCGGCGAAACAAGCGTAATAGCCAGCAAAAAAATCTTCGGAAAATTTTACGAGTGGTCTAGAGTGTTTGTGAATTTGTCCGAAGATTCGAGGTAATTCACAAACATTGTGAGGCATTTTCAGTTGTTTTCCAAAAAAAAATGTTAGTACGATCAAAAACGTTAGTAACGAGCAAAAAAATCTTCGGCCGAATAAAAAACGTATTCCAAAAAAAAAAATGTTAGTACGATCAAAAACATTAGTAAGAACAAAAAAATCTTCGACCGAATAAAAAAATTTTTGGCCGAAGATTTTTTCGTACGTGAAATATTTACGACTATTCGGAAAAAATAGAAAATCTTCGACGCCAAGATTCGGAAAGTTTATTTGTAACGGAGACTATAGCATGCCAATTTCATGAAACACGAGCATTCGTGTTTTTCAGAAGGTCATAGTATGTGGCCCCAAAGCGATTAAGATAGACATAAAACTGTCTTAGAAAAGTCAAAATTGTATGGATGGGCTGGCAGACATGCAGACCGAATCAAAAAAGCTCAAAGTACCATCAAACTATGTCAATCCAAAGAGATGATATACAATTGTATGTCAAAATGCTTTCTCTTTTCCTGACATCTACTGATTTCAATTATAACTAGAGCTTTAGCTTAAGCCGTTGAAAAAACTGATCTTTGGAAGTTTATTTGAGGGTTTCCGGGGGGATGGTACCTCCAAATTATGTCCAAGTATTTTTTTTTAAATATCTACTGATAGCAAAAACTAAAACTCTTGCTCAAGCCGTCAAAAATAATTGATTTTTGTTGGTCCATTTTGGGGTTCCAAGTGGTTGGTACCACCAAACTATGTTGAATTATTTTTAACTTAAGGATTTACAGATTTAACAAAAACTAACGCCGTAGCGTAGTCGTTGAAAAATGAAGATTCTTGGAGGTCCATTTGGGAGGGTTCCAAGGGGTTGTACGCCCAAATCATGTTAAAATATCTGTCCGTTAAATAATTACTGATATCAAAAGAACTGGAGCGTTAGATAAAGCCGTTCAAAACAATTTTTTGTTGCGTTTATTTGGGGATTTCCGGGGGATGGTACCCTCAAACGATGTTCAGGGATTTGTTTCGTGATACCCAAAAAAAAACAAAAATGTAGCTTAAGAAGGTCAAAAAAAGTGATTTTGGGGGGATCCATTTGGGGGTTCCGGGTGGTTGGTACCCTCAAAATATGTCAAAATAGTTTATCTGTCCCAAACCACGTGACGTAGCTCCTCCAAAATTGCGGGTTCACAACTTCATGTTTAAACTTATCATCTGTCCAAATTTCAAGTTTTCAGCTTTGTTGGTTTCGGAGTTTTTGTCACATAAAGAGATTTACTTAAATGAATAAATAAACTAGCCTAGATGATGATTTTCCTGCGGGAAAATAGTACGGGATTTCCGCCAATTCCATTTCACCATCATTCTCCCCTTCGTACTTTGAAGGTTACCGATATTTCTGTAAAACTCAATCGTATGCAATGCAAACAAAGTGATTTTGTCTCATGAAAAAAATAAATGTTGATTTTAAATCATTTTAGGTTTGGGTAAAACTGATGTCCGACTAAGTATTTGAACCCAGCTCAGTTCATTCACAACAATTTCAAACCCTGGCGCCTTTAATCATTATGCCAGCTCAGCATATGAACCCAACTGGATAAAATCAATTCTTAAATTTAGCTTTCAAAAAGTGATTTTTGGGAGGTTGATTTGGGGGTTGGTACCCCCAAAGTATATAAAAAAATGTCTTTTAAATATTTACTGATATAAAAAAAAAACAGCGCCCTAGCTCAAGCCATTCAAAACAATTGATTTTTAGGTCCATTTGGGAAGGTTCCGGAGAAGAGCACCCAAAACTATGTCAAACATTTTGTCTCTCAAATACCTCTTGATGTAAAAAAACTGGAGCCTTAGTTTAAGCCGTTCAACGCAATGACGTTTGGGAGTTTTTTTGGGGGTGTGCCCCCAAACTATGTACAAATATTTGTCAGTTAAATGTCGACTGATATCAAAAAAACTAACTCCCTAACTTAAGCCGTTAAAAAAATAGATTTTGGGGAGATTTTCATAGAGAATGAAACCATCTACCCTTTGATCATATCTAATGTCAAAATAAGAAATTTAAAAACGATTTTGTCCTAATCAAAAAAATGTGCTGGATTCTATATGATTTAGGAATTAGAAAACCGATGGCCAACTAGATGATTGAACCCACGTCTATTCAATCACAATGGTTTTCCATGCTGGCGCCTCTAATTACTAGGCCACAGCAGCACATGTGTATGCATGACGAAAATCAATTATTAAAATCATACATTAAACTTCGTTATCGTTTTTGGTGTGTCTGTTACAAACCAAGTTATGTAGCAACTCCAAAACTGCATGTGCACAACTTCATTAATGGACTTCTCATATTTTTATATTTCAAGTTTCTAGCTTTGGTGATTTCAGAGCTTTTGGTAGATGTAGTTTTTAAAAAGTGATTTTTTGGATAAATGTTTGGTACCCCCAGACTGTGTAAAAAAACTTTGTCTCTGAAATATCGACTGATATCGAAAGAAACTAGCGTTCTAGTTCAAGCCGTTTAAAATAATTGAATTTTGGGTGTCCACTTGGGAAGGTTCTGGAGGGGTGGTACCCCCAAACTATGTCAACATTTTTGTTGCCTAAATACCTACTAATATGAAAAAACTGAAACCGTAGATTAAGTCGTTCAAAAATTGATTTTTGTGGGGTTGATTTGGTGATTTACGGGGGTGGCACCCTCAAAGTATGTCCCGTGATAACAAAAAAACTAAAACTCTAGCTTAAGGCGTTCAAAAAATTAATTTTTTGGGTTCCATTTGGAAGGGTCCTCGTGGGGGTGGTACCCCCAAACTATGTCAAAATATTTGCCTCTTAAATATGTACTGATACCAAAAACACTGGCACAGTAAATTTGGTTGGGCAAAAAAATAACTTTGGGGGGTCCACCTTAGGAGGGTCTTCGGGTGGCGGGTGGCACCCCCAAACTATGTCAAAATATTCGTCTCTTAAGTATCTACTGATATCAAAAAACACTGGCACCGTATATTAGGCCGTTCAAAATATCGGTTTTTAAGGAATCTTCAAGGGGGGCACCCCCAACCACGTCAAAATAGTTGTGGTTTAAATATCTACTGATAGCAAAAAACACTGGCACCTAGCTTGAGCCATTTAAAGGATTGATTTTTGGGGGTCCACGGGGGGTGGTACCCAAAAACTCTGTTAAAATATTTGTCTCTAAATATCTACTGATATTTAAAAAAACACTGGCACCAGAAATTAGGTCGTTCAAGAAATTGATTTTTGAGAGGTTACCTTTGGGGGGTTCCCGGGGGGTGGCACCCCCAAACTATGTCAAGCTATTTGTCTGTTAAGGGTCTATTGATATCAAAACACACTGGCACCTTAGCTTGAGCCAATCAAAAAATTGATTTTTGGGGGTCCATTTTGGGGGGTCTCCGGGAGGTAGCACCCCCAAACTATGTCAAATATTCGTCTCCTAGATATGTGCTGATATCAAAAAATAGTGCCCTAGTTTTAGCCAATTAAAAATTGATTTTTGGGGTCCCCGTGTGGGGTGGTACTCTCATACCATGTCAATATTTTTGTCTCTTAAATATCAACTGAAATCAAAAAACACTGGCACCTTAAACTCAGTCGTAAAAAATTTAAGTTTTGGAGGTCCATTTTGTGTGGTCCACAGGGGAGGTGGTACCCCCAAACCACGTCAAAATATTTTTGTCTTAAATATCTACTGACATCAAGAAAAATTGGCACTCGATAATAAGCCATTCAAATAATTAATATTTGGGTGTGTCCATTTGGGGGGTCTCCAGGAGTGTGGTACCCCCAAACAATGTCAAGATATTTGTCTCTTTATTATCTCCTGATATCAAAACAGTAGCACCCTAGCTTAAGTCGTCAAAAAATTGATTTTTGGGGGGTCCATTTGGGGTTTCCGGGGCTTGGTACCACCAAACTACGTCAAAATATTTTTGTCTTTTAAATTTCTGCTGATAGCAAAGAAAAAGTAGCGCGCTAGCTTATGGTGTTATAAAAGTGATTTTCGGGTGTCTTCACGGAGAATGAAACCTGATACTCTCTGATCATACCTATTGTCAAACAAAAAATGTTCAAAGCCACTTTGTCCTAATCGAAAAAGAAATTAATATGCTAGATGCAATATAATCTTGGCTTGATAAAAGCGATGACCAAGTAGATAATTGAACCCAGGTCTTAGGTTTAAGCACTAGCGCCTTTAACCATTCGGCCACGGCAGCTCAGGAGCGTAGGTGACTATCTCCAAACTACGTCAAAATATTTTGATTTGCTATAGTTCCCCACCCGTAGGTGCTATATCTCTGGTACCCTTGTGGGTCCCTTGGGGGTTTTTGTAGTTCTTGACAGTCTACTTGGGGTCCCTAAAGCTTTGTTCTTTTGACAAGAAAAACTCGCTTGGCATGATGCCTTTGCATGATGTCGGTTTGCAAGTTCTGTTCTCCATCGCTGCATTGCTTAATTTGGTTTTCTCGTTGTTCTTCCGCCTGATGAGTCCCTTGAGCAAGGACGAAACCGGTCGCGGATGCTCACTGGTGCAATTCCCGTGGTGTTGTGATCATCGACATGCTTGTTGATCGACGTTGTTTTATTCCTTTTTTATTTGATTCGCTGTGGTTCCCCGCCCGGAGGTGCGATATCTCTGGTACCCTTGTGGTTCCCTTCGTGGTTTTTGTAGTTCTTGAAAGAGAAATTAACAAAATATTTGCAAAAAAAAATCTTCAGTACGGTTTTTTGCGGTTTTCTCGAAAACATCAACAGTGTATAAAAGGTGTTTTGGAAATAAGCTCTTCATATACAGATTTATCATATCTCTAAATTTAAAGTTTCATGTTTTGGCGGTTTTGGAGTTTCTGTTACATTCAGCTTTCAGAAAGTGAGTTCTGGATGGGTCTATTTGGGGTGGTTCAGGGGGTTGGTATCCCAGACTAAGTAAAAAATGTCTCCCAAACATCTACTGATCTTCAAAAAAACTAGCGTCCTAGTTCAAGCCGATCAAAATAATTGATTTTTAGAGGTCCGTTTGGAAAGGTTCAGAGGGGTGGTACCCCCAAACTATGTCAAAATATTTGTCTCTTAAAAATCTTTTGATGTCAATAAAAACTGGAGCCTCAGCTCAAGTCGTTCAACTAATTGATTTTTGGGAGTTTTTGGAGGATGGAGTACCACTAAATCATGTCGAACTATTTGTCTGTCAAATATCTATATCTAATTATATAAAAAAAATATATAAAAAAACTAGCGCCCTAGATATGAAAAAAAAAATTAAAAAAAGATATATAAAAACTTGCTCACTAGCTTAAGTCGTAAAAAATTTTTATTTTTGGGAGATCCGTTTGGGGATTCTGGGTGGTTGGTGCCCCCAAACCGTGTCAAAATATATTCAATATCTCTTCATATCAAACTAAACTAGCACCCTAGCTTAACTGCACAAAAAGTGATTTTTGTGGGTTCCACTTGGGGGTTTCCGGGTGGATGGTATCCCTCAAATTATTTCAAAATAATTGTCTGTTAATAATCTACTGATATCAAAAAAAAAAATGGAACGTTAGCTTATAAGTCGTTCAAAAAAAATTGATTTTTGTGGGGTTCATGTGGAAATTTCCGGGGAATGGTACCTCTGAACCATGTCCGAGTATTTTTCTGTTAAATACGTACTGATATCAAAAAGATTAGCTCCCTAGCTTAAAGCCGTTAAAAAAAGATTGATTTTGGGGGATTTTCACCAAGAATGAAGCCGTATACCCTCTAAACATATCTAATGTCAAAACAAAAAAATCAAAAATAAAATAAGCTGGATTCTATATGATTTCGGAATTAGAAAACCGATGGCCAACTAAATAATTAAACCCAAGTCTATTCAATCACAATGGTTTCATATGCTGGCACTTTTAACCACTAGGCCACAGCAGCACATGTGTATAAATGACCAAAATCAATTATCAAAATCACGTATTAAACTTTGTCAGTACAAGTTTTGACACACCTGCCCCAAACCACGTGACGTGGTAACTCCAAAAACCCAGGTGCACAACTTCATATCTGATGAAAAAAAGTTGATTTAAAATTATTTGAGGTTTGTTTAACACGTACATCCATCTAAGTATTTGATTGCAGCTCTGTTCAATCATGGCAACTTCAAACGCAGGTGTCTTTAACCATTATGCCTGCACAGCATATGAACCCAGTTGACTAAAAATAATATTTTTAAATTTAACTTTCAAAATGTGTTCTTTGGGGAGGTCCATTTGGGGGGTTATGGATGGTTGGTACCCCCAATGTCAAAATATTTTTCAGTTAATTAATTACTGATACCAAAAAAAAAGCTAGAACATTAGCTTAATTGTTCAAAAAGTGAGTTTTTTGGATCCCTTTGGGGGTTTTCCGGGGGGGTGGTACTCTCAAACTATGCCAAGATATTTGTCTCGTTATTATCTCTTGATATCAAAACAGTAGCACCCTAGCTTAAACCTTCAAAAAGATTGATTTTTGGGGTTCATTTGGGGGTTTGGGGGGGTTAGTACCACCAAACTATGTTGAAATATTATTTGTCTTTTAAATGTCTTTTGATAGCAACAAAAAACTAACGCACTAGCTCGAGATGTTAAAAAAAGTGATTTTGGGGCCTCTTCACAGAGAATGAAACCTGATACCCTCTGATCATACCTATTGTCAAACAAAAAATATTAAAAGCGACTTTGTCCTAATCGAAAAAGAAATTAATATGCTAGATTCAATATAATCTTGGTTTGATAAAAGCGATGGCCAACTAGATAATTGAACCAGGTCTTAGGTTTCAAGCAATGGTACCTTTAACCATTCGGCCACGGGAGCACGTGCGCGTGGATGACTACCCCAAACTATGTCAAAATATTTTTGTCTTTAAAACTTCTTCTGATAGCAACAAAAATCTAGTGCACTAGGTTATGGTTTAAAAAAGTGATTTTTGGGGCGTCTTCACAGAGAATGAAACCTGATACCTTCTGATCATATGTAGTGTCAAAACAAGTATATTTAAAAACGATTTTGTCCTAATCGAAAAAGAAATTAATATGCTACATTCAATATATTCTTGGTTTGATAAAAGCGATGGCCAAATAGATAATTGAACCCAGGTCTTAGGTTTCAAGCACTGGCGCCTTTAACCATTCGGCCACGGGAGCACGTGCGCGTCGATGACTACCCCCAAACTATGTCAAAATATTTTTGTCTTTAAAACTTCTTCTGATAGCAACAAAAATCTAGTGCACTAGGTTATGGTTTAAAAAAGTGATTTTTGGGGCGTCTTCACAGAGAATGAAACCTGATACCTTCTGATCTTATGTAGTGTCAAAACAAGTATACACAGTATTTAAAAACGATTTTGTCCTAATCGAAAAAGAAACTAATATGCTACATTCAATATATTCTTGGTTTGATTAAAGCGATGGCCAAACAGATAATAGAACCCAAGTCCTGGGTTTCAAGCACTGGCGCCTTTAACCATTCGACCACGGCATCACGCTCGCATTGGTGATTAAAATCACTTAATAAACTTCGCCATCACAAGTTTTGGGTGCATCTACCCCAAACCATGTGACGTAGTGCCTCCTAAATTGCAGGTGCAAAACTTCATGTTTAGATTTATCATCTGTTCATGCTTTAAGTTTCCAGCTTTGGTGGTTTCGGAGTTTTTGTCACCTGAGAGTAATTTGCGTAAATAAAGAAAGAAAGAAAGAAAGAAAGAAAGAAAAAAAGTGTCGGAGTCGTCATAATTTATTTATGGGAGCTGAAACTGCATGCCCGGACGCTTCTAAAGTTGAAACTTTTATTCTCCTCGTGTGATTAGTTTTCGAGCTAGATCTGTTTAAACCGCGGATTGGCGTTTCAGTTTTTGACTAGGAAACCCGTATAACGTAACCGATTGCCCCCAAAATTTGCAGTGCTGGGCACCGCAAGCTTTTTTTTAAGTCCGCAGATCCGCAACCGAATTTCAATTTTCTTAATCCGCAACCGCAAGTCCGCAATAGGACGTTTAAAAGCTTAGTCCGCAACCGCAAGTCCGCAGCAACGTTTCAGAATTCTTGAATCCGCAACCGCAAATCTGCAACTTCCTTATCCTTAAATCCGCAACCGCAAGTCCCCAACTTCGTAATATTTGAAGTCTGCACCGCAAGTCCACAATTTTTCATGAATCGAGTGGAAGAGTTTTGCATTCAACCTCGTCCGGAAGTGATCTGCTCAAAGTTGATTTGCAAAAATAAGTCAAAAGTTGTGACTTGTGGGAAGTATAGCAAGCGTATGGTGGATACATTCCACGCAATAGAAGGAATTACTCACAATCGTTGATCGTAGTAAATGTACCACAGCATGACTTGTTATTGGTCAACTGGCGCTACTCAATATTTCTTTTTCAGTCGATACAGTAAATGGTTCTCAATGCAATTTGCTTTCTTTTTTTTGGATTTAATGACAAACAAGGTGACCATTTTAATTAATTTTCAGCTAAAATTTGCTTTAGTTCAAGATTTCAGCATTGGCCCTCAAATTTTAGAACGCAAAAGACTTCTCGCATGCTTAAAGAGTGATTCAAAATCTTTGTCAAGTTGGCAAGAAAAATGTGACGTTATTTTACTCGAGCTGCGTTCCGGAATCGCTCGAAGCAACTTACCTAAAAAAATGACGGTACCGCAGAGTTGTAAGTCGGGCAGGGCTTTTCGAATAAAATTCGGGCTTAAGATTTCAAAATGTCGGGCTTAATTCGGGCTTGATATACGTGCTTGACTAGTGTTTTCGACTTTTAGATGCTATGAAAGCGTAATTCAAATAACTTTATTAACTTTATTTGATTTAATTACCACACTGAACACGACTTCGTTTAAACATCAATACGATTATTATTACACGATTATTATTATTACGTCACAATTGATCAGCAATGAGCAATTAAAATTACCTCTTGCTTTTAATTTGCGTTCGTAAGCGCCTCTTAAAAAAAATTAACTCGTTATTTATGTGAGCTTGGAAGAATTAAAATCCTGTTGGTAAAAATCATCAAAGCACTTCGCTAGTCGCATATTAAAATGTCAATGCGGGTTTAATTGTTTGAAACGTATGGTGTACATCGTTTAACTTCATTAGTTTGTTTTGAATCATTCACATTTAAACCAAAGCCATTGTCAGACGCATTGTACTGGCGGGGCTCAAAAACGTAGTACGGACTACGGAGGCCATGTCCCTTTTAATTGAACTGTTGTCAAAGCGATATTTGTGAAAAGAAACTAAGGTTACTTCTATTACAGCTGCAAAAATTTCAAGAAATCTGAGATAGAGAATGTTGTAGATAAATTTACAATGCTACTACGTTAATCCAACGACTGAAGTTCGCAATTTAACTGTGAGATTATTTAGCCTGTGCTTCAAACAAACTAGTGGTTTTTGTAATGGTGTAGGCACTCATTTTGTAGTTTCAAAGATATGTGTATTATTTTTAGTCGAATGTCAATACTAGTGATAATAATCTACATATTTTGTCTTTTTCTAGACAGCGAACAAACCAATCAGTTTAAAATCGGTAAAGTTTGTTGGTTCAGCATGTAAACATACAAATCAGATGTAAAATGGCCAGTGGCGCAACATGGTGGCTTCAGCATCTGCCTTAGCCGAGTTAGTTTAAAAAAATAACCCAAAATGCAAGCGATTAAACGTGTTTTGACCTTGACCTGTAAGTTTAGGATGAGGGGGGGCTGAAGGGGCTAGGCAATTTAATTCTTTCAAATGGCTTTCGGATCTTAGCTATTAAGTTATTGAAAATACCAGAACTACTGTATTAGAGGAAATAAAGAGGTGCCCCAAACCGTGTTCCACTATCCCTCTTTTCCGCGAATATAGATTTAATTTGTTTGACTCCGTATAATTGGCAATCCTGCGTTCGTGACATCAGAAAAGCATGACTTTGCAAAGTTTTCTGCAGAATAAGCAAAGCAATATTCGATAATTGAACATTGCTTTGCTTATTTTGCAAGAAGTTGGCAAAGTCATCCTTTTCTGATGCCACGAAATTGCGAAAAGCAGGGTTGCCAATGGCACAGAGTCAAACCGATGAAATATATTTTCGCTGATGAGGGGAATAGTGGAACAAGGTTTGGGGCACCTCTTTAATACCTCAAGTAAACTTAGTTTTCATTTCTTCAAAAAAACCGATCTCGAGCAATAACTCTTTAAATAAATAGCTCTAAAACGTGCAAAATTTCGTCCACATGGTGTTAAAATTGCTATTTTTTTCCAAAAAATCACAAAATTGTCCAACGGTTGGGGGCCTTGCTCCCAGTTTCCTGTAGTCTCCAGTAGCTGAAGGCTCTGCTTTCAGAGCCCGGTCCGTAATACGTTTGAGTTGTATTACTTCGCTCAGCACTATGCTGTGCTAAGACATTTTTCGAACAAATTTTTAGAGTGCTGATTCAGTGCCATTCCCTAAGCAAAATCCTCCATGCGAGACGGAAAACGCCCCCCCCCTCAAATCAAAAAATCTCGTCAAGTCCATTGCTCGGCTAAGCAAAAATCAGACGGGACTCAACGTATCCGTAATTGTCATGTTTCAGCTGTAAGATTACTTACTGAAAAAACTTCCAGGCGGAGCTTAAGCATTTCTAAGTGGATCGGAGCCCTGTCCGGCCTCTTGTTTGGCTACGGCCCTGATTATAACATTGAATAAGGATGGCAAATAACAAATTTTTGCAACGTAGGGTAGATCTAGTACTGCTAAGTTGCAAAGCAACAAAAAATAAACGAAGGAAACTATTGATGGATTGCACGTGACGTCATCGTGCTCCAAATCAAACCGCTGGACGTCAAAATCGCGGATCGGCGCTATGTAAATGCTTGCAAAAATACTGATAGTGAAGATATAGAGCGTAGTTTCAGGCTCTAAATGAGTTGATTCTTTATAACACTAAGGTTAAATGCTAGGTAAAAGCCTATAAAAACTAAAAAAGATTTTAATTAGTAAAAATTCGGTTTTGTTTGCTTTTTTGCAGTGACGTAAATCCGGTTTGTTGCTAAGTAACCCATTAGAATCATGCAATATGGATGGTTGTAGCTAGTTTTGGTTATCAAATTCGAGGCTTACTATTGACGGCGCTATAATGGAACAGTTGTATCTCCTTTATTTGTGACAAAATTAGCGCATTTTTAAACGTTTGGAATTTCAGAAGTCTGTTTAGCAGGATCTTTGTGATTTTTAGCATTTCATGTTGTCATTAGTGACTTACCGCTATGATTATTGGTTGCTAGGAGTTAAAACGCATTAGCAAGTTGTTTTCATTGAATTATTTCGTAGAGATGTCATTTAAACTTTAAACTGCTGATTTAATTGGCCTCAGTGTAACGGTGTAACCAGTACTTAAATTGTAAGGTTTTGCATGGGGGGACGCTTTTGCAGCCTTCACCAAACGCATTTGGCATGCGAAAATACTTCAGATGAAATTACGTAATTCCGTCGCCGAATTTGAATGAAGACCAAAAAAAGAAGGTCTTTTCCGGAAATTGAAGTGTTTTTTTCCCGAAATCAGTTGAAGACCAAAAAAAAAGATCTTCGCCGCAATTTGGGACTATATTTGGCCGGAATTTGAAGGATTGGCTCTTTTTCGTCTGATCATCATGCGCTCAAATCTCGATGAGGAGACGCGTCCCCCCGCGTTCCCCTTACAATTTAAGTACTGGGTGTAACTTTGATCGAGCCGTAATTCGCATTTATTTCGACTCGAGCTAGTGATGTTAAATATTATTCATAAACAATGCTTGAACTAAACATTGATCTGCCATGTGTTCCTGCTGTGACGTAGAATTTTAAGTATTTTAGGATATGGCCGAATATACGATGTGAACCATAGCTAAAAACCGGTCAAAGTGGACAAAAGCAGGCAATGGACGATGAGAATTCACAAAAAGCGTAACTTTTCAGATCCGCTGAGCTATGTAAGCTCCTTAAATCGCTCCTGGTAACTTTCCATTAAGGCCAGGCTATCTACAAAAGAATTACTTTACAATCAAATTCTTTAAATATGCCCACTGAAGAAATTATACGTTGATTTACGGTAACGCCCAATGCTTTGATAGCGTTTTGACGTCCAATCGTTTTGGCAGGAAAAAGCTATGACGTAGCTGCAATCCATCAATAATGTGAGCAAGCGGAACTTGTTTCTTGTTACAAGGTAGTGTTAACATGTCTACAGCTATTAAATTGCTCAACTGTTTGAAATAGGTGTAAAACATTAAACAAAACATTGAAATGCTGCTAACGTTTCTCACGTTTTGCCTTTCTTGAATCTTTTGGTAGCAACATCTTTCTCAAATTTATTTTCTGAAATCTAATCACACTTTGTTACTTTTACAATACTGATCGATTTAAGAATTAAGTCGAAACGCCTGATTGCCATTAATTCCATGTTTATTTAGCAAGAAGCCTTGGCCAGGAGACAGCCACAGAATTTTCGGCTTTCAAGTCTAGTTGTCATTTACTTAGTGCCCATCTGAAATCTGTTACCATACTTGATGGAGGCTTCACATTGCCCTTTTTTGTGGATGGAGGGAAGCTGTAAATACCAATTTAATTTTTTACTGTTTGGTTTGACCCGATCGGGAATTGAATCCAACTACCGTTTTAGTAGCAGACGCTCGATCCACTTGGCCACTGATCAAAAAGAGCTCCATCCCACTTTGTTACAGTATCGGTACTGTCGTGAGAAACAAAAATCACTTGACAATCAAAATTTAATAAGAACTATGCTCTGAGTCTCTGGGTATTGTCTATAGCTTAAAATTCACTTGCTTCTTACATTTTTCGTCGAATTAGCTATTCAATACTAGAACCGCGTTTATTCTAGTCTTCTGAGCTTGATAGTTTTCTTAAACTTATTGTTTCAGCTTTTTTATTCATTGAATTTTAGAATCTAAGAACTGTAGCGTTTCATGTCATTGAAAGCGCAAAAACTCAAAGGCCTAATCATTCAAATTACATGGCTGACTAACTTCAATAGTTCTAACCTCTGTAAGTAACAATGAGAAACGACTTTGTTCAAAGCAGCTATTATTAAATTTTTTGTAACTGACTCCAGATGGGCATACAGAAAATATAGAGAAACCGAGAAAGCCTAATTAAAAAAATAAAAACAGCATTAATGCGGAAAGAAACTCCGGCTTATACCGTATAAGAACCGTAACTGTTTTTCAGGAAATTGCAGCTGGGCGGGAAGACGTCTGAAGATCGAATAATGAATTGATAAGAAAAGAATTTGAAATAAAATAGAAAATGCAAAGCAAAAAGTAAGACTCAATTCGAACCAGAGACCGATTCAGCCATTGGCCAACATTTGATGGAATCCAACTAGTGTTCATGCAACTATTCCTAACCACATCTGGTTTTCAATTTCACTTTAGTCTGTTGGAAGCCGTTTACATTTCGCGGAAACAAACGGATTTGCTCAAGCCAAAGCAGTTTGTATTTACCTTTCAACCACAGATTCTTCATTTAGTAGACTTGAAACAGACCCGCGGAGAAAAAGAGAAGAGGATTGAAAAAAAAATTTGCTCTTGTTGCGAAGGTTTTTTGCGGTCACGCGTATTCGACTGATTTGATTGGACATATTCGCAACGCGAATGAGCCGTGAAGAAAAAAAGACAAAATTGTCGGTATCCAGTCCACTAATAAAGAGCCTATGCTTCAACTGTTTGTTAAGATCAGCGCCTGCTGTCACTATAGATAGCATTTCACCTTACCGGTGATTGTGCAATCTCCATAGAATGCATATCACCGTATTGTAGATTGCAATTCTCCTTAGTGCATTATCATAAAAAACCACCAACACAAAATTTGAGTTGTTCTTTAAATATCCTGCTCACCACATGCCAAACCAGACCGAGATCGAAACTAAAAAGTTCTGTCTAAAAAGTATTGCAACAGAAGTCGCAAAAGTATGGTAACAAATATAACAGCGAGCCGTTGAAGCTCCTTGGCAGGCTCCTTAGGTTGCCGACCCTTTCTTTGGTGGAAGAGTTGCAGATGCCGATTTTTACAAAAATTTAAAGAAAGCAACCCTATATTTGACAATAGAACAAAAAAATAGGCTTTCAAGATGGTGAGAATGAGCAGGGGCGTAAATCCCGGGGGGGATGGGGGGGATGCATCCCCCCCAATAAATTTTGAGGGGGGGATGCATCCCCAATCATCCCCCCCAATAATTTATCGATCATCCCCCCCAATAATTTATCGATCATCCCCCCCCAATAATTTATCGTACCCTGCAAAATTGTCAAAATTGTTTTTCGCACCTTGCAAAAATCGTAAAATTGTCTCAGCGTGAAATTGTGACCGAAAAATCAGAATCAATATCGATGAAGACCTTTTTTTTTTTTTTTTTTTTTTTTTTTTTTTGGAGACCACCTAAATTTTGGCAGAAAAAACGTCAGAAGTTCCGATTATGGCCGAAGAATGTGACTAAATTTCGATGAAGACCTTTTTTTTTTTTTTTTTTTGGAGACCATCTGTTTTTGGGCCGAAATTACGAATGTATTTCCGAGGTTTCCGAGAAATTCCGTCGCAATATGTGCAACTTTTGATGGCTCTGTTTCATCCCCCCCAATAATTTTTACGGATATACGCTACTGAGAATGAGTACGCTAAAAATGAATCTCTGGAAAACAAAAATTTTCACCCACCTAAAGGTAAGAGCGAAAGAATACAATTTTCGAGCAGGAACAAACTGTTTGGAAAAATCGACTGCCAAATTTCAATTACAGAACAAGCAGGCAGAGGCACTTGCAGAAATTTTTTCAGGATGTGGCAAGCGATGTATTATCCATTACTTACAGGGTCAAATAAAAACCTCGCAGCTGGATCCAAGAATTTGTTAAGTGGGAAGAGGAGGAGAGGATTTTAAACAAAGACAAAATAATCCTGCTCGAAAATTTTTGCAATTGGGCTGGTGTAAAGCTAACTGGTGCAATTCAAGAGTGTTACGGACGGGGGTTAAGCCGCTGGGTAATTTAGGGAAAATAAGTAGTAGTAGTAGTAGTTTATTAGTAACAAAGGCTTAACACACAAGTCAGAGGTCACATTCGAAACACACGGAGCACCAAATAACCCTAAAATTTCCTAGTCGAGATACTCCTTGTTTATATGCACTGTACAGTATCACACAAAGAAGTAATGAAATGATATAGTACAGCGAATAGTTCAGACAATCTTGTTCGTAGCGAAGCTCCCACTTGTTCAAATGCGTACGGGTACACTACACACAATGCTAAATCAATACCTAACAGTGTGGTCAGTAATCTCTCTGTAAATTTTCTTTAAACTGCTTTTTAAAAGAATTGAAGAGTTCATTCTTTAAATTTTTACTAATTTCTTTCCAAAGTTTAGCTCGCCTACATTCGATTTTATTCTGTCCAGCAAGTTAGAGACTCGAGATAAAAAGTAATTAGATCTGCTTGGTTTTCTAGTTGCATAATCATGAATTTTATCAATTGTTGAGAAGTTTTTATTACATCATATAGGTAGCTTATTCTTAAAAAGCTTATGCTTAAATTTAGCAAGCTCCAATTTGTGAACATCGTGTTGTTTCACAAAAGCCTAGTTTCTTATACAGTTGACTTAGATGAAAAAAATTTTTGTTCCAAGTCATGATACGTATGATATTATTTAATTTGATTTCAATCTCACGAAGTTGGTTTTGGGCGGCTGTGCCCCAAGGGGTCATGCCATAAGTTAAACGGCTATCAGCAAAACTATAATAAAGCATAACTACAGCATGGGCATTCACAAAGTCACGTACTGTATATGATACAACATATTGCAACGCCTTGCAAATTGAAGCGAAAGTTTTTGAATAAGAGCCGACCAATTCAATTTATCATCAAACCACACACCCAAATATTTTACTGATTCGCTTTTAGAAATTTCTGTTTGATTTATAACGAAACTTTAAGCTTATCGGTCCGTGCGGTTGCTAATTGAAAAGTAAGTACCTTGTTTTAGAATAATTTAATGTCAATTTGTTTTGATTTAACCATTGAGCAATGTACTGCAATTGCGTATTGACTCTGTTTTCCAATCTTAATAAATTTGTATCAAACAGCGACAGTAGCGTATCATCCGCAAATAAGGTTGCCGAAAGTTGTGACTTCTGGGATACGTCATTTACATAAAGTAAAAACAAAAATGGGCCTAATGACGACCCTTGAAGAACACGGCAATCAATTAATTGTTTTCTTGATTTAGAATCACCGATTTTTGTATATTGGTAGCGATTGGTCTGATAAGGTAGCTTTACATAAGACTTAATGCACTTCCCCGAAATCCAAACATTTTTTCAAGTTTTTGCAATAAAATGGAATGATTTACCATGTAAAAAGCCTTGCTTAAATCTAAAAAAACATAGCAAGTGTGCAAACTTTGATCAAGATTGCTAAGAATTTCATCATATATCTTATTCACCGCAAAGTTTGTGGAGGAATTTTTTCTGAAGCCTAATTGACAATCGCTTTATAAATCATATCTAACTGAATAAGAATAAATTTGGGAATACAATAGTTTTTCAAAGATTTTGTTAAATCGGGATAGAAGTGATATTGAACTGTACTTTGTGGTTTTGTCTTGCTCGCCGTTTTTGAAAATAGGAATCATCTCAGCCACTTTTAACGAGTCGGGATACACATCTTCTTTCAGGCAGAAGTTGAAAAGTGCTCTCACAGATTTGGATATTACAGGATTTGCATACTTAATGAATTTAGTTTCGATGTCGGACGTCCTTGTAGCTTTTTTTACTTTCAATTTTGCAATTTCATTGTACACTTCTTGCGGACCGATTACACTTCTTGAGGACCGATTACATTGAGGATCTTGGATGGAATCGCTAGGGACTTCGCCCAAGCGAAATGATGGAGGTGATGGAAGACCGTGAGGTGTGGCGGCTTAATCTTGAGCTACTGCCCCCGCAACCCTCTCGGAAAAGCGGGCAATGAACAAAGAAGACTTCTTACGGACTGCATGGGTATAAAAATATCTAGTTGCTCGCTTTGTCTGATGACCAGACGCCGCTGTTTGAATAAGATTTATTCAAGCTTCCTGGTACTATTAAATCAGGCATTGATTTCCCTGCGTTAACAAAATGTTTATTGAATTCGTCTGCAATAGTCTGATAATTAGTGATTACAGTGCAATCCTTACTGATTAATTTAGAAGGTACTGTCCGGCAGCGTTTTTTGTTGTAGGTTAATTCATTTACGATTTCCCACACCTTTTTAGAGTGCCCTATGAGTTTTTCTAAAACGCTATGATAGTGATTAAAATAACCATTTTAACGCCGTTTGGATGACATTTTCACTTGCATATTTAAGTAAGTTGTTTTCCAAGTACTTGGCTATAAGGAATGGAAGGATAAAGCCCTCTTAGCCCCTGCAAAATCAATTTTCTGGAAGAAATGAGAACTACTTGAGGTAGTAAATAGGTGCCCCTAGCCTTGTTCAATGATTCCTTTTATCTGCCAACATAGATTTAATCCATTTTACTCCGTATCATGGGCAGCCCAGCGTTTCGAAATTCGTGACATCAAGAAGGAGACTTTGCAAAATATCATGAAGAATAAGGAACATAATATTTGATAACAATCAATCATCATGTTGCTTATTCTGCTAGAAATTGCCAATTCATAAAATTTTTTGCAGAGTAACCAAACCGGTGTTTGATGATCTACAAGAAATTTTGCAAAGTCATCTTTTACTAATGTCAGGAAAGTTCGAAACGCAGTGTTCTCAATGGTACGGAGTCAAACGGATTAAATCTATCTTCGTGGAAAAGGAAAATTTAGTGAAACAAGGTTTGGGGCATCTCTTTATTACCTCAAGTAGTTCTCATTTTTCAATAAAACCAATCTCGAGCAGTATCTCTTTAAGTTAATGCTTGCAAATACTATAGGTTTTATTTATGCTGTAATTGACTTTGACCAACGGCATCAAAGAAAATAAAGTGACATAGGACCCCAATATTTGTTTTTTCTTTTTTTGCTTAGGTTCTTATTTTTATCTTATACTAAAATGATGGTGTTTGAGTATTGATAATGATTTTCAGAGAAAAACCGATTTCCGGGAAGATTTGCAATAATAATACTAAAAGTACTGCTGATTCAATACTTTTATTTTGTTGATTACTGATACAAAAAATTAGTTTATTTGAGAGAAATTAATTGTGTATAATATTAAAACTACTGAATACAGTTCTTAAGTCATTAACACACTATGTAGATAAATGGTACAACACATTTCTATAACATTATTTGGCACTTTTATAAAGATATGACAAACATTCAAGTTTTTAAAATGTTGAAGACGATAAAAGACTAGAAATCTAAAATCAATTTCAGGGAAAACAATATTGAAATACAAAAGAAAAAATGCTGTTAATTAGGTCGTATTTTCATTGAAACTCGCTTCATTGAATATTCGACAGTGCCTCTCCAGGTGAACCATGAAATTCCGTAGTCAATGCCAAGTCCCCCGACGCGATATATTCCATTCAAGTTTGAGAGAATGCAACTACGGTACCACCAACCACCGCGGCGTCGAATTGCGCAGTTGAAATGAATTATATCATTATCGCGATCTAGCGTTGTGAATTGATAACCATTGTGAGATGCTAAGCTATCACCTGCCCAGCACAAATAAGTTAATTAAAAGACGGTAACAAGAACTATATTTTCCCCATTGAGCAGCAAGAAAATTTATAACATGCTTAAGTTAACATAATGTGTCGATCTTGCAACCCAGGTGGGGGTATGGAAGCGGAGCCCCCAGCCACCCGAGGCCATTGGAGAGGAGACAAGATTTTTACTTTTTTTACAAAAACTTTAGAACCATTTTAGGTTTACTTTCGGTTTAAAAGACATGTCTTGGGCAGTGTAAAACATACACACAATAAGAAACTACAAAAAAAAACAAAAAAACTGGAAAGCTCAATCTACTTACCCATCTTGTCTTATGGTACAGTACGTAACTAAGGCCAGGGAAAAACTAAGGGTTTCGTAGCTATTGGTAACAGATTAGTGATTTGCAACTTATCGTCAAGCGGCAAACACTAAACTGTTATTGGCATTGGTAGAAAAGCATCTGAAATATAACATGACCCTGGGAACAGCTTGCGATTCCTTCTGCATGACAAGCCTTTTTTGAATGTGCCATTATTCAGATGTGAGATCTGGGGTTACGCAGAAGGCCTTCTAAAACGTTTGGTGTTACTGGTATCAAACGTTTTCAGCCTCTGTTTGTATTAGGGCCCAAATAGAAATGGTGTGGCACAGTTTCCTTCCCACTTGAAACGTTATTGGGTACAATAGAACTATGTCTTTTTGTTACAGTGTAGGATGCGGTGATCTTCAGTTGAAATACTTTTTAAAGCACCAAAATACCTGCATGGGCTAAAAAAAAATCTTCACTACCTTACCCTTAGGTTGATTAAAATAATGCTAAAATGCCAGATAGGGAAAGCCTTTCCTATTTTTATGCTCCATTTTAATCTATGAGCACTGATTTTATGTTTTTTTACCCTTCTTTGTAATGGGCCATGTACAATGCCGCCCCTGTCTACAGTACTGCAAATAAGATTAAAGCTCAATCACAAATAAGATTATATGTTGTATGAACTCACAGTAATGCATTAATGTTAATGAGACAATCTAATACATCAAAATTGGGCAAAAAAGTTTATCTGCATGTTGGTGCAATGTAAATAAACAAATAACGAATAAACACTGACTTAATGCGGACCCGTTGATCATCTACAATTCTATAATAATAAATATTGCGAACAAAAAAAAATGCTCATACAGTGCCGCTGTAGGCAGGCAATGATGCTATTCAGTAGGCTTGCATCACCGATTCGTAGGGATGTTACTAAAGTTATTGAATAACTTGACCCATTGTTAAAAATTGCTTGCGTTCATAGGAGAAATAGGTATTGGTAGAACCCGCATTTTTTAAAATTCTTTTGGATCCAATTCGTGTCAAATTTAAGTAGCACCTATGCCTACCGGCTTATACGGAAATCTGAAAAACGAACTTATTAAGGAGCGCCGTTTGTGTACCCTATAATTTGCCTAATGTTTTTTTTTTTTCATATTTACTTAAATAGTCATTTTAATTAAATATACAAAAATATATATACAAACAAAACACATGCAAAAATAACTATGCAAAAGTTTTTGAATTTTTATTACACCATAATTTGGGCAACGTTTTTTTTGGTAAACGTTTACTTACGCAAGATTTTTTTGCTGATTTAATTACATAGTCATTTTAATGAAATAGGCAAAAATATACGAACAAACAAAAACACGATAAAAAATAAATAGTTAAAAAACTGCGCACAAAATAAACCATTGCAAAAATAAACTGTAAAAAAAAACTTCGCTCAATTGAATCGTTGCAAAAATGCAATGCAGACACTTTTGAATATTTGTTAGTGGAGCGTGACGGTCTGGCGGAACACTCTCGGCTGCTCTTTTATGCGCTACATGTTTCCATCTGCAAAAGCATCTTTAGCAGCCAAGAGTGCTTAAAAAGCAGCCAAGAGCGCTCCGTCACGCTCCACTACCAAATTTGCAAAAGTGTCTGCTTCGCATTTTTTCCACGGTTCATTTTGTGCGCAGTTTTTTTTTTTTTTTACTATTAATTTTTGCAACGGTTATTTTGTACGCCGTTTTTTTACTATTTGTTTTTGAGCGTGTTTTTTTTGTTTTGTTTTTATGGTTTTGCCTATTTTATTAAAATAACTATGTAATTAAATCAACAAAAAAGTGTTGCGTAAGTGAACGTCGACCAAAAAAACGTAGCGCAAATTATGGTGTAATAAATATTCAAAAATTTTTGCATACTTATTTTTGCACGTGTTTTTTTGTATATTTAATTAAAATGACTATTTAATCAAATATGCAAAAAAAATTTGCCCAAATTAGGGCACACAAACGGCGCTCCTACACTTATCGTAAGTAGCAACCTCTAGTTTTCAGTCGATAACGATAAGAAATTTTTGACAGCCCATCATGAGTCAGTTAGTGTATGTTCAGGCAGTTCTAAATAATTTACACGTCGGCAGTTACCTGCTGTTCCAATGTATCCACCCACGTTCAGAGTATAGTTGAGATTGCTGTCTCCAATGTAAAAAGTTCTAAAAGGAATGCAATTCGAGTTTTTTACATGTCATTCTTAAGGCCCGGTTCTTGATTCCTGTTTCTACTTATTACTGTGTCATGCCAAAAAGAGTTAATTTACGAAAAAGCCATGCTCATGCCAATCAAAAAATTTTATATGTTCGCCGTTTTTCTAGTAGTCGAGTGCATTTATGGTTTAATCCAAAAATGCAACAAAACGTTTTTCAACGGATTTCAATAGTACTAAAGGGCTACTAAATGACGCACTAAAAATCTGTAAAAATCTGATCATGCAAAAGTGATTTTTCTTGGACGATGTCATTTCCCACATTTGGCTGGATTAATTTTAAGAGAAACATATAATTCAAAACTTCTGTTTTGTATTCGGTTGAGATTAATGTGATAGTTCATTAACTAGTTCATTCTTTTGTAACTGCTGTAATTTTGGTTCTTCATTGAAGTAAAAGATCAATTTCATTATTTTAAAAGAAGTTTCGCAAACCAAAACACAATGTTTTGGTAATGCAATGCAATGCAAAACTTTGTAATGCAAAACTTTGTAAAATGTTTATAAAATATAAAACGTTAAAGCTATTCGACACATTTTATTAGACCAAGATCTATCTTTGATACCAAGATCTATCTTTGATCTTAGAAAAATGACCTTGGGAAATTCTAATTTTGGAACGCTTAAAACATTTTTGACAGTTTCGAGCAGTTTGAACCTATTTCAACATACAGTACCCTTCATGCTTGATATAGTAAAACTTACAAATATTCAGCATAACGTTGCTCGTTATCCCAGTCCAGTAAATCAATTTGTAGCTTGTAAGAATCTGAACTTGTAATTTGATGCAGAGCTTCTAGACCTGCATACAAATACAGGTTAAAAATTTTTAAGTTTTAAAAAGTTTATTCAGTTAGCCAACAAATTCTTGCACAAAAAATTGATTACAGTGTACCAATCAGTTGAGTTTTTTTGGTCATTGGATAAGCACTTACTCATAAACCTGATCGAAATCGATTTTGATCTACTATGATTTATGCTGTCATAGCTTCCTCACCCACTGGTTGACCGGCCAGCAAAAAAAAGAGTACCTATGGAATCATTAGAAAAATTAACTTTTTAAATGTTTTTGTCACCAGGTAAATCATTTGTGCACTGAAAAAATTCGGAAAAAAAATAGAAACAAAGAATTGTTTCTGGTTTTCATTAAAACCTAATAAGAACATGAATTAATTCTATAACATTTATTCATGTAAATTAACCAAATGCTATGCATGCGTCTGTTTTTAATTAGCCTAACACAGAACATCTTTTTTGGGTTCTGTTTTTATAAATTTTTTGCTTAGGTAGGCCAGATAGTAAAAGCACTTTATTTATAGGTCCGTATTAAGGCATCAAAGGACTCAGTGCACAAACTTTCGTGGGGGGGGGGCCAGCACGATATTTCTCAAGCAAAAACACGACGAAAAAAGCCTCAAACAAGACTTTTTGCGTACGCCTACATCGCAGCAGACTGGGTCTGGGGGCAAACCTCCCAGCCGCCGGGCAGTTTTTGTAATTTTTTACCATAACAGTGGCCGTTAATCAATGCTTTTATACAAAATTATGAAACTTTTTTTTTTTTGTTTTATTTCAAAAATATCCCATATTTTTTGTTTGTTAGCACTATACTAATTACCAAAAGGAAACCTTGAAACAATCTGCATTAATTGATGAAAGAATCAGCAAATTGGGCACGGCTTGAGAAAAAATTATAACCCACCTTAACATTGCCCTAATTTTGTTGAAGCATATCACTAAAATTACTGTCGTGCAAAAAATTTTAAGGTCTGTGAAAAGAATTAGAGCATTTTAATAATTATTTTACTGTTGATAGAATTAAGGGCCCTTTAAATGGGGGCTTGGGGAAAATATTCCCTACATTTGTACGTTTCTGATTGCTTGGCACCACAAACTGTGATTAAATGGATAAAGTGCATGCTATATTTTCAGTTCCTAACCATTTTACCCAACCAATATTCTCCTCGAACATTCCCGAAGCCATTTACGTAAGAATCCCAGCCCAAGTAGAAATCAACTTCTCCATTCAATCTCCGTTGGAAAACCTAAAAATTGCTTTGTGTAAGTATAACCGGTAGAGTTTTAGTTATGGGAAAAGCGGGTAAAATGCTATTTTTTTCTTCTTTTTTTTTGCGATAAATCGTTTCAAAAAAAAATCTTTTGATTTTAAACCAACTTGACTTGAAATCAAATTTATTCACAAACAGCACCAAAAAGTTTTATTTTTTTGGGGTAAGGGCAACTACGTTTCCAGATTTTTTCTAAACAATTTGATTAAAATACGTTAAATTTGAGCATTATTTAAAAAATCAAATTCACATTACTCGCTGTATTACGCCGAAGCGTTTAATGAGTTTGCAGCGTCCATCTCCGTATCATTAGCCTGCGTGTTGCACAGCTCATTTTGAAGAAATGTCACTGTGATGGCAAGCCATTGGCAGCACTATGTCCGACTTGACCGGTCCGAGATTTAAACCTCAGACCTCCAAATCCAGAAACAAAAGCGTTACCGGTAGACCAAGTGATCAGAGGCGTTATCTTGCTGATAATGAACTATTTTATTAGAGAGCTTTGACCACTACGCAAAGAATCGTATTCACCCATGAAGCATTCAATAAAAATGACCCTTTAAACACCAATTTTTCTGAAAAAATTGGGTAAACACCAATCGGTATGCCGAATTTCGTGCTCCCATGATTTTTGGTTTAGGAGTTAGATCAGGGAGCATTTTTACCCGCCCCCCTTCGAGTAAAATGCGTTGGTCAAATTCTCCGGGTAAAATAGGGTTAAAGGAGGACTGAAGGCAAAATCAATGAGGGTATTTATACTTGAGCAATCGTATTGGATTAGCTAGGCTTTGAGTCCATCCTTTTTTACCCAGCCGTTTCCGAGATATTCTTCTTAAAACATTACGGATAGGTGCCTCCCTAAATATAATTTTATTGGCAACCCTGACGTCTCAATACAGCAACCTGCTTTACAAAGGCCTATAATAAGTGAAAAGGCTTCTGTGGCTTAGTTTAATTTCGGCGTTGCTTAAGAATAGAACTGAAATGGCGTCACCGTTGTTGTGAATGTCAGGGTTGCCAATAAACTTAGGATTAGAGAGGCCCCTACGAGTTGCTTGAAGAAGAATATCTCTAGAATGGCTGGGTTAAGAAAGATGGACTCAACGCCAATCTAATTTAATATAATTGGTCTAACTTGAGATATCCTATTTGATTTTGCCTTCAGTTTTCGTTTAAGAAGGTTCAATTGTTGTACTGAAACCAATTTGCCCCCTAGAGTTAAAGGATTTGCCTTAAACTACAGTATGAACTGTTCGGAATAAGCTATCACTACAGACATGCAATGTAACTCATGGGGTAGTTTATTGTTTTTCGATTAAATTAGGAAGTTTGTCTGATCTACTTGATCAAAATTTGGGAACGTTGTAGAATGTTTTTGTGATATCATCACTTTGGTCAAGCCATTTTATGACTTGCGTATAAAAGACAAACTTATGCCGAAATTTATACCACCAAATACATTGTTTTAGAAAAAAAAAAAGGCTATGACGTACTCACTATGATGACGGCATCAACTCAATATCTAATTTTTCGGAAAAATATAATCTGGCACTTTAAGTAAAAGTTAACGTACATGACGAATTATGCATTTTCATGACTTTCGGTTTAAATAAATCAACTGAGAATTTACAACTCAACGAACTTAATAAGAACGGAGAGATGAAGGTGACTGGGAAGTGAGCTCGCGCTCTTCAGTCTGCAGCTACCCGCGTATGTGTCGAAGCAGGTGGCCTGCAGCGTAATCGAACTCGGGTCACAGTATTACTTACGCAATAATCAGCGCTCAGTTCCGCTCGGCCATGCTGCAGACGAGGTTTAGCTGTTTGATGGGATGAAAGCATTTTTGTTCCATATGCAACATGCGTTTCAAAAATTGCCAAGTGGAATGCCTTGAAAAGTAGACCATGATAATGTAAAAGTCTAAAAAACAAGTCCCTGAAAATTGTTTAAATTTCATAGAAAAACTTTATTATCCATGCTTGTGGTAAATAATTTAAATTTCTGTTTTATTGATTTTATTCAACTATTACAGTTGAACCGGAGTTATAAGTCGGGATGGGCTTTTCGGTTCGGGTTTGGGTCTAAGATTGAACAGAACTGAAATTTATTTTGTTACTTGTTACAGATAAACACCACAAATTAATGCAAAATAAAAATACATTAAGAACATTCAGCATGAAATCCAAGTTAAAAATTTTACCCAAATAGACACAAGCTTAGGTGGCTGCGAATAGACTGATTTTGTCCTTGTGTCTGCTGCCGGCTCCTATAAAAGCTTAAAGATTTGTTCAATAATATCCAGTTTTTGAGAACACACAAACAAGCAATAGCAGCAGAGGGGAGGGAAGAAGGAGGGAGAAGCGACGAAACAGGGACCTCGAAATGCCAAAAAAAAAAATCAAAATTAAAAATGTATAAAAATGATATTAATAAAGAAAAAAATAATAAATAATAATTGAATAAAAAATACAACTTTCTGTTTTTTGATGATCTTTTACAAGAGCTAGTTTTTAAGTGCTGCTTAAAAAAATTATAATGTTTTGCAGTTTTCAAATCAGCATCCAACGCGTTCCAAATAAGAAGACTTTGATATTTTATAGATCTCTGAGATTTTGACGTATTCAAAAGAGAAATAAAATATTTTTTTTGATAGGATGCTGTTGTAAACTTTTTGTATATCTGACTCGTTTCAGTAAGGTGGTTACTATAATTTGATCCGGCAGCACTTTCAATTTAAATACAATTACAGTAATGCTTTTTCAAAAAAGACCATATACATGTATATGCTAATTTATGAATGCACAATTTTGCATGAAATTGTGTAGCTCGATCGTATGGTATGTACCCCATCCAACAATTTTGACAGCTTTATTTTTTGAAGTATTTATAATTTTGAATAAGTTTTAAAAGTTGCGCTGCAAGTAATTAAACCATATTGTAAATGCGAGTGGAAAATAGCTTAATAATAAATTAAATAAAGCCTTAGTGTTTCAAAACGTGTATAATACAAAAAAGTGTTTGATAAAGTCTGCAGTTGACAAAATGTCGGGCTTAATGTGCGTACTTGCCTGTGTTTTAGTTTAGTAAAAGCTATAAAAGCGTTTTCAAAATAACATGCAACGCTAAATGATGACTTCATTTGAGCATCAATACGATAATTACTGAACATGGCGAACAATCATAACTATTGTGTCACAACTAATCAGAAGTAAATAGTTGCATTTTAACCGCATACAAACAATAGCTCTATACATTTTTAGATCTAACTTAACTTTCGGATTTTGGCTTCTAATGACTTCCAGATTCCGGTTTATTATTTCATGTTCGGGCCGGTTTGGCCTGTATTAGTCGGCCCTTTTACAATTCTGAGAGTTGTACTCTAGCTACTTTAACTTACCTTGACAATTACAATCTTCACACCCGCAATCGTTGGGAACATCACCATTAATCGATACAGCTACTTGGTTTCCCTCTACGACACCTCCATCACTTTGTTCGATGTTCAGCGAGAAGTTGATCAAAGCATCGTCTGCACTGACATCTGCCACTTCAGGTTGACTGAAAACGCATTGTTTGTTTGCTAACAAACAAACGAAAATCAAAAATATTTTAAAGCACTTTAAAAAATAAGACATAATTCTTTTTTATGGTTTGCAAAATACTGTTAGAAGATAAAATTGTCTCAAATGTAAGGCCCGGTTTAGACTGGGCAAAATATCTTGAGCGTCGTACGAGTGTATCTTAAGTTTATTTTAACCAACTGGCAGCTTGAACAATGTTGAGGCTGTACACTGTACACTGGTCACTCGGCATACTAAATTTACGTTTAAAATAAAAAAGTCTGTCGTAAAATGTCTCAAATTTGATAACAATTTTGTGATTTTTAATTTTTTTTTGGTCATGCATGACTCATGGCTGATAATTATTTTAGCTGCTGATGACACTAGTACATGACTAAAGGTCTGCTTCAATTTTATTCGTTCATTTGTTTTTACTCAAATAAATTCAAGCTTAATTAATCTGGAAAGACATTTTTTTCAATACTATTATTTTGGATAAGTCAGCCAATGGGTTAGTCTTTTCAACTCATTGACGCAACTAGCATATCTGCAATGCACATAATAATCAAGCTGGGTCGAGTAGGTGAAGAGTCTGCTCCTGAAACGATAGACGCTGTTTCGATTCTCGGTTGTGTCAAACCAAACACTGTAGAAAAATTGGTATTTCACTCTCCTGCTTGACGTTCAGCTAAACAACATTGTGAAGCCTCCGACGTGTGTGGTAGACAAATGAGTAAATGACAGCTTGACTCAAAAACCGAAAGATCTCTTCGCTGTCTTCTGGTCAAGGCTACTTCGTGAATAAAGATATAATTGCAAGATTACTGCATTTGACCCCTTAACTCGCATTCATGCTCTTTCTGAAAGTCACAAGATTACTATATCCTTCCTTTTGTTTAAATTTTACAATCACGGTCTCGTCGCCCTTTCTTAAAACGTGAATGCCACAGTCATGAGGCACGAGCAAACTAGCGCAAAGATTTACTAACATGTATGTCCAATATTCTTTGTTTTAATCTTTGTAAATGGTAACTTAAATTTTGTCCGAGTAGCTTGCTGGCAGTTTATTTTATTATTCAGACAAATTAAGTTAGAGTCTTAGAGCTATGTCAAAGAGCTTAATCTAATTGATATTGTTTTTTAGCTTATACAAAAATACAAGCTTCGTGGTGGAGCAACGTGTCTTTTACTCAATCAAAATAGAACAGATAAATCTCGTAGGAAAAAACATTTCCAAAACAGCTAGTCATTACAATGGAAAACCTGCTTTAATAATGACAAGAAGCTGTCAATCAAGATTTCAAACTACGGCATTGCTTTTATTGTTAATTGCACTGTACATTGTACACACTGTATGTACAACAGTTTCAACAGCCTAATTTAAAATGTCTAAGTTACTTTTTGTCTTTTGAGAAAAACAAAAAATATTTTTACCTAAGAGCAATTAGTTCATCGTTTTATTTTTTAAATTGGACTGACCGGAAATCGAACCAAAGACCAGGCGCGCAACTAGGATTTTGCCGAGGGAGTAGTGGGCTTGAACAAAACGTCAAAATTTTTTTGATTGAGAACTGTTGCTTTTTGACGGAGGTGCAGAGCAAACTTGTGTTTCTCAAGTGTAGCATAAACGGGTATCTGGAAACGATGCCCCAGTTGCTGGACGATTTTTGTAATTTTTCGAAAAAATTATCCATTTCAATTCGTAACGGTGTTTGGATTACAATTCGCACACTTTTGGAACAGCATTTAGGTGTTGTCAAATGAAGTAGGATTGTAAGACGTGATGTCTCTGTGTACTATTAAATTAGTTCTACCTATTTCACCTCAGGAATAATTTAACTTTTGGAACAATTTTAAAGAACTAAATTTCGAAAATTTGGTTGTCAGTTGAAAGAATTTAATTAGCCCTCCCCTTCAGCTCCCCCATACGTCAAGTCCAAAAACACGTTTAAACGCATGTATTTTGGCTAAGGGGGGGGGGAGGCGTATGAAGCCCCTTTGGCTCTCCTCTGGTTGCACCTCTGTCCGAGATCAAACCCAACTAACCCGAGACTGTCGTTTCTGTCGCCGACACTCCATCTATACTCGACCTTTGCAAACTGTAAGCAACAATGATAATTTGTGTCACTTTACTCTCTAACCAGAATGAAGAACAAATCAGGTAAAAGTTTACTAACAGCCAGCCTCAGCTAAACCCTTAATTAACAACTGCTGCTTTAAAGAGATGCTGCTCAAAATCGGTTTTATTGAACAAATGAGAACTACTTCAAATAATGAAAAGGTGCCCCAAACCTTCTTCCACTATTCCTTTTATCCACAAAAACAGATTTAATCCGTTTGACTCCGTACCATTGGCAACCCTACGTTTCGAAATTTCGTGATATTAGAAAAGGATGACTTTGCAAAATTTCTTGCAGAGTAAGAAACGCGATGTTCGACATTTTTGCAAGAAATTTTGCGAAGTATTACAGTATGTACAGAAAGCTACTAGACTAGCAAGCAGTCGCAGCAAGTAAACAGCTTATTTACACATAGGTTCAGATAGACTCAAACAGATTGACAACTAGCAGCTTAGGTTAACAACTTATTCAATTACCGGTATGTCTAGACTTAACGCAGACTTAGGCTTTGATTAACTTAGATTCAGATTCAAACTCAGCGTAGACTTAGATTAACAACAGTATGTGCCCCAGCGTTGTAAGTCGGGCCGGGCTTTTCGGGTCGGGTTCGGGCCTCAAGTTGAAAAAAATTTCGGGCTTAATTCGGGTCTGAGACGTACTTTTTGTCTTAGGTGTACAAAAAATAATCAAAATAACTCGGCAATATTGCTACATTTTTAGACCTAACTCAACTTTTGGATTTTTTCGTGCATGATTTGGGATTCAAATTAATTTTCGGGTTCGGCCTGGATTCGGGCCGGGTTCGGGCCTGAACTTGTAGGCCCATTTACAACTCTGATGTGAACGGCATGGGCAACCAGCATAAAGATTCAGATTAATCTCACCTCTCAGGACTGACATGCTATAAAAGACAAAACACAAAGATAGCCAAAGTTTTGGCGGCAAAAAACAAGCAAAGCGAAGTAATATAGGAATGGATAAGTACGTAATCCCGGAAGAAGGCATGTTTGACGTAACATCCTCCACCCAAATAACTGGTCATCAAACAGTTATTTACACAAAAATACAGTGTCCAACATGAGCGAGCGTAGCAACAGCACTTAAAAATAGAACGGCAGAAAACGAAAAAAGGCATTCAAAAACACGATGGCCGACGTCATTCCGTCGCTTGAAGCAAACAAATCTTACGAATATCTCTAACATGTGCGCCTTTCGCGGTACAAAGGCGTACCCTTCTCAAAAGCCCATCATGATCACAAAACTTTTCCTCTACTACGGCTTCAGGCCAACAGCCCCAAAACACATCGTTGACAACAATAAGCACAACATCACCAGCATAAAAATTTCTAACAGGTTTAAGCCATTTTTGACGGTCCTTTAATAGGGGTAAATACTCAGCAAGCCAGCGTTGGTAAAATTGATCAAACTACACAGTGCGCCGAGAACGGCGATAGCCGATGGCTTCAATAAACACGTCTGGGGCCAATGAAGTATCAAGTCGAGCCGTCAACAAAGCACTGGGGGCAAGAAGGTAGCAAATTTATGCGGATCATTGCTAACAGGGGTCAACGGTCGGTCATTAATAATACGCTCGACTTCGATCATAAAGGTAGTTAACTGCTCCGCGGTCAAAATACGATCATTAATAAGCATCCTTAAAACCTTACGAGCAGTCCTAGGCTAATCATTCTCTCCCAAATATCACCTTGATGATTGGCAGCAGAAGGGTTAAAATGCCAGTTAACACCTAGACGCAACAAGGTGTCATGCAACTCACGAAGCTTGTGAACACCCTCTCTCATTTCACGCTCGGCACCAATAAAATTCCCACCATTGTCACTACAAACAAGAGAGGAAAATCCTCTACGACAAGCAAAACGACGAAAGGCATTCAAAAATGAAGACGTACCAAGAGAACAAGCAATCTCAATGAGTAAGGCAGGTGAAGCCATACAGGTAAATACAAAAGCATAGCGTTTTAACGTGTTACGACCCTGCTTGATGAGCAGGGCCCAAAGTAGTCTAAACCAACATGCTCAAATACATGACTACCAGAAGAAACGCGTAATACGGGAAGGGGTGCGAGCAACTGTTTCCCAATTCGAGCCCTCCAAAGCCAGAATTCTCGACAAGAACCTAGCACCTGTTTAAGAGAAGAATGTCCATCAAGAACCAAATACCTTCCACGTATTCAAGACAAAATATGCAAGGTGATACTGTGGCTAGAAAAACGAATAATAATGTTGAATAATCAAAACAGAAACAGGATGCCTATTGGGCAACAACGTTTATCTTTCACGTCAAAAGGCAAATTCGAACGCTGAAGACGTCCGCCAACACATATAACATCGTCATGCATAAAAGGGTACAGTTTACTCCACTAAGTTATTTAGAAATATGAGAAACTGATTTTGTGTCTCCTTCAAGAGGAGATTCACTCAGAACTGTGCTTCGATAAATCCATGAGGGTTCATTTTCTCCCCGAAGCAGTGGCGGTGTTTTGCGTTTGCTTAGTAGGGGTTTTGAGGTCTTGCGGTTTCAGGCCAAGCCTCGTCAGGTCGTCGTGGTTGACTAGGGTCCAGTTGGAGCTCGTGTGAACGACAAATTGTATCTCATGACTTCCCCTGCATCCGTGTGCACGTCGATTCTGACCTGTTCGGTCTGCGTGGTGACGTGGGATATAATTGCGCCCGAGCTTTTCGGTGGCTGACGGAGATTTTTCTTGAAGCACATTTTTTCAAAAAGGCCTTTTCTGCCACAATAGTTACATTGCTTTCCTTGAGCGGGGCACGTTCTGTGTGAGTCATGTTGATACCCACAGAGTGAATATTGCTGCCTATAGTCTGTTTCCTGAGCGATCGCGGCGGTTTGTCTGATGTCTTTTCTTTTCTCTGATTTTGCGTTTGATCGCGAAACACTTGTGCGCGGCAGATCGTCGACGAAAATTCCTCGTTAATCATACTTTTCATTATCGTAGAAGCGAAAGTTTCTTGAATTTCTTCGTACGCCTCAATCATTTTGATGGCTTTAGTCAGGTTTAGTTTTTTCTCTCAGAATAATTTTTTCAGTGCTGCTCTATCATGAATGCTAAATATGATTTTGTTTAGCAAAAACAAATCAATGATTTTTTGCTTGTCCGCGTCACACAACCCTTCATCAAATTTGCATAATGAGGCTAAAGTCACTAATTCCGAGTAGAATAATTTAAACGGCTGATTACTTTTTTGGTGGTATTTCTTAATTTGTGTTTGTGAATTCACAAGTTTTCTGAAGCTCCAGCTACCTCTCTGACAGCTGCAAGAATGTTGTCCACTTTTTCGAGATTGTCTACTGGCAAATGTCTCCTTAAAGCTTCAATCTTTTTGAATGTTTGTGCTGTTACGCATCATTCGAGGGCAGCCCACTTGGCTTCCCATGGAATACCTTCTCTGCTGGCTCTAAAATCTCGTAAAAAATTTGTGAATTGTCTCTTCGAGGTCAAGAATGCTTCTGCTGCCAGGAAGGACAGGTCTAGATCTTCTCTAACTAGGCACTTTTTCAATGAGCAATTAATGGTCGGAGGTTGCTCCGCCGGCATTTTTTCTGACTTATTTTGCAACTCTGTTTCTCTTTTACAGGTTACTCTTGCTGCGGCGCCACTGCCGACGACGCCATGTAATATCTTGCGTGATATCAATACAATAAATTTGCTGACATGTTTATTTCATGAAGCTCGCTACGAGACTGAATAATAAGCGCTACGGTTGATGCGACGTAGTCGGCATCAGTAATGCCAATAATCTTAATACGACTATATCTCAAGGAGCAAATACGGGTGACGCGGGAGAGCTGGTGCTAGGCTCACCACACCCGAGACCTTCAAGCTCTTCGAAGATTCCACGTATTTGCAACTCGTAATCAACCAGATGCTCTTGAGCCTGAGATTTTAATCTCAACTTTTCAAGCTTCAACGTAGTTTTGTTTAGCTCTAGCCGAGGTCTACGTTCTTCTTTCTGATCAAAAGCTCCAATTTCTTCCTTTCAAAACTCATAACTGACAGAACTGATAGCAGTCTACACCAGGCACTCTTGTAAATTCAAAGTGTTGATGTCAAAATCCAAGCGCAAACAGATGAAGTACCAATATCAAACAATGTCTTACAGTATGTACAGAAGGCTACTTGGGTAGTAAGCAGCCGCAGCAAGTAAAGAGCTTTATTACACATACCGTAGGTCAGATAGATCGACAACTTGCAGTTTAGGTTAACAACTAATTCAAATATACTTAGAATCAGATTAACAACAGTATGTGCGAAGCATGGTCTACCAGCACAAACATTCAGACCAGTTGCACTCTCTCAGCACTGACAAGCAAAAAAGGGAAAACAGAAAAAGAGCCAAAGTTTTGGCGGCAAAAAGCAAGCAAAGCGGAGTGATATAAGAATGGATAAGTTCATAATCCGGGAAGGACGGCATGTTGGACGTAACACTTATAACTCTGAAGTAGTCGATCTGTTTATCACACTCTCGGTCCCCAACCACTAATACAATTTCTCGTGTGAAGATCCGACAGGAAAATTTATCAATCAACCGAGTTACAAAATACCTGGAGTTTTGTAGGAATGGTAGGTATTTCACGCCCCTGCGATGATTTCAACCAACTTCCATAGAAAAGTAAATCCGAACGTTTAAGGATTTGGTGGTTACGAAGTCGAAGGAAATATATAGTAATGACGTATCTACTGTATAACGCTGGCAAAATGCAATACGCGTCGCCGTTACACAGAATTCAGATAGACACATGTTAAGCAAATGATGCACAAAATGCGATTCACGCAACACTAAAGATTTTTCTACGAGTATAACTTCATAACTAAACTGTTTTTCAAGCTTAGTTATTACCTGGTTCGATTTTTAGTTCAATTCTCAGCGCACTGTAAATTTAATTCTCAGTTTTATTGTTCATTGTTGCAGCAAAATTTATTTTACTATGCATTGATATTACCACTTAGACCTGGCCCCACAGGGGGAGCATTTCGGGGCTGTGCCTCCCCGAAACCATTGCTTGTTCCCTCTAAGCAAGAATTGTGCCCCCCAAGCGAGAATTGTGCCCCAAAAGTAAGTAACAGGCCAGGCGCCCTGCGGGGCATTTTGGGGCTGTGCCCCCCAAGCAAGAGTAAAGATTTGTACTACCCCCAAATAAGTTTTGTACTAGCAGAAGAGGACCAGCAAACTTTTGACCAAAAACAGGCCACCACAAACGTTTTTCTATGACTCAGCAAGACAGATTGAGCGAACGTGATCAAGTAGCCTAAGGTTTTGCAATGAACACCTTTTTTTTCTTTTTTTTGTTTTTACCCCCGAATTTGAGGGCAAAATTCGTACCAAAGGAGGATAACGTAGGATTTGGAGCAAATTATTCACCAGATGGGTGCTGCATTTCAAATCCGTCTGGGTCCGGTTGTGTGAGCGTCCCCCCAAAAGTTTTTGTGCCAGCTGAAACACTTTACTCTGGCACCGGGCCTGTTACTACTATAGGCATTACTTCTTGCAGTGCACGAACGACACAGTGGTCTGTGACCAGATAGCCAACAAATCATTTGTCCTACTATAAGCAAGCATTTTGTGAAAATATCGCGAAAACTGTTTATGCGATCTGTAGGCTTCAGCAACTTATCAAACTGTAGTTACGCATTTTTGTGAAAGAGATACTGCTCGAAATCGGTTTTATTAGATCAATTTGGCCCTGTACTTAAATTGTAAAATTTTGCGTGGAGGGACGCTCTTGCAGCCTTGACTGAACCTTTGTGAAGATCAGGCGCGTAGCCAGGATTTCGCAAAGGGGGGGCTTTTTTGGAAGTTTGATCCAACCCTAAACGAACTTGACGCAAACTTTCATTCGTCTTGAATTGGATTGAGGCGATTTTTCAGTGAAAATTAAGTGATCTTAAAAAAAAAGTCTTCGCTAAAATTCAAAGGCTGTTATTGCCGAAATCAAACATTTAAGGGTTTTTTTCCGGCCAAAAACAGGTGTTCTCCAAAAAAAAAAGGGTCTTCGCCGACGGTTGAACTGTTTTTTCTTCTGCATCAATATTCCCGCGGAATTTGGTGCTATATTCGACTGGTCTTTTTAGCTCTTCTTTGTAGGTCTTTTTTCTCTCATCAACCAGCGCTCAAATCTCGATAAGGGTACGCCTAACTCTCGATGGGGGAACGCTCAATCGCGATGGGGAGACGCGTCCCCCCGTCCCCCCTATAATTTAAGTACTGATTTGGCCCGCTATACCAGACCGCAATATTTTTTTGAATTTTGGTTCAGAAGAAATAGGACCACATTCGATAAAACTTGCTAATACATAATTATACGAGCAACGACAAAACGTCACAAAGGTAGCATTGTTTGTTTTACTCATAGGTGTAGTCAGAGGGGGGCCCAGGGGGCCCGCCCCCCACCCCCCAATTGAATTGCTACCAATGATAAAAATGTCACAAAAAAGACTATTGTTTCTTCTGCTTTAGTTTCTTTTAGCGTCTTCGCGTACAACAGTACACCCATACAACAGTAATTAACAACAATATTGATCCAAGGGGCCCGAGCCCATTCAATTTAATTTTTGCCAATCAATTCAAATGGGCCCTTACAATAATATTTGAATGGCCTTCAATTTAAATGGACCCCCAACAACATTATTGATCCAGGGGGGCCGGGCCCCTTCAATTTAATTTTTGCCAAACAATTTAAATGGGCTCCCTACAACAATATCAAAATGGCCCCCGATTTAAATGGTCCCCCGACAATAATATTGATACAGGGACCCGGGCCCCTGCAAGTTTGCCAACCAATTTAAATGGGCTCCCTACAACAATATTTAATTAAATGGTCCCCAATTTAAATTGTCCCCCAAAAATAATATTGATCCAAGGGGCCCGGGGCTTTTTCAATTTAAATTTTGCCAACCAATTTAAATGGGCCCATTACAATAATATTTAAATGTCCTCTTAAGATAATTATGATTCAGGAGGCCCGGACCCCTTCAATTTAATTTTTGCCAACCAATTTAATTGGGCCCCCTACAGCACTATCTAAATGGGCCCCCAAAATTAATACCGATCCAGGGAGCCCGTGCCCCTGCAATTTAATTTTTGCCAACCAATTTAAATGGGCCCCCTACAATAATGTTTAAATTGCTCCTAATTTAAATGGACCCCCAATAATAATATTAAATCAGGGGGCCCGGACTCCTCAATTTAATGTTTGCCAACCAATTTAAACGTATAACCCGAGTGAAATTAAGGGGTTTTATCCTAAAAGTTTCTAATTCAAGCCCTCATGTAACCTTTTTATGAACGTAATGAAATGACCAGGGACGGATTTAACAGATGGCACAGTACCATGGGCCCCACTCTCATATAAGACTTTTTTGGTCTTCATCTATATGTGGCTGAAAAATCCCAAAGTGCCAGGGGTCCAAACTCAATGTAAATCCGGCCTGGGCAATAACATGGTTAGTAGGCGTAACCATCTATTGAAGATTTTTCAATAACAATTCACCTCTACCTGGCCAGTTTTTATGCGACAAAATACTTTTGGAAAAAATCAGCTACAGTAAGGAAAATGCTCATTGAACAAATTTTTGAATTGAGAGGGCATGGGCCCCTGGCCGTATATGTACTTCTATAACTGGTTGTTTTCGTGACAAAAGAATAATCTCTAAGTAAAATTTTCGAGTGGATTGTTATTCACCGCTAAAATATTGCAGGAGGCAATGTACTTTACTTCCCCCCAACCTGGACCAAATCACCTACAAAATTTAACCCCAAAATGAAAGATTTTAAACGTGTTTTGGACCTAAATTGCTAGCAAAAAAAGAACTGAACAACTTAATTTTTTCAATTGGCTTTCCAATGTTAAAAATCTAGTACTTTCAAATGAGGCACTGAATACGTGCGAAATGTGATCCAATGGTATCAAAGCAGCTTTTTTTTCAAAAAATTACGAAAAATCGCCCTACGGCTGGGGGCTCCGCCCCCAGACCTCTGTCAAAATCAACACGTCTCCCAATTTAGACATTTTCACATTTTAACTATTGATTTAAAGCTCTCCCCTCCCCACCCTCCTTCGAGAACGAATTCCTAGTTTCGTGCCAACACCAGGCGAAGGCTTCTGATCTTCCATTCTACGATATCTTTGCCCCCACAAAAGATTTTTCTTTCGAAGTTTCTGATTACGTCATTGCATGTGATTTGTGATTTGGGCCCCCCCATTTAAAAATTCTGGCTACGCCTATGGTTCTACTCAACTAAAATAACGTGCTAACAAAAGCAAAGTGGAAAAAGCGGATAGTGAAGACTCCAACTTATAACTTGCAAAAAATTGACTCGGAAGAAGTCTTGGAAGGAGTTTATTAGCAGTAGTGGCAGCGGCAGATTATTTGCTTAAAATTGGATGCTGAAGCGCTGCCGCTTTTTCGGCTAAAAAATATAATGGTGCAGCCGCTTTTCGCTGATAACAAAAAAAGCAGCGACGCTGTCGCTACCGCTATCGAAAAAGTAGCGCCGCTATTAGCGCCGCTATTAGCGCCGCTATTAGCGCCGCTATCAGCGCCGCTGTGCCCTTCACTGAACTTAGGGGTTTGTTTCAATTTTTGATTCTCTATTGTCACATCCTTTAACTCTTTATTGGTGCTTTCAAGTTCATCTTGTAAAGCTCGAATTTGTTTCTGAAAACCTTTAACTGTTTTGTTAATTTCTTGTAATGAACTTTTATTGTATTCATTAAAAAAACAGCTGTATTTAAAATTTGAACGTTTTCTCCCTCTAGGGATCATTGCACACGAGCTATAAAAGACACGTCCACCCCAGGGGCGTCGCCAGCTTCGCGAGATTGGGAGGGGCAAAATTAAAATCGGGGGGGCAAAGGTTTTCGCCAATTTCCGAAGGCTTTTTCTGGCCGAAATTTTAACGTTTTTTTTCCGGCCAAAAAAAGCAACTTTTTCCTCCCAAAAAAATACTGTGCGGGGGGCAAGAAATAAATCGGGGAGAGGGGGGGTGCAAAAACGAAAATCGGGGGGCATTGCCCCCTCTGCCCCCCCCACCCCGCTGGCGACGCGCCTGGTTCGCCCTCTGTGACAGTTCTTGCTGAATGATTATAGTTATGTTGGAGATATACAAAACAAATATTTTGGATATTAATTAGTGGATAGGTCTAAAAATTCATCAAGAAAAGATGGGATCAGCCACAAAATAGGGGATCACAAACATCAATTCCGTCGAAAAGACCTGGGTGGCAGTAATCTGCTCAGTCGCATTACTGCTAACCGAGGATCACTATTAAGCCATCATAATTACAAGATTCGCATAGGCTAGGAAAAACTTTTGGTGGATAATCGGTACCGGCAAAGTCCAAAGCATTACAATTTTGTTAAGTCATAGAGCTCAGTCAATTTCTTGACCGAACTACCACCAAGCAAAACAGTCGTGCGAAAAAAAAAAAAAAAAATCTCTGTGGCGAAAAGAAATTTGAGAGTAAAATAACCCTCCATGCAATGCTCAGGATAGCGCTATTTCGGTCAATACCAAACCTCGTCAGCTGAGCTGGCATGAATCATTAAAACTCGCATAATGAATCATTAAAACAGCTGAGCTGGCATAATTTTTTGATCGGTTCATTAAAACTCGTAGCCGATTTCAACGCTTCATTTGCATTTTGATCGCTGGCGAAACGATATTTTGACTTCGGAGCTTATTGTTGGTTTTGCCGATTTTTTGCTCTTTTGTTTCGGCCTTCTATATTTTTTTTGGCTTGGCCTGTTTTCGACGACTGGAAATTCTATAAATAGTGAGAAAATTTTTGTTTTTTACTCATTTCGATTCATGCCAGCTCAGCTGACGAGGTTTGGTATTGACCGAAATAGCGCTATCCTGAACATTGCATGGAGGGTTATTTTACTCTCAAATTTCTTTTCGCCACAGAGATTTTTTTTTTTTTTTTCGCACGACTGTTTTGCTTGGTGGTAGTTCGGTCAAGAAATTGACTGAGCTCTATGACTTAACAAAATTGTTATGCTTTGGACTTTGCCGGTACCGATTATCCACCAAAAGTTTTTCCTAGCCTATGCGAATCTTGTAATTTTGGATATTATTAATTTTATACACAAAAAATTGGTTTTGGAGCGTTACTCAAAAGACGCAGTTTAAATACGTCATATGGCTTAACTGCATATGCGTAGCGAGGATTTTTGATTGGGAGGGGCCCAAACCACAAATCACATGCAATGACGTCATCGGAAATTTTCAAAAAAGGAACTTTTTGTAGGGCAAAGATATCACAGAATGGAAGATTTAAAGCCGTAGCCTACTGGCACTTAACCAGGATTTTGATAAAGGGAGAGGGCGAAAAGTAATAGTTAGAAAGTACAAATGTCTAACTTAGGAGACGTGTTGAGTAAGCTAGTGTACTCAAACGTATAACAGACGGGGGTCTGGGGGCGTAGCCCCTAGCCGCCGGTGGCTATGGGGGTCTGGGGGCAAAGCCCCAAGCCGCTTGGCGATTTTTGTAAGTTTTAGGGAAAAAAAGCTATTTTAATACCATCAGATCACATTTTGCACGTGTTCACAGCCATTTGAAAGAACTACATTTTTTACATTAAAGCCAATCGAAAAACTTTAATTGTTCAATCCTCTTTTTACTGGCATTTAAAGTCCAAAACACGTTTAAAATCTTGCATCATGGTGTAAAATTTTGATTGTAAGTGATTTGGTCCATGTAGGGGGAAGTAAGGCATATAGCCTCCTGCAATATTTTAGCAGTAAATAATAAACCACTGGAAGATTTTTCTGAGAGATTTTTGTTTTGTCATGAACTTAACCGGTTATAGAAGTACATGTATGGCAAGGGGGCCAAGGCCCTCTCGATTAAAATTCAATAATTTGTTCAATGAGCATTTTCCCTAGTTATTTTTGTTAAGTATGTTGTGCGTAAAAACTCGCGAGGTGGGCGTGAATCGTTATTAAAAAATGGTGCAATAGATGGCAATGCTTTGTAAACATGCTATTCCCGGGCTGGATTTACATTGCACCGGGCCGCTGGCACTTTGGGGATTTTTGCAACATCTTCTGGCCAAATATAAGTCAAGACCAATAAAAGTCCTACTATCTGAACGCGGGGCTCTGGCACGGTGCCATATGGCAAATACGCCGCTGGTTATTGTATTACGTTCATAAAAAGTTTAGATGAGGGCCTGAGATAGCAACTTTTAGGACGAAAATCTTTGATTTCACCCTGGTTATACGTTTAAATTGGTTGAAAAAAATTGAATTAAGGGGGTGCGCCTGGCCCCCTGATCGTCAATGTAATTTATTGTTAATTACTGCTGTAAGCAGGTACTGTTGTACGCAAAAATGCTAAAAGAAACAGAAAATGAAGAAACAAGGTTTTTTTGTCAAATTTTGTCATTGGTGGCGTTTTAATTGAGGGGGCCTGGGCCCCCTACGCCACCCTCTGGCTAAGCGTATGATTTCGACATAAGATCGCGCCTTTAAGTTCTTTCATAAAAAAAAAAAACATTCAAAGCAAAATTACAATAACTTTTTTTCCGAAACGTGGAGGACTCGAGTCAAATACTTGACACTTTTTTGAAACCTCCAAGAATTGCATGATATTATTATGACGTGGACATGTGGTTGTCATAATTATTACTTACTTTTTTACGCGTAAATCCTAAATTAAAGAAACTGCAATTCCGGACAAGGACAATATATTGGCTGTGCTTTCATTATATTCATCATTGGTAGTACTTCAATTGGGGGTTTGCATTACCGCCTGTGTTATAGCATTAACTTCATAATAACGTTTAAAGAGTGACTGGGGTTACAACTTTTAGGATAAAACTCTTAGATTTCTCACAGGTTTTGCATATAAATTGTTAAAAATTTGAATTAAGGGACCCATGGTCCGGGACCCTTGGTTGTAAGCCAGGGGCCCAGGGCCCTCTGGTTGTCAGTTAGGGGCCCTGGGGCCCCCTGGTTGTCAGTTAGGGGCCCTGAGGCTCCCTGGTTGTCGGTTAGGAGCCCCGAGGCTCCCTGGTTGTTGGTTAGGGGCCCCGAGGCTCCCTGATTGTTAGTTAGAGGCCCTGGGACTCCCTGGTCGTCAGTTATGGGCCCCCTGGTTGTTAGTTAGGAGACCCGGGGCCCCCTGGTCATCAGTTGGGGGCCCGGGGCCTCCTGGTTGTCAAGTAGGGGTCCTCTGGTTGTCGGTTAGAGACTTTGGGTCCCCTTTGTTGTTGTTAAGGATGCTGCGGTCCCTGGTCATCAGTTAAAGGCCCCCTGGTCGTTAGTGGAGAGCCCCGGGGCCCCTGGTTCTTATTTAGGTGCCCCAGGGCACCCAGACTGTCAATTAGGGGCCTTGGGGAGTTAGGGGTCTCGGGTACCCCTGTTGTTATTTAGGGGCACTGGGGCTCCCTCGTCATCATTAAAATTGTTGTTAATTACGGTTAGGTGCGTAATTACAAAAAAACAACAACAAAAACTGCAACTAAACATCGCTAGGCTAGTTGTCATAATTTTTTTGTCATTGGTAATATTTTGTTTGGGGGGGGGGGGGGGGGGGCTGGGCCCCCCCTGGCTACACTATGCTTAACTGCTTGTTTTTTTTTGTAAAGCGAAGCTCGAAAAATATGCAATATGAGTGATCGTTAATTTTTAGGTTTGTGTTGTTGTAAAGGAAAGTTTTAGCTGAATTTATCATTTACTGGCAATTCAGTAGTCCGACATGGTCGGGATGCATACGCAACAACGTTTGGAAAAAAATATACAAAGATTACACACTAGGGCGTACGCAAGGGGGGGGGGGGGGGGTTGGGGGTTCAACCCTCCCCCATTGGTCTGTCAACTAAAATGCACAGTAGAGAAAATATCACGTTTTTAGCACTTCTGAGCCTGTTTTTTTTTGCAATGACACGGACTCCAATATGATTTAAAGCAACTTTTGAAGCATTTAGAGTTTCTTAGGGGGGATTACTTTGTCAAAGATATGGCTTATAAATCAATTATAACTTCAAAAAAATGCCAAAATTAGCAAATTTAACCGCTAAAAATGCTTAACATTGGCTTCATCAAAAACATAGAGATGGGGTTTCAGTATTAGTTAATTATTTATCCACTCAAATCTGGTTCCATTCGCCCCCTCCACCCCCCTTTCTCCAACTGTCTCACTCTATAAACTACAGAATATAAATACTTGTGAGTTTTTTCAAATTATGATTTTATGATTTACCGACTTGTAAATTAAAGGACTGAAATGTTACCATTAGCCACCGCCCTCATAGCTCACTTATGCGCAAAGGCGTACACAGGAGGGTGGAGGTTTAAACCATTCTCCCCATTGATTCGACGTATATCATTCGAAATATCGCCTTATTGCGCAAAACAAGCAAGCTCCTTCTTTATTCTCATATTAATATGAATATTTTATTATGGTAAATTACTTTTTTGTTATTTAATGCAACATTGTAAGCGACTAAGTGTAATACTGAAACTCTGGAATGTCGTGTTACGAGTCAGAGTAACTTCAAGTAGCGTAGGCGGGGGGGGGAGGGGGTTTATAGACCCCCCATTGGCCTGTCAACCAAAACGCAGAATAAGAAAAATACCACGTTTTTAGCACTTCTGAGACTGTTTTTTGCACTGGAATGGACTAAAAAGTGATTTAAAACATCTTTTAAAACATAAATTTAGGAGGGGGGCTAATCTGTCTAAAATAAAACCCACAAGTCAATGAAAACTTTGAAAAATCGCCAAAAACAAGTAATCAGATTTGATCGCTAGTGTAAAAAGGCTAAACATAGGTTTCATCAACAAACATATCATAAACTTAGGAATTGGGGGGCTACTTAGTATTAGTTAATTACCAATCACTTGTCTCGTAATTTTTTTCCGTTAGCCCTACCCAATTTATTTTTCTCTATAAAATATAGGCAAAATAGATTACTCTGTGTGAGTTTTCTTAAACTGGGATTTTATGGTTTACCAGCATGTAAACAAGAGAGCTAAAATTTAACCATTAGCCACCTTCCACATAGCCCATTTATGTAAACAGTTTAATCAGGTTTGCACTACCAATTTCTATGGCACGTTTTAAAAGCATTATTTTTTAACAATATAGCCCTAAAATTAAGTTATTTTTGAAAAAAAATGCAAAATTTTCAAGCGCTGGGGGTTCCGCCTCCAGACCCCCGTGCCTCCAGCGGCTAGGGGCTTGGCCCCCAGACCCCCAGTAGCCTTTGGCGGCTGGAGGCTCCGCCCCCAGACCCCCCAAACAGCACCCGCAATTGCGAATTTCTGGCTATGTGCCGCCCACGCTTTGCACTGTGCATAATCGTATGGGGTTTCGTAGCTTTTGTTTTGAACAATTTTTGCTTCATCATGCAGTTGCAAGCAGAGGTGGAGTCGAGGACACAAGGCTCGAGGCCAAGGCCAAGGACACAAAAAAATCTGAGGCCAAGGACAGCCTTTCCGAGGACAGACACTCTCGAGGCCAAGGACAGGAATGCTCGAGGCCAAGGCCAAGGACCAAGGACACAAGCGCCAGTGCTCTCCAAAAAAAAAAGGTCTTTACAAAAATTTTTTAAGCGATTTCCAAAAAAAAAAAAAAAAAAAAGGTCTTCACAAAAATTTTTCAAGCGATCTCCACAAAAAAACGTTTTCCAAAAAAATTTTCAAGCGCTTCACAAAATTTTAACAATTCAAAAAATAGTGCTGTCCTCGAGCCGAGGACAGGCCAATTTTCGAGGACTTGAGGCCTCGAGGCCAAGGCCAAGGACTTGACCTTCGAGACCAAGGCCAAGGACTTCAAAATGTGTCCTCGAGGAATCCACCTCTGCTGGGTGGGTGGCACCCCCAAACTATGTCAAAATGATTGTCTGTTAAATATCTACTGATATCAAAAAAAAAGTAGAACTCTAGCTTGAGCCGTTCAAAAAATTGATTTTGGGGTAGTCCATTTGGGGGGGTTTCCGGGGGAGGGGGGGTGGCACCTCCAAACTGTGTCAAAATATTTGTCTGTTGAATATCCACTGACATCAAAACAAACTAGCACCCTAGCTTGAGCTGTTCAAAAAATTGATTTTTTGGGGCCCCATTTTAGGGGGGTTGCCGGTGGAGTTGCTCCAAAAACTTTCAGGAGAAAAAATTGCTGTTGCAGCTCAACAACTTTACACAAAAATTAGATTTCGATGTGTTGTGGTTTAGGAGAAGAAGAGCGTACAAAAATTAGGAAGAAAAAAAAGGAAAAAAAAGGAAAAAAAAGGAAAAAAAAGGAAAAAAAAGGAAAAAAAAGGAAAAAAAAGGAAAAAAAAGGAAAAAAAAAGAAATAAACCTCATCGCGGCCAAAAGTGGGTTGGTTGGGATGAAAGGGTATCTTGAGACATACAACCCTATGAAATATTTTTTGCCGAACTTAAGCCGTTTTTGACTGAGACCGCTTTTTACGCCAAACTTGTGGGGCGGTTTTCGGGTTCTAAAACCAAAGTCACAAAACCTATTGCCTCGAAATTTGGTACAAACATACAACTCATTAATCTCAAACTGTTGTCCAAATTTCATATTGCTAGACCCAACCGTTCTCGAGTTATAAGCAAAAGTTTGAAATTTTGCACTCGTTAGTTGGAAAATGGCCGAGTAAAAACAGAGGAACACGCGACGCGAGCGTCGGTCCTTCCAATTACCACACAACATTTTAAACAAAAACATTAGGTCAAGTTTAATCCTTCTGGTTTCTAAACAATCTAGCCTGGCAATGGTGAGCCTGTTTTCGTATGGTGTGGTGCAGTTATGAAAACAAAGGTAAAAAGCACGCTTTGTAAACTTTCTCTGGAGAAGTAAAGTTCCCCTAAATTAAACTTGTATTTTATTTGAAAACGCGTTTGCTAAATTAGACTAGTATTGTTATCAGGAAAAGTAACTTAACGTAATTTTTCAAATATTTCTACCGCCTACTGTTGCTAATGGAAAATAATTCAACGAAAATTTGACAAACTTGATCCACAGTGCCCACTGATGCTAAATAGATTGTATTGCCATAGGTGGGCAAGTTAATGCAAAACGTTAGCTTCGTTAACCAATAGTCCGTTAACAAACTTCACACCTCCGTTAACGTTAATTCGTTATTTTTAGCTTTAATTAACGGAAGTTAATAAAGTCCGTTAATCCGTTAACATTTTGCGTGTAATTTATACATATTTCTTTTTATTCACTCGCTTCTAGAATACGTATTGACGCTGTTGAGCTCATTGTAAGAAAATATTTATTGCTATGGTGGTCTTTTTGTGTTTTCGAAGTTACATTTTACAGTCTAATCCAATTTCAAGATAAAAGTAAGTTCAAATGCACAACGAAGCTGCGATCGGAAAATCCTTGGAAATTGTGAACAGCGATTATTAATACACCTATAAGCCTGCAGGCTATTATTTGCCACAAAAAAGAGCTCCTTTCTGCGCTTTCTTCGATAACACTCGTGCTAATACGCAACAAGTGTTCCAGTGCAAACTGGTTTGTACCGATCCGATGAATGAATGGTGCAAGATATTAGCGATAAAAACCTTAACGGAAGTTAACAGAACTTAACGGAAGTTACTTTAGTCCGTTAACAGCACTTAACGGAAGTTAATTTAGTCCGTTAACATGAAAAAACTTTTTAACGGATTAACGAGTTAATGAAAAAGTTAGCTTCGTTATTAACGGATTAACGATAAACGAACTTGTGCCCACCTATGTGTATTGCAAATATTGTTTGCATTTTGTGACTGTGCTGCCTTTTTGCTATGCTTTGTAGAATTGTGTCACTTTTTCGCCAAGCTTAAGTTTACGTCTGATACTGTTTAAGTATTGCTATTTGGTGCACTTGACATAGATGACCGCGGGTTTTTCCACTCTTTCGCTGCTTCCTGCCTGCGTACTTTTTAACGTGAGGTAAAATAAACTTGACTTTCTTCTGTTACGATTGTTAATTTTCCGTTTCACTCCGTATCGTAAGTTTCGCTTTTTCTTGAGCTTTGCAGCGATTTTGCGATAGTAGCCTACTTAAGCCTAGGCATATCGCAAATTGAAGTGATTAAGCGTGTTTGGTCTCTGCGGGCTGTGGTTTTAAACTAGATAAGGCAAGATAGGCCATTTAGACCTAGTCAGTTTGCATAGCTCAGCTTCTGTTTCTTGAACATGGCTTAGCTTGCTGGTTGCAGTAGTAGTGATACGGTAACTGATAGGCCTACTGTTATGCCTCTGGCCTACCGGTACGTGGTTAGATCTTTGCTAGCAATGATAAACACAGTAGGAGGTAGCTGGGACTATGTACCATGAAGCAGATTTTCTCTGCGGATCAGCGTTTTTGTTGGGCACATGCCTACTTATTTTTGGATTTTCCAATGTTTGCTGATAGAAAATTGCCTGTTTTTAGGCTCACACCAACTCACCAAAACCTAAGAGGGAACACTAGTCTTGCCAGTTACCCTGTTACTGTACCGTACTACAGCATATCATGCTGAGGGTAGCCTAGTCAGTTGGAGGCCTTACCAGTACCGCTGGAGGCTACTTTTTTGGTTGGTTTACCTCGTCAACCGGGGCGACTTTAAACCCCGGGGTGACTTTGAACACTTCGCTAAAACAAACTTTGCTTTCAGTTAAATACTTTTCAAGACCAAGAGCGGTCTCTTACTAGGTCAGTGTTTGAACTTTGATAGATTTTTTTTCTTTTTGCCCGACTAGACAAGGTCACGTGACAATCACGTCATCATTTTAAGAAAATAATTCTCAAAAATAGGGCTATTTATTACACCATTACTATTGACATGTAGATCCCCAAGTCAGGTCAATTAGCAATAGATGATTGCAAGCTCGAACCCATGACGATGTTTACCACCCTCACCACTCTGCCACGCGTTTTTTTCGTATTTTTAAGGCGGAGTGCCAATTTAAAAAAAATTGGAAACGGAGTGTGACTTTAATTAATCTTCTAAGCCGTAGTGATAGTTGGTAGTAGAATGAGCAACTATTTTTGCTCTCTGGGAATATCAAAATATGTGATTAGGCTACGCTTATCCAGGTTATTGAGCAATATGACAAATGGTTCGAATTTTTTGTTGAAGTGTATTTTTGTATCGGAGTATTTCAGAGTGGAGCGTTGATGTAAAATTTTGAAGCCGGAGTCAGTTAAAAAATTTCGGAGTGGAAAAATTAGCCACTCCACAACGCTCTAATTCAAAGACATTTCAGGCGAACGCAACTTTGCGCTTGTAAGTGAAGGTTTAAGTGCATGTTGGTAGGTGTTCAAAGTCGCCCCAGAGACCGGGGCGACTTTGAACGCTTTTTGAGATAGAATATATGGCTAATGAGAGCGAAATATTTTTTTAGTTATGACAGTTCTAGTTGCTGAGGCCATAAGTGTTACGTTCAACCTATAAGTACTTTTCTTTCTTAAACCTGGTGGAAGTGACAAGTAAAAATGATTCAAAACCGTTCAAAGTCGCCCCGGTTGACGGTACTAGTGCTGGTGCCGGCTGTGTTTTGTTGAAATTGTTAGTCTACCATTATTCACTGTGGTGCAGCATGGTACTTCTGACTTTTAGAAAAAAGTACTGTATAGTGTATAAAGTATTTTCAGTTTTTTGTTGTCACTTAGCCTATCAATTAAAAATTAAGCTCTCTCTTTGGAATGTGCTATTAAATATTTACTGTAACTCCAAAATATCCTGTTTCATTGTTTGGTGTGCTCGTTTGTTGGTGGTAATCAGTGTTCCCTCTAAGTTTTCACCTTTTGCGAAAATGCCGGAAATAGTGCGAACGTTCTAAACTCAATGTGAAAATGCCGAAAATTTTCTCATCATTTTCGTCCGGTTTAAATGTGATCTCCAAAAAAAGAAAAAAAGGTCCTTCGTCTAAGTTCTGCAACTTTTCTCCGCGATTTCTGCGACATACCACAGCGAGGCGCCGTGAACCGCGGCTGTCTACGGTTTTTGGCGGGAAACAAAAACGCCGGTTTTTGGCGGGAGAAAAAACACCAAAGTTCGCAAAATTTCAGTGCGAAAATGCCAGAAAAAATTTCGCACTTTTTGCACTTTTTTGCACTTATAGGGAACACTGGTGGTAATAGCGCAAAACTCTCATCTCTGCATTCATAGTTACGGTTATCTACTGGATTCATATTTTTTGAGTGAGGTCATGTTACTCAGGTACCTACTGCTACTGTAGCAAACGGATTAAGCCAACGTACATGTATTCAACTTGCTATTGTACCTATATAACCATTCGGCTGATTTTCATTGGTAAATTATTGATTTTGCCGGGCGCACACAGACTCATTTTTGGATTTTATATTATTTGCCTTGTATAGGAAAATTGCCAAATTTTTGTGTGCAGGGTGACTCACCAAAATCTAAGGGGGAACACTGCTTGTTATTAGAAGAGTTGAAAGTGCAAGATGCTTTTGATGAGATCAGCAAAATGAATGAAAGTGAACATCTGATATGGTATTCAGACAAACTATTGAATTTTCAAGCTAAACAGTAAACATATAGGGTGAAGTCGGGTAATTTCGGCAACCAGAAATTTCGGCAGGTGTGAAAATTTAAGGGTTTGATGCTGGCAGGTCTTTCTATGAAGTTATAAGATTTTTAAAAATGGTTTTAATATTTTCTGTTATCTAATATTCTGCAAAAAAATTGCCAATCTTTGAAGACCTCTGCATGTTCTTTTCTCGCAGCTACAATATTTTTCTTAATAATAGAATCAACTTTTAATAACATTTGGAAGCGTTTGGGCTGTTGCTACCTTTCTAGGCTGTGCTGTAGCCTAACTTTGTTGCTGTTAGCACTAGGCAGTGTTTGTTATTATGCGAGCTGAAAATGGATTTATTAAAAATAATCCATTCCTCTATTCTAAAAGCATCAAAAGCAGAAGTTTTGCAATGTTAGCAAAAATTGTAAGAATTAAAAACTCGTTTAATTGATAAAAATTTAACACAGAAAACTTTTAGAAAATGCAATTGTGATTAGAAAAAATAATAAAAACAAGAATTTGTAAAATTTTGAGGAATGGATTTTAATTTTGTTTGGACTATTGTAAGTAGAATCATAGATCGTATTTGCTGCCTTTTTTCAGTTTTTGAGCCTAGCTAAGCAGCATAGTTTGTTTGAATTAGTCAAAAATCTGCATAAATTTTATTCGATTTAACCTATTTATCACTAAATAAGCAGCTGAGATAATTAGAGCAAAAAACAAACCTGATTTATTTACTTGCCGGAATTTCCAGTTTTACCAGAAATTTTAGCAACCCTTATTACGTCATATAGCTAGCGAGCATGACGTCATAGTATCTTGATGTTGGTTAGAAAAAAGCCGCAAACGAAATACTGCGCAGTTGGAGTTCAAACAGGGTTCAAAAAGAGTCATTGTTTTCTGAAAATTAAAAATAAGTGAGAAAGTTGTCGAAATTACGCGACTCTACCCTAATCTATTTATACCAAAACAACCAATAACACACTTGCTAAAACAGTGCTACAAAGATTTTTGAAGTTTTGTCGATCAAAAACCTTAAGGCAAATTACTGTAGTTCGCTGTTCGTCTAACTTTCAAAATCTGAAATGGTGTGCTGAAAAATTATGTCTTAGTTTAAAAGCTAGCCTACTGTATATAAACAATATAACCAGATAACATATGCCCTGTCTTCAAGTGTAGCAGTGGAACGAGTGTTCTCTGTTGGGAAAGACAAAGTAAAACCCATATATAGAGCTATGGGAGCTCAAGTAACGATTAGTTTGAGATGCTGTTTTTTTCCAATTGCACTCTTTTTTTTGTATAAATCAATAGATTTTGAGTTGAAGTTGCCTGTTCTTAATTTTTTTAAAGTTTTTAGCCTCATATATATTCTTAATTTCAGATTTGTGCTTAAATTTGGAAGCATTGATGTTAATTTGATGACCATGTTAGCAAAACTGTTCATATTGCCGTAGAATGCTCAGTCAGTTTAAGTAAACACTTTTATTGTAGCATCAAAAATTGCTAAAGCGAAAAAGCAGCTTTTCTCAATTTAAACAACAGATAAAAACTTTCCAAGTAGCTTGCCCAATGCAGAATGTGCAAAGGTACACAGCACTATGTAATCTCCAAATTGTTACAATTTTGCTTGCATATACCAGAAATTGGAAAATCTTTAAAATACCGTGTCATTGTTTTGAGTCAGTACAGAATTCAGTTTCTTTAGAAGTTTGAAATTTATTCTTTTTTATTCTTAATTTTTTTTGCTGCTGAGACTGGCATTGTTCATAATTTGTTCTAAAAAAATTTTGAGCGAAAATTAGCCTCCTATTCTTATTATATCAATCTTGTAAAACAAACAGAATGTAAATGTTTACTTGTAAACTTGATTTGTCATGCTTATTTTTACTAAATATTTTTTGAACCAAACGCTCTTCAATGATTATATGACAATTAAGTTGAGTCATCAAAAAGTATTGCTCTAAGTAATTGTATTGACCAGTATTCCCTCTAACTTTTCACCTTCTGCGTTAGCGCCGAAAAATATGTGAAAGTGCCTTGAAGTTTTTGCAAAAATGCTGTAGCTCAGACTTAGTGATGTTGCCTTTTCACAATGCCGTTCTCAAAAAAATTGGTAATCCCCCCAAAAAAAGAAAAGTTTGTCGCACTGCAGATCCAGTGTTTTCTTTGCAACTTGCAAGGTGATCTCAAAAAAAAAAAAGGCCATCGCCCCACGAACTTGCTGCTTGCTGAGTTTTTCAGGTCGTTAACAAAAAATAAAAAATAAAATGGTTATCGCATCTCCACAATTTAAAAAAAAAATGTCGGAATTAAACGCCGTTTTGCACATCCCAAAATGAAAAAGGCTGGAATTAAATGTCGTTCGTGCTTGTGAAAATTTTGTGCAAAAATCCCTGAAAATATTTTGCACTTTTTGCATTTTTTTACGCTTATAAGAAACACTAATACCGACTATGCCTACCCAGCTACCCCTGGTCAGTACCACTACAACTGTGGTATCATAAAACAATTAAACTTAAGACAACACGGGGTAAATTCGGAAAGTTCCCCTAGTGGTTGGTTTTGTGTTTCAGTGTTTATGTTTTGTTGAAGGGGTTTATAGAAGCTTGTTGAACCCTTTCATAAAAGAAAAAAATTAAAAAGCCCAAAACCAGCCTTTAGGGGCACTGTTTGAAGTTAGAACTGGTGTCCGAAGTATAGTCTTTTTATGGTCTGCTATACTGGTGCTAGGTTGGCTACCAGTAGTTCAATTGGTGAAGCATTGGCTCAAGGATTTAACTGATTAATGGTGGAGGTGATTGAGCATCTTGTATTTATACTGAAACATTATACTCTGGTTCAACTTCCAGTCAGGTGTTTAGGTCAAACCAAAAACTGAAAAAAGGCAATCACAGCTTTGCTGTTAAATGTTAAACATTAAAGATAAAAGGAACAGTATGAAGCCTCCATCGTGTGTGTAAATGGTCTGACTCAGTGGTTCTCAACCTTATTTCAAAGTGGCCCAAATTTATTGAAAAAATCAAATGTGTAAAATTTTTTGACTTTTGTATAATCTGATTAGGATTACCATATATTTTAGACAGAAAAACAGGACAGCCACAAAAAACCGAGTTTTTTTTCACAAAACAATGTGCAGAATGTGAATTGAAGACCATAAAAAAAGATTTTCACATTGGGAACCCACAAAAAACTTTTTGCAGTTTCAATCAAACTTGTGTATTGCTAACGTTTATATATCGAGAGTTTTAAGCTGAAAATCAAATGAAAAAAAAATGGTTGTTGCTAAGGAAATCCACAAATTTTCGCATAATCCACGAATCTGCAAGTTTCCCTCTTTGTAGATGTTTACAAAAAAAACAAGTGACCCAAAAGAATTTTTAGGTGACCCAACTTTGGTTCACAACCCATAGGTTGAGAACCATGAGTCTAACCTAAGAATCGAACCCCAGACTTGAAGTATTACATTAGCGCTAAAGTAAAATCTAACAACTCGACTGTAGACCGCTCAGGCTGCCAGCTCCCTTGAATGATTGTGCAGGCCTGTTTAAACAAAGCTGCAACACATCTTCATTGCCATGTCAGATGTGATCTCAGCATGTCATATTGTATTACAGACCAACCACAATGGACTTGTGTACTAATAAAACCCTACTTATTTGGATGCTAGTGTTCAAACAGGCCTACTAAATGAGCATTTTTTTTTAATTCAAAAGCTGTTTTACTCTTTTACTACAGAACAAAAAACTGTACTTTTTCAGACTTTTAAAATTAATCATATATAATAAGCTGAAGCTTTGACTTGGGTTTGCCTTTCAGATTTGCAAAAAGCCTCTGAAGTACTGGTAAAAGAAATTGGTAGAATTTGAGACTAACTATAACTGTTGGAACTGTATGATCATTAAAAACTGTATGATCATAAAACTGTCCCATTAATTGATTGGATACTGAAAGTGGTGTTATTCTACTCTACTTACGTTGCTTACCTGTGACATTCAGCATCGCTTTCAAACTCGGTGCTAAGTTGGTTGCACAGCTTGCCAAAATATCTCAGATCTGAAGTCTTTGATAACATGATTCATAGCCTAAATTAATAAGTGGTAATCATGGATAGTCTTACTGAAAGGTAACTAATATATCATATATAAATACTGTATTAAATTAGATTTGATTCATTTGTTTATTAATCTTTTTATCCTGAAGAATAACAAAAATGATTATGATGTTGAAACTTGAATCTATGAGATTTGTGCTTGATTTCAACTTAGCTTTGGAATTGTCATTATTTCACTCTCTTTGACCTATCATGCTCTTCTAATCACGTAAAATTTTCTGTTGCTGTTTGATTTTTCAGGGTTTGCAGTAACTTCTTGTGTCTTTGGTCTTGTTTTAGACTTGTAGGACTGTAGTCTAATCTGTAATGTCTAGAGATACTGCAGAAGATTTCAGTCTTCAAGTTTTTTGCAAAGCTTTTGCTTCTACCGGTATTACTAATTTTTTTCATGCATTTCTACCTGTGTTGCTTAACTAATGCGTCATTCTTCAGCACATAACTTTCCTTCTTAAATTTGACTGTTTTATTTCATTTTATCGATTTTGCTACATGTCGCAGCCCATTGTGATTATAGATACCACTTTTTTAGATTGAGCTACAAGAAAAGCAATAGAGACCACAAGCAAAGCAGGTATAGTGTACTATCATAGGGTTACCATAAATTGAGAGATCATAAATTCATATTCTTAAAGCAAAAGCAGTTGGGGCACTTTATTAGGTTTTATAATAGTAGTACTTGAAATATTGTATATAATGAGCTATGGTTTTTGAAGAAAACCAATTCTTTATTGTTGAAAATGCATCACAAAATATTGTATATTGATCTTCAATTAGTTTTTTCTTGTCATTAGTAAAAGATTTATTATAAAGTCATTTCAAAAATTATCGGTTGGTTAGAATTCGGAATTATGGTTTGATGAAAAACTCCACGGCAATGCCACAGACTGATAAGAAGCTGTGCTATTTTAACTTACAAAAAACAATGCTTTTTTTAAGTATAAAATTAAAGTATTTTTTAAAGTATGAAAACAAGAGTATATAACTCGAGATATTAGCGTTTTTAAGGTTTTAAAGTCTTCTCTTCCTTGGTTAGTGGTAACTGCTATAGCATTTTGTCAAAATAGCTCAATTGTCTATAGTTTGCAAAGTATGGATTTGAGCACCCAAAGATTTTGAGCAATTAAAAAAAAATGCATTGTTATTGCTCTCCTTGGACAGTTTTGATTCTTAATTGTTTTGGTTGCATTTTTTCGTAGCTATTATGAGCTTAGTTTTCAGTGATGTAAAAAAACCTATTATGTAAGTGTAACCCAAACGATTATATATATACAGTACTAGCAAACAATATCTTAGATTCTCAATGATTTAGTCACTTCGGAAGCTGATTTGAAATTTCAGGATATTATTTTTACAAAATGCTGTACTCATAAATATGCTGTTGTTGAACCACAACCTAATCATAGTATATGTTAAAATTGCAGTTGCATCTTTCTAGAGTTCTTTTTTGCTGATGAACGGCTGGAAGCGATGTAGATTGTGTAATCTTGGTGGTTTGGATAAATGGCCTTTTAAGAGTTGAAATAACATTTATAAATAATATATACATCATAGAAATAGGTTGGTTGCTAATGCTATAGAAGGATCCATAAACTATGCCCTTTTCTCAAGCATTAAATGGCTAAATAATTTGTGTTATAGTAGGTGCTTTTGCTACAAACCAGATCAAGAAAAGTTAAAAAATTCTTTTTAAATAAGATTTACTATCACCTTCCCCCTGAAAAGCGTAACGGTGATACAGCTTGTTGTTGGGATTGTAATTTGTGGGTGTTTTTACTGATTTTAATTTTTAATTTCTGTTATATGTAGGTTATCAAAATCTAGCATTGGACATCCTATGGAAAGGAATGGTCAAGCATCAAATACAGCAGACCAGATTGGAGTAGATGGCAGTGGCACAGGTAATTGAATTGTTGAATTGCTTATGTGCATTGCTGAGTCTAATTTGATCATATAATTCAAACTTCTAACATTCCAATATACTGTTGCTACCTAGTGGTAAGTAATCACCAGGATTGTGATAAAGCTATTGTTTTCGTTTAATGTCTTAGACCATAGCAAGTTTTGATAATTACCCAATTTAAAATGTTTGGTTTTTGTATGGTGTTAAATACGCCCTGTTTCATGTAAAATTTTGGTGTTGTTTTCTTTTCTCAATTGTTAAAATATTATTTCACTTGTGTTGGTTTGCAAATCTAAAACAAAGTTGATTAATCAATGAAGCCTAATGAGGTCTTCACCAAAAATCTAAAAGCGAAAAATATTGGTTTATAATGATTTAGGACATCGTTATCACTGATCTATATTATTCTGTAGTTACCGTAGGTATTAGCTATATCAGTGCTTGTCAACCTTTTTTGAAATCGTACACACTTTTAACTTTTACTTAAAAGCTTGTACACCTCGGTCTTCACAGCATAATACACTGAAATTGCATCAACGTTAATAGAAAAAAATTAAACACCAGTAAAAGAAATTATTTATTTATACCAATAATTTATTTCAACAGCCATTCAATGTAAACCTTGCTGTTGAATTTCATCAGCTAGTTGAGAAAAGCGAGGTCTTGTTTCAAGTGCTCCTCGCATTAACGTATCAACATCTTGATTGCGTTTCTTTTTGATTTAATTTCCATAAGAGCGGAAAATCCTTGCTTGTAAAGGTATGTCGTGGCAGCAGTGTCAATCAGAGTTTTAAAAGGGCCGACTAGTTTAGGCCCGAACCTGGCCCGAACCAGAAAACTAATTTAAAGCCCAAATTTTGCTAAAAAAAAAACGAAAGTTAAGGTAGGTCTGAAAAATTTAGCAATATTGCCAACTTATTTTGATTATATTTTTGGGCTCCTAAGACAAAAAGCACATCTCAGGCATAGACGTAGTCAGGGGGGGAGGGCAGGGGGCCTGCCCCCCTCGATTGAAATGCTACCAAAGATAAAAATGTCACAAAAAACACTATTGTTTCTTCACTTTCAGTTTCTTTTAGCATGTTTGCGTACAACAGTACATGCGTACAATAATAATTAACACTAATATTGATCTAGGGGGCCCGGGCCCCCTCAATTCAATTTTTACCAACCAATTTAAATGGGCCCCCTACAATAATATTTAAATGACCCCCAATTTAAATGGAGCCCCCAAAATAATATTGATCTAGGGAGCTCGGGGCCCCCTTAATTTAATTTTTGCCAACCAATTAAAAAATTTCCCCTACATCAATAATTAAATGGCCCTCAATTTAAATGGGCCCCTCATCAACAGGGGTACCCGGGCCCCTTCAATTTAATGTCTGTCAACCAATTTAAATGCATAACCTGAGTGAAATTAAGGGCGTTTAACATAAAAGTTGCTAACTGACGCCCTCATCTAACCTTTTTGTGAACGTATTGCAATAACCGTTAACCAGAGACGTATTTAACATATGGCTCAGTGCCAGGGGTTCCGCACTTAGATAAGACTTTCTTTTGGTCTTCACCTGTGTTTGGCAGGAAAATATTGCAAAAACCCCACAGTGCTAGGGGCTCAACTCAATGTAAATCCGGCCCGGCAATAACATGGTTTGTAGGCGTAACTATCTACTGTACATTTTTCAACAACAATTCACCTCCATCTCGCTAGTTTTTATGCAACAAAATACTGTTGAAAAAAATTAGCTGCAGTAAGGGGAATGCTCATTGAACAAATTTTTGAATTGAGAGGGCTTGGCTCCCTGGCCGTAAAAGTATTCCTATAACTGGTTTCTTTTCTGACAAAACAATAATCTCTAACGAAAATATTTGACTGGATTGTTATTTACTGCTAAAATATTGAAGGAGGCAATGCACTTTACTTCCTCCTACATGGGCCAAATCACTTACAAAATTTAATCCCAAACTGCAAGATTTTAAACGTGTTTTGGACTTGAATTGCAAGCAAAAGAAGGACTAAACAACTTAACTTTTTGAATGGGCTTTCAAATGTTAAAAATCTAGTACTTTCAAATGGCTCTGAATAGGTGTGAAATGTGATTTAATGGTATTAAAATAGCTTTTTTTTCCAAAAAATTATGAAAAATCGCCCTGCGGCTGGGGGCTTCGCACCAAAACCCTCATAGCCTATAGCGGCTGGGGGCTCCGCTCCCACACCTCCGTCTGCGATACGTTTGAATTACTGTACACTTCTTTACTCAACACACTTCTCCCAATTGAGCCATTTTCGCATTTTACCAATTGGTTTAAGCTCTCTCCCTTAAACGAGTTCCTAGTTACGTGTTAACACCAGGCCACGGCTTCAGGTCTTCCATTATACGATATCTTTGCCCCCACAAAAAATTCCTTTTTCGAAGTTTCTGATGACGTCATTGCATGTGATGTGTGGTTTGGGCCCCCCCCCCCCAATCAAAAATCCTGGCTACGCCTATGGTCTCAGGCCAAAATTAAGCCGAAAATTTTGTCAACTTGAGGCCTGAACTCGACCCAAAAAGCCCGGCCCGACTTATAACTCTGGTGTCAATGCACCACAGTACCTACAATCAGCTTATATTGTCTCTGTGGTCACTGGTGTATAGAGGCTCTCTTGACAGTGAAGTTACTCCAGTACAATCGGGTCAGAATCATAGTTGTTTTTATTAATAATGATACAGTGACATCTGGTATGAAAATAAATTCACTGTTTTGTTTTATGGTATGTTGTACACCCCAGTACACCCTATTATAGTGGTACACCCTTGAAAAATTTGGGTACACCCTAGGGTGTACAATACACCCGGTTGAAAAGTACTGAGCTATATAACATGTCAGGTTGCTAGAATCTATTGTCGATAGTAGTGACTTGCTAGATTCAAAATTCCAAACATGTAGCAGCATCGAATTGGAGGTTAGGAAACCTTCAGCACAGAGTTAATGATTTTAATCCTTTGCCTTATTTTTAATGACCTAGTATCAGCGTTTCCACTGCCGATTTTTGTCAGCAAATCAGCGATTTGTTGAATCGAGGTTAATAATTTTTGGCAATATGTTAAACATTGCTGTAGAAAAGTTGACAAATTTATAGAAATATGATTTTAGTGTACTTTAATACTGGACTGGCATAAAAATTAAGGCACAGAAACATATTTTTACAGCTTTGAGAAATTGGGGCACCTGCCGGTTAGCCACAAAAGCTTGGGGGAACACTAATAAATTTTTAATGTTGGGGAGCATTGTCCAAAAATCCGAGATAAAAAAAAATCAAAAAATCAGGGGTTTTGATGAGACTTCTTTAACCAAAAAAATTAGTTATTCGTACTAAAGAACAGCGAAGTCAGTCCCCCCGTTTGTGTTGAAGAAAATTCGGTTGTTATTTGGGTTGTTTTGAAAATGCCTGTTCGGTGAAATTGAAAGACTTCAGAGGTTTTCAATTCACTGTAGTCGCGTAAATGCCATATTTTACCTATCTATAAATATTGGTTCAAGTCTCTCTCAATCGGTTACAAGTTAATTATTATTAATGTGAATGATATGAACGTGCCGTGTTTAGTTTGCAAACAATGATATAATATTGATTTGAATTTTAAGTCGAACAGATTGACGTTCATAATGCAAAGCATGTCGATTTGTACACAGTAAATACTGACGTTTTAATCATTTTTTGAAGAAACTGTTTCAATTTGACCTCTTTCAATAGTGGATTTACAATATTTATTTTGTATGTGGTTAATTGTAAATGAGGTCAATTTTCGGGGGGAAGAAAAGCACCTGGACGTACGTAACTTGTTTGGTCAAAGTATAATTAGAGTCTTATGTATTTGCAAGCATGTATTTTTTTTAACAGTTCTGAAGTAACTTGCACCTCACGTACTTCTTTTGACATTTTTGAAGTTAGCTTGCGTCTTGGATACTTCTTGCTGGAGACTGCCTTGTACCTATAGCCCAGTAATTGAATATTCAAACTTTCGTTTCAAAGATATGTTTTGGAGTTATTTTACACAGCACATTTCGTTTTGTAGTCAACTATCTTTTTCGAAATATAGTGAAACTAAGCTAACTCACTAATGCTTAAGTTATTGATGATTTCGAGTGGAATACGAACTCATATTGCAAAATATTCGTTTGCTTGTTTCCATCAGCAGTGGGTCACTAAAGACATAATGTTGTAAGTTATTTAAGAGTTATTTGCCTTTGATTTAATTACTTTCGCCCAAAACTTACAATCATATCAAAATATTAGCCATGAATATGGGGAAATTGTCCTAAACATGTTGTTATTTTTTTTTACAAAAATTGCTTGATATCAGACAGATGTTGTTGACATGGTGCTTATCGTTGAGCAAATTTACTTAGGTTAACGTTTTCACAACAACCATTTTCGCATTGCTGAGCTTATGTTATTTTAAATCATTTTATACCCCATTGGTTGTTAAATGCTAAAAAGCCTCTCTTATTTAAAAAAAAAAGAAGATAAGTGTGTTATACTGCTTAGTTCTCAATTTCATAAATATCAACTTTAAAAGTTTGTCAAAAAGTTCTTATACTACCAAAAATAGTATCTAAGATTCTAGGTTTATACACTTCAAACGCGAGGTTTAATTAAACTCTTAAAAATCAAGAACTAGAGATGGGCATTTCAGAATACCAAATTCAGAAGAATCCGAATCCCAAGCTATTCGGAATCCAAATTGGAATTTAAACTGGGTAATTGGAACCGGTTTTAAATCAACGCAATTACGTTGGTAAAAATTATTTGCAGTTAATTCTCACGTGAAAGTGTAGCGAGCCATTTGCTCTGTAACTGGGACATCGCGTGAGCGCGTAGTACCTTTGTTTTTGTTCGCGAATTTTGGCAGATGAAGATTGATTTACTCATAACCAGGGGCGTATTTTTGGGGGGGGGGCATTGGGCCATGGCCCCCCGCTTGAGTTGCCAGGATAGTATAATTAGCATTGAAGAGTATGCAAAATTGCGGCATGCCCCCCCCCTTTTGTAGCTTGGGCAGAAGGTTTGAGCACACAAACGGTGGCGAATGCCTTTTTTTGGCCTTCACCCAATTTTTGGCCAAAAACCGAACTAAATTTGAGTGAAGACTTTGTTTTTTGGTCTTCACTAGATTTTGGGCAGGAAAACGGACTGATTCTGGGTGGAAAAATTCTTCATTATTCTCAAATTTTCTGAATTTCCTGGCCCCCCCCCTTTCGAAAATCCTGCGTACGCTACTGCTCATAACTAACAAACGGTAAAACGTAGAAAGTTGAAATTTGGAATCAACATAAGAATTAATGAAGGCGTCATGTGTGCCAATTAATCTAGATCACGTTATAGTGAATTGAGAGACAAAAAACATGAAAGAACGGCAATTTTGGCTTGAAAATTTATCAATTCGCTTATAACTCAAGAACCACTGGACGTGCAAAGCTGAAATTTGAACACAATGTGGATGCTTATGAATGCTTTATGCAAATCGAGTTTGGGGGCGCCCGGTCGCGTGACTTAAATTTTGCAGGCCGAAAATGGGCAAAAACTTGACGAATTTGAACCTATATATCTCGGTAATTACGATATTGGTGAAAAGTGGTTTATGAATTTTTAGCACATTATCAACCACCTTTCTGTTGATTATGTTCGTTTACCCCAACTTGAATATTATTTTTCTTGTTTCGCATCTTTTTTCTTTTCTTTTTCTTCTGCCGCTATCTACTTTTAAACCGCTAAACGCACTGTATTCAAAGTTTGAGCGATTAAGATCAGGGAGGGCTTTTGTGTAACATCGGGGGTGCCAGGTTGGGAAGATTTCCCTCAATCGAGTCCTCCAAAATTTTGAACTTTTAAACCGTTACAGCTAGACGAATCAAATTTTCGGAATGGGTAGCTATTAAAAACTTAAACTAAATTTAACAAAACTTGGGGCTGCCACAATGGGGGTTTCCTCTCCCAAACGGGCCCTCCAAAATTCAATTTTTTTAACCTTTTAAGCTAGACACATGAAATTTTTAAGGTAAGTAAATATAAAGGAAAGATAAAATTTGAAATAAATTAGGGGTACGGTACCAAATTGGGGAGTCCTCTCCAACACGGGGCCACCAAAATTCAAACTTTTTAACCACTCACGCTAGACACATGGAATTTTTAAGGTAGGCAAGTATGAAGAAAAGTTCCCCTCTAACGGAACCCTCCAAAATTCAAACGTTTTAACCTTTTAAGCTGGACACATGAAATAGTGGTCCTTAAATTTTCAACCTCCCCATTTGAAGCAACTTGCTTCTAAATACCTTTGCATTCCTGCACCATCAGCTTCTTCCAAAAGGTGTTTCTCCAGTGTAGGCTTGACCGTGAGCGAATTAAGAACGCAACTAAGTGGTGAACATTTGGAAGTACTCAATGTCATGCACTGCAGCAAAGTGCTGCTTAAATTATGCAAATCGTTGAATAAATTTGTTCGGGATATCGGTGGTGTTTGACTGTTGTTCACTTTTTCAGCAAATTAAGCTAATTTAAACCAAAATAGGATTGGGTATTCTGGATTTGGTTTTAGCTGTTCGGAATAATTCTGGGATAGCCAACTATTCTGAAATGCCCATCCCTATCAAAAACATTCACGAAAAATGTGTGGCATATGTTCCTGATTGATTTTTTTTGGTTTGCTTAGGTGTGTGGCGATTTGGTGGACCCCATCTGCAGTTTCTGCTCAGTATACATTTTTTCTACTTCACTAGTACTATATACATCTTCTTATGAGAAATTCCTATCTGTAGTTATATTTTCATGGGTTCATTTCTATCCGTAGTTGTTTTTCCAGCAACCGTATGCTGTTCCAGCTATGGACTTTAGGTCTTATCTTTTCTTATGAAGAACTGCTAGTTTGTTCTGCCTGGCTATTACCTTTGGTTTACATTGCAACAGATTGCCACACCACAAGACTTTTAAGATCTGCAAATGGCTTAATTTTGGGACTGCGGAATTTCTGCAAGACACTTGAATTGTGTAGTACTTTGGAACGGGCATAATATGAGTTTACTCAATGTTTTTCTTTTACGTAACTGCCATTTGAATTGTGGTTATAACATAACACAGTACACGTCAAACATTAAAATTTAAAACCCTACAGTCTGTCTCACCCGCAATCGGGATCATCAGGAGTATCTTGTTCAAATAGAAGCATGCTGAGCATAAGTTGGCAACAGAAAAGGATGAATGAATAGATGACAAGAACTCTAAACAGAAAGGCTTGTATGATGAACGTGAGCAGAAAAGAAAAATGTTGATATTTGGCACACACAAGGTAATGAAGTTCTGACAAGAATTCTACTTGTCTAAATTGAAGGAACAAGACCAAAAAAAAACGTAGTTACAACGCATTAAAAATTGGACGGGTATGATACTTGAAAAAATGATAAATGCAGCAAGAAATCGAGAGGATCGGTAACGGATGACAGCTGCAAATTTCAGATGTAACCAAAATGGGTGGACTTCACGGCGACAGCGTGTTATAAATATTGAAAATTAGTCGTTAAATTCTTGTGAGAATCTCTTGACTAGGACCCTTGTCTTAGCCTCTCTCAAAATTTGAAATTCATTCTTTAAATACCGAGTTTGAAATTTAAATTCTACAAATTCAGCACTCTGGATGAGAAAACTCGACTCCCCATTCGTTACCTCTGTGTAATAGTTGTAATATTTTCAGGTCCGAGTATGTCGATGAAGGTGATTGTCGTTCACAGAGATGAAAGAGGGTATGGCCTAACATTGAGTGGCGATAATCCTGTGTATGTGCAATCAGTCAAGGATGGTGAGTTGTGAATTGGAATTAATTACATTTTATTCACCAAGTTGCCTTGGCCAAGAGACAGCGAAGAAACTTTTCGGCCTTTAAGTCAAGCTGCTACCTGCTCGTCTGTCTCCCGTATGCGGTAGAGACTCCGCACTGTACCATTTTTATTACTGAACGCCAAGCAGGAAAACTTTGAATACCAATTATTATAAGTCTTTGATTTTACCCGGTCGGAAATCGAACGCGAGTTTACCTTTTCAGTAGCTGATGATCTATCCCAGTGGTCGGCAACCTCCCGCCAAGGCATTTTACTCAGTTTACCTTTTTAGTAGCTGATGATCTATCCCAGTGGTCGGCAACCTCCCGCCAAGGCATTTTACTCAGTTTACCTTTTTAGTAGCTGATGATCTATCCCAGAGGTCGGCAACCTCCCGCCAAGGCATTTTACTCAGTTTACCTTTTTAGTAGCTGATGATCTATCCCAGTGGTCGGCAACCTCCCGCCAAGGCATTTTACTCAGTTTACCTTTTTAGTAGCTGATGATCTATCCCAGGGGTCGGCAACCTCCCGCCAAGGCATTTTACTCAGCCCGCGACCTTTTATTGTCATCCGGCCCGCGACCTTTTTTCTTTTTTCAATGATAGATATGCAGCAATAAACTGTCAAAATGATTCCATTTGGCCAAAAAAAAGCCTGAATTTCTGGCGAAGATCTTTTTTTTTTTTGATTTTTTTTGGTCTTCGCCAGTGATTCGTCCGAAAAAAGGCCTGATTTCTGGCGAAGACCCCCTTTTTTTTCAGTCATTCACTGATGATTTTTACCATGCTTCAACTAGAAGCAAGAGCCAAACTCAAATCTTTCATTATACTTGCTGTATTACACGGAAGCGTGTAACGAGTTTCTTGGGCCCATCTCTGCGCCATTGCCCCCGGGCAACCCACTTTTTTTCGAAGAAATGTTGCATTTGTGGCGAGCTGTTGGCAACACTGTGTCCGATTTGACTGGCTCGAGATTTGAATCTCAAACCTCCCGCTCCATAGACGAACGCGTTACCGCTCGACCAACATCTCGTTGATATAGAAAACATTCACTTTACTAATGACCGCTGAAGTTATGGAATTCTTGTGGAATGCAATTTCTAATTTTTTATCATTTTTATTATCGATGTTTTCCGACCGATTTTATTTGAAAACTCTTAAATAATGCTGTTTAACTACACCCTACATAAATATACAATTGTGCTCTGAAAAGGGCATTCAAGTCAAGTTTTTGGCTGTTGTCCAAAATGTTAGGATAAGCCTAAAATGCATTCTCATCAAAATTGAAGTTTTAACGTCTAGCCATTTTCAAGATATTGCAGTTTAAAAGTAGCAATTTTCCTCTTACTTTAGTGGTGCCATTTCGTCAGTATTGTAACAATTGTAACAGAAGATTAACTTTTAGAAAGCTGGCATGCATGTATGGAAAAGAACTTAAGTTTACAGTTCTGAACCTTTTCTTTATTTGACAATAACTCTGCTGCAAAATGTTTTTTGAGAATCAGGAACATACAGTAACTTTTTGAAATTTTGTTTCTAATTGGCAACTCTGGCAAAATTTGTGAAAGGAATATAACTGGGAAATGTAAGTGGTTTTATCTCTGAAATGGAAGGTCGTAGAAAGCTCAAATTTGGTAAAGTTTGTCTTCAATTCTGTCAAAATTTTTGAGCGAAAACCGAGCAAAAAATTTCTGACTTGAATGCCCTTTTAAGAAACTATTTTTTACGGCTGTTTTCATAGATATCTATTTTCTTGGTTGGCAAAGCAGACTAACTGAATTTCCAATAGCAATAGTGCACGTTCTTTTTTTGCAGATGGTCCCGCTGCTAAAGCAGGTGTAGTTCAAGGCGACAGACTTCTGAAGGTAATTCTATGTGGTTTGCTTACAGCTTTGTATTTGGCTAAAGCGAATTCAATGTATATCATACAACTGTGCTTTCATGAAGAAATTTGCCACTGGATTTTTGAATTAACTAAGCATTCACCAGAACTGATTTCCGTTTCCAGTCTAACTTTATTATTAGCTTTTGCATGTTATTAAGAAACCTGTACGTTTCTAGAAAATAGAAATACCAACTTTAAGTTCAATACATAAAAAATCAAATAAAGAATGTTTACTTTCATCATCTTTCCAGCGGACTTTAAAAGTTTTTTTTTATATCATGTCTTCCTTTAAAATAATCTAACATATAATCTTTTTGATGCCTTCCACCTTTTTGCTCCGTTTAAGTTGGTCTAATTTGTCTAAATTAATATAAATTGGCATTTTTCTGGTTCAAAAGTCCACTAAAGGCTTCCTTTTACATCCTTTAAAAACAATGTTCGCTATTGCTCAAGTTGGGGTTGAGATCAGTTGTTCTTTAAAAACTGCAAAACCTTTGAAGTTAGCATTTATTTGATGCAAGCTGTTATTTGACTGGAATAAAATGTGACCAGTTGATTAGCCGAGATGGCAAAGGCGTCGTTTTTACGACGTCCGGCGTCGCGCGATCTGGATTCACCTGCACCCAGGTCACGTTGTGTCTTTGGATAAGACGCTTTATAAGGATTATCTCTGCTTGGTGGCTTCGAACAAGCAGCAAATTCAGTGACAAGAATTCGAAGAAATCCTCAGAAACATTGGATTACTGGAAACTCCTAAGCAGGTGCGGATTCCTCTAAACACGAAGTAGTTACTGCAATGAAAATTGTGCGGATCGTTCAATAGTTAGCGTCTGTCATTGCTCGGTGATAGTAAGATTAATATGCAACACTAGCAGCAATAACTTCTCGGTATATTGGCCTCGCATTTTCATGATATATTTATATTTTGTCGACTTATAACTGTTTCCAGATGGTTTGAAAAGAGCCTGGTGACAACTTATTTCAGCCCGTTGCTGTTAAGATTTTGACACTTTATAGAAATAAAATGTTGTTTGGCTAGAATTGAACTTTATCTCAATCTTTTTTCAAGATGTTGCTCCGTTCACTCTTTTAAGTGGCAAGGAAGAGTTCTTGAAAAGAAATCTCATATTCGAAGTCGTTTTCTTAACTGGCTCACTTCAACCGTTAAGAATTTGTTTAGTAAATTGAACAAAAAAATCTATTGTTACAGCTGCAGTAGTTTTTTTTTTGCGAGTGTCATGTACCCGATCTATGATTATACTTATTGCCATTTTGTAGCTTCTTGCGAGAGCCATTATGAAAGTGATTCGATCTTGCATAAAAGCTCTTTAAAGCGTTAACATCTTGAATGTATGCGGCAGTAAAATCGAGTTCATAAAGTTTTCAAATTGACTTAGTTCTTCTTAAACTTAATAGTAAAATTGCTTCTAAGTATAGAATATCGTATTCTAGCCAGATTGATGAAACGCCAACGCGGTATATACGTAACCTTTTTTTTTTTCGATAGTAGTTGATTAAAACGCAAATGACAGAAGTAATAAAATTGAAATAACGTTACCAACTTATTACAGAATTTTGTTTGATATTTTTTGTCCCATTATTAGTAACATTTCTGGAATGCAGTTGTACTACTTTTTATCTCTTTAATACCGCTGTTTTTTTTCTAAAAATTATCAGTGCTGCGAAAGTTGTACTGTTTCTGTTTTATTTTTACCTTTTCAACAATATGTACACTAAATCTTAGATCGATTTCAGCGGTAGTTGATGTATTTGCTTTCAAGGATAGCAAATAAATCGTAAAATCTTGTTTCAAAAAGGCTGTTTTTATGTTTATATGCTCGTTTTGTTCAGTTATCATACAGCCATCTCTTGGTTACTCGTTAATGGTTAGTCTTTTCCTCAGGTAAATGGAGAATTGGTTTTAAATAAGAATCACGTTGAAGTTGTGAAGCTTTTCAAAGGTACGTTACAAACTTAGAAACATTTTGAAAATATGCTGGTGAAGCCTGGTTCATATTCAGCGCACAATCGTGTAAGCGCAAGACAGTTTATTCCCAGTCTGCTGATGTCTGTGTTCAAGCTGCAGTTGCTTAAAACAAACTAAGGACACGCTAATGCACGTACTATTTTAATTGCAATTACATCTGTATCTGCCTTGGCCTGGAGTCAACAAAGGAGCTTCGAGTCAAGCTGCCACCCGTTTACCACTCACGGTGGAGGCTTCACACTCTCCTTTCTCGTTGCTGAACTTTAAGCAGGGAAGCTGTGAATGTTTGACCGAACAGGGATCGATTATAAACGGTCTTGAGCGTTTTTAATGAACGAAGAGAATCAAAGAACTTAGATTAGTTGTGAGATGAGAAAGTGCAATAATGGAGTGTGCTTCAGTTTCAGAGCTACTTGAATTAGTGTAAAATAATGGCTGCGTTTCTGTCACCGCTGCTTTTGAACGCTTTGTTTCTGCTCAAGCATTTTGTAGTTGCAATTACTTCTCGTATTAGGTCAGCAGATAGTAAGGCATTAATGAATGAAGTATTTGTATGAATTCGACATTTGAGTATTCCTGGTAACTGGATTGTCAACATCAAATCTTTCTTATACTTGTATTACACCGAAGCGTGTAACGAGTTTTCGGGGCCCATGTTTGCGTCATTGCGCTTGCGGGCAGCACAGCTCCGACCTTTCGAAGAGATGTTTCAGCGGTGGCGAGCCGTTGGCAACACTGAGTCCGATTTGAACGTTCCGAGATTTGAACCTCAGACCTCCCGCTCTAGATACGAACGCGTTACCGCTCGACCAATTGGCCGGTAACTTGGATTATAAATTCCAGTTCTCAAATGTTATGTTCTATTTTGTTTACACCGGTTTCAAATTGCATTTTTCCGATGTTGAACGAAAGTTAAGTATATAAATTAAAATTGTATCGGACTTGGTTCGAAACTACCAATTCACGAGTGGCTTTCAATTTTAAGCAGACTGAATATTTGTGTTGTCCTGCACTAGTTAGCGAGAGAAGAGTAATGATCTTGAGTTTAAAATTGAGTTTCTTTGTTGCCCGGAGGTATGAGGTTAAGTGCGTCGTGACGTCATAATCACATGACTGTCATATTGCGGTGGTTTAATTGCAGTTATTTTACTTTCTGTTTCAGCTGATAAATACGTTGCGTTAACTTTGCTTGCAACTCCGCCTTCGACGTCATCAGATACGTCACAGACAACCGACGCTCCTCCAAGTGCTAACCCGAATCCATCTTCGGAAGCCTCCATTAAAGCAAGTGCAAACAAGGTAGTGCTTCTGCACCGCCCGAGAGGGGCAAATATTTGGGTGTTAATGCAGCTTTGATGCGTTTTGGATAAGTAAAGTTTAAACAAAAATCCTTTGGAGCAAGGGTGGACGTATGAATTGTACTTTTTTAAAAGTCGATTTTAATCAGAAAATCAACAGTTTCTTTGGGGACGTAGACTGACTCATTTTCGATTTTTGTTGTAAAAAAATCTCTGTTTTTTCGGACACAAGCAAAGTCACTGAAACCTTAAAAAAAACTATGCTGATTACTGACACAGTGTTTTCTGCAACAATAGCTGGTGGTCCTTCGAACGACACAACTCTGCTTTGTTTCGCCTTACAATTCTGTAAGATTTGTCTGACGAAGAACCCATTAAAGGGTTTTCTACATCAATCAGTCAAAAACTGCCTGATGTTTCAACTTGAAAAGTGTAAATTTTAATTTATGAGCAGCACGAGGAACATTTGATAGGCATAACATCAGTTTTGAACGTTAGACTAAAACATGCAAATGCAACCTTCGACCTACGCAGCTCGTTCTTAACAATAAACAGCTATGCGATTCACGTTTAATGTTTACTCTGACCTACTACTAATTGCCAGCCTGTTTAAATGAGTTTATCTGAAATTGTAATTATAATTACATTTTGCTTGCCGAGTTGCCTTGGCCAGGAGACAGCGAAGGACCTTTCGGGCCATATAGTTAAGCTGCCACCTGTCTATACCACATACGGTGGAGGCTTCATGCTTTTCCTTTGATTGCTAAACGTCAAGCGGGGAAGCTGTAAATATTAATTTTTATAGTCTTCAGTTTGACCCGACCGAGAATCGAACACGGGTCTATCGTTTCATCAACAGACGCTCTACCCACTCGACTACTGATCGAAATTGGAATATTATTGCCTTTTAAGTTAGCTTTAATTGCTGTACCAACTCTATACTGTAACATTTGACTTAAGAGTTTGTTGGACGGGTTGTAAACCAAGTCAGCGCATTGGACATCGATTTGATATAATGGAATCTTTCATTATACTCGCTGTATTACGCCGAAGCGTGTAGCGAGTTTGCGGGGCCTATCTACGCGTCATTGCGATTGCGAGCAACACAGCTTTTTTCTAAGAAAAGTTGCAGCTGTGACGAGCCGTTACCAACACTTTGTCGATTTGACTGGCTCAAGATTTGAACCTCGTACCTCCCGCTTCAGAGAAGAACGCGTTACCGCTCGACCAGCTGTACCCAATTTGATGCAGAATGGTGGGATTAGAATTGGGAGATTCCTACGGCCAGATTGCTCAAAAAGCAGCTGACATCACTGCTGGGGTGGAGCTTCATGATTGGTCTTTTAGCTGGGTTAATTTTTCTTTACTCAAGGGATATCGGCCAAACGTGCGAATTTGTATATTAACATGCGAGAAATGTATCAGCAATTGTTACTGTTGTAGTTGCATTTCATGTCTCATGAACAAAACCTGTTGAAACCAACAGAGAAAGGAACAAAAGGTTTATTAAGATCATTTTTTCTAATTTTATAACTTAACCCAAAAAGACTGTCGTCAGTTACATGGAATAAAGTAGGTTAACGGATTTACTAATAAAGACGTTTCTGTCTTAGCTGAAGTAGTATATTATTGCTTTTCAAGGGATATGCCTTCTTTTGCTGCACTAATACCGTAGAATTAAGTGATTGTCGTCATTTTTAATCTTGCGGTTTCTACTTTGCAGCTGCTTGGGAGGTATGTTTATATTGCAAATTTCGATTTCAATTAGAAATTCTGCAAGGATTTATTTAATGCTACGCTGCTTTTCACAAAGCGACCGTAATATACTTGGATTGAGTGGATTGGACCTAAGAGTTATCACAAATTGTTTAAAATTTTTAACCACCTATGAGATTAAGGTCGATTTATAGCAAGAGTGACAAATTTTCTTCACTCAAATTCAGTATTTAGTGAACTGTTGTAGAGAATGATGTCAGTAATGAAGTAGAAGTTCTAGACAGTTCCAGGAATACAGGCAAAACATCTTGTGTATTGTAATCATTTCTGTAGTCTACATTGTATAAATGTAGCTTCAACTAAAAGTAAAATTTAATTTGTTAAACATCAGAGCTACCAAATACGAACTAGAAAACAACCACATAATGCATCGATTTTGACTTCGGTGTGGAACGCAAAATGTCAGTCTTGGCAAAAAATAAGAACTAGAAATAAAACACGCACTACTTAACTTTTAAAAGCATAATTCATAATTAGACATAATTCATAATTAGCTTTAACCAGTGGCGCAATAAAAACTATGATTAACAATCCTTAGACATTGCAGCCCTTGTCAGTGTAGTTAGAACTGCAGATATGATCATGAGCTTAAAAAGACAATATAATGCAAATCAACTAGACCACTAGACCAGCATGAAACTAAACCTTCAACTTGGAAGATGGCATTAGTTGCGTTAGTATATTTTTAGCTGTCGTTGTTAGGACGATAATAGATTCTCACCCCCCCCCCCCCAAAAAAAAAGAAATGCAGTACTACTGTTTCCTGATTTAAAAATCAATTTGAAGTAACGCGGATGTGATTAAATTCCATCTTCGTGTCTTTTGTTTTTTTTTAAGTTTCTGTAGTTTGTGGCGGCTTCGATACCCGGTTTCATCCTAGCGCCGAAATGAGACCCAGATTCCGGTGGTGGTGTTGTTGTTTCAGTGGTTGCGTTTGTTGTTATCGCTCTTGTTCTACAAGCTGTTATAGGCGTTTGGGTTATAGTTGAGGCACTTGTTAATGTTGTTGATGGAGTCATTGTCGTGAAATTGGTTAATGTTTCTGTTGCTCCTGATGTGTTATTTTCTTCAGGTGTTTCTGCAGTTGTTTTGGAAATATTTGTTAGAGTTGCTATTGCAGCCACAGTCGTTGTAGAAGCAGATGTTTGGGTTTGCGTTGAGTTTTGATCCGTACTTATCTTTGCTGATGTTGTACTTATCTTTAGAGCTCGACCGATATATTTATCGGCCAATATCAGGGCTAAGTCGATATATCGTATCGGCTATCTACCACCGATAAAATATCGGCTTAGTACAATTACCTTAAATTGTTTATTTTTGAGAGCAAGCACGACCGCTCTTGACTGTTGATTGCCAAATCATTGTATTTTTGGTTGTTTTTTTGTTTAATGATACTGGAGTGTGACTTGTGTTTGCGATAGTCTTTGTTTGGAGAGAAATTAGTGAAGCTTTTAGTGTCAATTTAATTGAAAAATAGTGACAAAATTTTGTAGTTAATATGTCGGTTGTCGATATCGGTATCGGCCTAAAAGTTTCCAAAATATCGATATCGGCATCGGCCTAAAAATTCCAAAATATCGGTATCGGCCTGGTCATATCGGTCGAGCTCTACTTATCTTTGCTGTTTTGGTTGTTGTGGAAGTATTGATTGGAGTTGTTGTTTTAGTAGTAGTTGATATAGTTGTTGAATCAATTTATTTGGTATTTGTTGTAGCTATTGGATTTGTTGATGCTGTCGAGGTTATTTCGATCAAACCTGTTGGTGTTACTCTTTGGCCTATTACTGTTGCTTTATGTAACATTGGGGTTGCTTCTGAAGGTGTGATGAAATATTTGTTGTTGCCTCGATTGTTGAAGCTTTTGCTGCTGTTTCAAACGTTGCTTTTGAAATTATTAGAGAGGCTTATGTATCGGTTGTAGGTCTTTGTTTATCTGCAAAATAGCAATCATTGCTTGTTAAAATATAATAGCATAAACTCTGACTCTTGGTGATAGTTGTATTGCTAGCTTGCTTTAGTGCTGGTGCAGTGTCACTGATATTTTGCCGTGTTCAGCGTTATTTATAGTATTTGTTGGTAGACCAGAAAAGGCGTTTTTCTTCTTCTACTAATATATTGTAATTTTGTAACTTCACAAAATTGTAACTGTGTTTGAATGCAGCTACAACTTTTGCCATTTAAGCAAAATTTCATAAAATTGCTACATGTTCCTACTTCTAGTGATTGTTTCTTGGCACCGATATTGTCTAAAGAAAGTAAGAGTCGGAATTGCAAGTTAGCAGCTTTCCATTAATAACATAAGAAATAATCAGGAAAAAAGCGCAATGAAAGTACCAATTTTGTGCTAAAATTTAAGTTTTTATGATAAATCATTTATGATACTGCATTAAATACATGCTTCGTTGCAACAATTTTGTCCTCTACTAACTTGAGTGCCCCTCCTGAGACTTTTTGCTAGCTACGAAGCTGATCTATAGACTAGCAGATAAATCCAGCTTAAAGGTTGCGCTGTCAGGTCAGATGGGTCAAATACATGACTTTATTTTGTTATTCTTGCCTGACTTGAACACATTCAAAATATCCCTGGTTGCGGGCGTTAACACAATGCAGAAAGCGCAACCTATGCTTTGATCGCAAGCTTTTTTTTATCTCTTGTGGTGGTGGCATAGTTTTGTATAAAGATGGCTGTTGTATTAACTTTCAGATCGCAGAACCTCGATTAAAAAATAAACAATTTTTGGAAAGCTATTTTTTTTTTATAAAAACTTAATTTTTTTTAAAAGCTGTGATTTACAAAGTTAAAAAACATGTTTTGTATGAGATCTCATTTTTTAAAGTAAAATTTTAGAATGATTCTAGCGATCAGAAGCACAAACAGCTTTACAAATTCAAAATCACATTAAATTTTTTTATTTACAACAAACTTGAATCAGGACATTGTAATTTAGCGTACTAGCTGATTATTGAGAATATGAGTTCTAGGTTTGTTTTCTTTCACTTCATTGTTTTAATGTGGCCTACTTTTTCTTTTTTTGAACTACTGCAATGTTTTTGCATCTAGCCAAAAACCGTCGTTCGGCTTCACAAAAGTCCGGAGTGCAATTTATGATTTATTATTTCTCGGTCTTATGTTTATCATTATTATTTTTTGCTCCCAATTACAATGCAACACAGATATTATTGTTTTGTTTTTTTTTCAATAAAAACAAGATTAAAAACAAATTACATCTTCATTCTTCATTTTAGTCAAACAAAATTCAAATGTAGAATGAAGAAAAAAACTCATACAATGATTTTGATTAGATATTCAATTAGGTATACATTTTGCATATAAAAAAGGAGTGTTACCCATATATTGCAGCGCTCTTGTTTCTGTGTCTTCTTGTGTCGTAGATTGGCAGATATACTTTAATCCTTGAAATGGTTTTCAATCTATCATGAACAGAGGCCCTCTTGAAAGACTCCCAACGCTTGTAATGTCCGGTACTTCCCCTGCTTGAAAAAAAATGATTGTTAGAATACTTTGCACCAGAATCTTGACCTATTAAAGGGCTAAGAGCAAAAAAGGTCTTACGTGGTGTTTGAGCCAAGTAATAAGCTGTATATCGATTTTTCGTAGAGTACGGTTTCTTTTCGCGCTTCGATTTGATATCTCTCAGGATGTCATTGTTGCCCGAACCCTGACTCGAATGTAAGGTTTTGAAAAAAAAAGAATTAATAAACGCAGCTTGAATCTTACCTCGAGACTTGTCAGACACGCGCCTTAACCACTACATCATAGAGGCAACGCTGTCGAATTGTCAAAGGGTCGTATTTAACTCGCGTTGAGAAAAAAGGTATAGATCGCTAGTATATAGGTGCACAGTAAAAATGGTTTTGGGCTCATAAGGGTAGAAGTCCAAAAAATGTTTTACGCGCCAAATTCCGGGATATTTTTGGGTAAAAAAAATGGTCTTCAAGTTTTTTTTAACCAAACAATACCAAACAGGTACGGTCCAGTGTGGAAGAACACCTCCTAATACTCTTTTCTTGTTCCTCCCAGAAATCCCTCCGGAGCCCCCCGGACAGATTCTGATTGAAAAGTTCAGATTTTGTATAGTACTTTAAAAAAAACAAAACTTTTTGCTGAAATGAAGGGTGGTGAAATTTTATTGAAGTGATTTGAAGAAAGTTTTAACCTTATGAAATGCTTACTTCTGCACTTCTTCAAGCGCTTTCTCTAAGCTATAAAGTTCAAATTTTTGCTAAAAAAGACAAATAACGTTTAAAATATTCACACCTCCTCTGTTAATTGCATTCATTTTTCCATCTTTACGGCCGTTGCACCCAAAGACTTGTTCGAACATACACAAAAGTCCTAAAATGAGGACCTTTTTTATTTTTACGCTGCTCATACAACTGCGTTTTAACCAAATACTCTATTCCAAAACGCTAATGGGTTGAGGGTAGTTTGAGCTATTGCTTTAATGTCATATTTTGACTTTTGCAAACAGCTAAGTATACAGTAGCACTTTTTTTTGTTTTTTGGTGTTGAGTTAGAAACGTAATAATTGACTTTCTGATGAGTTAACTGCCTTTGCGTAATATAATAATTTTCTGGAACACTGGCAGCTCGCGAAGAGTTTGTTTATATTGAAAGCTTGATCTTGTATGCAGTATATCTCCCGTACTCTTTTGCATATGAGCTTGATTTGCAGGTCCACGACAACTGACCGCCAACTATAACCCTAAGCGGTCAGTTGATTGGCAGTCAGTTGACTTGGTTTGGATTTGCATGCCCTTTTTTCCCGATAGCACAATTTAGAAGAGTTTTTCAAACGAACGAGAAAGATGTAAGAGGTAGCAACCATCGATTTACTCAATAACCATGCCCCCTCTATCGTTTTCGTGAAAAATTCCTTCAGGAAAAAAACGTTTTGCTTTGCACCAACTTGACTCCAGTCAAATTCATTCATAAATAACTCTGAAGGTTTGAAGTTGCCGAGGTTTGAAGTTTGAATTTTGTGATTTACCGAAACCACTTCATCCAAATTTAAACATTTTTGACTCATTTTTGAATTGAACGACTTGGGCACTTTTTGAATCAGATTAAAAAAAAGTTTTTTGCAAAATTTGAACCGCCTATGACCTAATATAAAAAAAATTACAAGCTTTTTGCCAAACTTCACTATAATGAAGTCATTAATTCATAATTAGTTTTTCTAAAAATTACGTGAAAGCCAATCCACATGCCAAGTTTGGTGCTCCTATGGTCTCCGGTTTAAAACCTTGGTAGCGAGGCATTTTTATCCTCCCACACCCCATGTACAGTAAAATGGGTTGGATGAATATCGTTGGATTAAAGTTATGAATTAAACAAGTGATTAATTTTTAATTGTCTCCCGGATGTAAATTCTCTTCGTGTGAGTGAAATACGGCCTTTTGTGTTGCTTGGCGTTTATCGATCTATGGTGGAGTGGAGAGAACGTCTGCTATCGAAACGGTTTACTCTGGTTGGCTCGATTGCCTTTCGGGTCAAACCAAAGACTATAAAAATTGATATTCACTGCTTCCTTTTTTGGTTCAGTATCAAATGCGACTATGTAGAGCATCAACCGCGTGTGTGGTAGACAAGTTGCAGCTTGACTCGAATATTGCAAGGCTCTTTCGCTGTTTCTGGACAAAGCAACTTTGTGAATAAAGATAGATTTACCGTTACAATTTAGTCTGGGTTTTTAAAATTAAACAGAGCTTAGACTGGAGACTACTGAGGTAAAAATTAAAGAAAAATAGAATAAGTCGCTAGAGTATTGACTTTTTTTTTGCGTTTACGGCAGTAACTGACAACTGTGCTCAGTTTTTGGCGTCATGCAACTATATATCTAATTTATCTTATAGAATGAAAAAGGAATCCAGGGAAAAGAAATGGAGCAATTAAACAAGGTAATAACGTGACATAACTAAAATAAGCAATTGATGACCACCTGAAATGAAAACGAAAAAGTAGAATGTTTTCTATTTTTGTGGTAAAATTGGACAAATATGCCATTCAACACCAAACAGCTTACCGCTCCAAAAAGTGAAAGTGGATTCATAAACTCTGAATCTCAAATCAGTGCTTTACGTAAGCGTTTTCGGTCGCATTTTTTGGCGTAAAAAAACACTTCAGATCTTACTTAAGTTTGTTTACTCTGGATTCCCATTGGCTTCTTTTGTGACTGGTATAAAAATGGCCTTGCTGTCAAGGTGGCCACGTTTTGGAGATGTAGATTCATCTAATATGGTGTAACTTTTTTCTTCAAAAAAATGGATTGTTTTGCGTAGATGGCCGTTATACAAGGTTTAGACTTTGGAGTTTCTGCTGCATTTAATATTTTTTGTTCAACATTTATTAACAGGAAAACCCTTTCTACGTTCAGAAAGTTCAAACTATTAAGAAGATGCTTGAGCACGAGCAAGCTGAAGTTGAGGTAATTATAACGTCACTTCTTCAAGCAACAAGTTTCAATTTGCAGTTTTTATTAAAACGTAACTTTCATCATTTGTAATCGAGTGTGATTATTATACTCCGAGCATCATGTATCATAGGCTATAAATACTGCTCACCGAGTTGCCCATGTAGTACACTTTTTTACAGGAAGACAAAATTGTCCGCCTAAGAGGCTCAAATTCGGGATACTTTTTAAACATTTGAAATTATTGCAGGCATTTTTCTTCAAACTCACGATATTTTTTGTTTTTCTTGATACAAAAAAAATGCTAGCTTTAATTAATTTTTTTGCGTGCCAGCGTATAAAAGAAGAATACGCCCGAAACCCCCACCCTAACACTCTGAAGAACCTGGGTCAAGCGCAGAAGCTTCTACAAGATCTCAAAAAGCAATTGTGGAAGGTAACAGAGTATCCATATTTTAGTTTACAAAAAATGCCAGAAGCTTCAGCTTCTCTTTAGCCTTTCCAACATAGAGTGCATTTCCGCCTTTGTTTGCAAGTCTTTCGACAAGCAGGACCACCACAACGGGTAGACTGCTTGGCCCCAACGGAAAATAAGCGTAAAGTGTCTTTTTGAAAGACACAAAGATGCATTGCCAGTTCGGGAATCGAACCTGGAGTCAGCAACCTTTCGATCTCTAACCCGACGCTGTACCACTGTGCTATCGCCGCCGCACAATGCGGGTGCAATGCATACTACCAAATCAAACGTAAGCGAATGTGATAACTAAGCAACCCTCTTGTCGAGCCCCGTGGGGAAGTTGTCGCGTCATATTGATTTCCTCATTTTCGTAGAGGGGATCACACCACCACCAAGTGGAGGTGCATGACATTGGTATTTAATTTCTAGTCCAGAACTAGATGTGTGAACGGATTGTTGAGTGTTCAAGAATTTTTATCTTGGCCTCTTCTCTGGGAAGGGGTCGGGTATTATTATCACGCCTTCATCCAAATTTTCATTTTTAGCTTGAAATTTGGTGCTAGATGTGGGGAAAAGCGCTGTCAACCTAATTTTAAAGCTTTTCAAGTTACTTTCAACAAGTTATTAGAGCAAGCTTGGGCATTTACTCTACTTCTACAAAAAGGTTTATCTACGACTTCAGTGCAATAACTTATGGATATAAGGGGCACTTGGTTTAATTTGTTTTGTAGAGGATCTTAACTGCAAGCAAATAATGATGGATTGGTTGGACAAATTGACCTAATTGTCATAAACTAATATCACAATACCAAATTTGTTTGATAGTCTTACTAGACGCCTGCGGACCAAGAATTAAATTAGCGGATTAAACAATAAATACTCGTTTCTGCCAGTTAAATATCAATTATTATTTTATTATTTAACAAGATCATTTGTTTTATGCCACTCCACCCTTCGCCAAGCTGATAAGATTGCCTAATCTGCGCCAGTACAAACGACAATTGAAGTAGATATAATTTCAAAATCCAGGTCAAATATCAATAAAGGAAGCAATCGGTCTAACTGATTCGCTGTTACATTGTGTTCATTTTTCCTGTACTAGAACAACGTTAGAGTTCGAAATTTCTGCTTAGTCTAAGACGCTTTACTTCTTACGGTCAATTGGCCATGCCTTTTGTTTATTGCGGGAATTCACCTTTCTTAGTATAGGCCGTTTGCTGTAAATTCTGGCGTTCACCTTGTAAAAAAATTTGAGTGGCAACTTATTTTTTGCTTAAATACATTGATTTTCATCTCACAAACTAACATGCAAAAGTTTTCCACTTATTTTCCTGCAGTATTTTTTTAATTTGACCTGAAAGTTGGCTTCTAAAATGCGGATGAATACAATCTGACTACCGGAATCGACCGATCATAAAATAGAATTACTTGGGGACTTTCCCTTCAACGAATTTTTAAAAACTGCTTTGGATCAGGTCCTGAGGTAGGCTACACTGATTTAACGGTTAGTTTTCTTACTATGTTAGCTTAAATTGGGTTAAGTGGGTGCAATAGTTGGATTTTGTTCTTAAATTTGTTTTAAAAAGAAATTTTTGGCAAATTACTGGCAATAAATTCCAGTATCCATGATGAAATCATGATGAAACATCGCTTTAAAGTAGACCTAGGTCTACACAGTATAGATAGCCAGGTACTTGGTAACCAAAAGTAATATGACGTGCCAGGCAGAAATTATGAAGCATTGTTTCAAAATAGTACTTTAAAATAGCCTATAGTTACTGGTACAGAGATAATAAAGTTATATGACCTGCCAAGCAGAACATAGTCGCAAACTGCTGTGTTCAGGTATTAGTGGTAATTTTATGACAGTGCTGCGAAAATGGTCGAGACTTTTAGATTTGAAAATGAACAAAACATGTAGACCTAGCATTGTTTCTCAAACAACTAGGCCTAATATAGATTTGTATTTGTAGACCTAGCATTGTTGTGCAGGCTCCTAGATAAAATAGAATAGATTTGTACTTCTAGACCCAACTCCAATGAAGACACTGCGACTTGTCATTTGAGATTTTGTTCAACGCTCTCTCAATTTTAGCCAAGTAGCACTCTGTTTAACAAAGTTTAAATCAAAGGTGGAGTCCTCGAGGACACATTTTGAAGTCCTTGGCCTCGAAGCTCAAGTCCTTGGCTTTGAAGCCTACAAGCATGGGCGTAGTAGCTCAAAAGAATTTGGGGGAGCACCAAACTTTTGCTCGAAAAATGACTTTGAATTTTGCCCGGAAAGTGATCGGTTTTTCTGCCCAAATTAAGGTGACCTCCAAAAAAAAAAGGTCTTCACTGAAGATGAGACGGTTTGATGAATATTAAATTGCCCAAAATTTTGACGCAAACTTACCCGAAAAATATGAAATTGCCCAAAATTTTAATGCAATATTGCCCAAATAATATAAAATTGCCCAAAATTTTGACACTTTATCACCAAGCAGGGAGCCAGTGCCCCCCCCCCCGGACCCCCGCCTCCTACGCCACTGCCTACAAGTCCTCGAAAATGTCCTGTTCTCGGCTCGAGAACAGCATTATTTTTTGATTGGTTGAAAAGGAAAATAACCAAACAAAAAATAACCAAAAATTCTGGCTTTTCAATTCATTTTTTTCCTTATTTGAAAAATATCACATATTGTGATTGCCAAGTCATAGTAAACCTTATTTTAAATGTCATTGTGTGAAAGCTTTAATTAGAGAATGAGGGGCAAAAGGCAGTGTAGAATTGTTACTCTTATTTCTGCTAATATTTCCGGGGCGGTTGGTACAAACTGCAAAGCCCTAAAACCATCAAGAGCCATAACAAAGGATACGGGGTCCTGACGCAAACATTTTTGAGTTGCTAATGCTAACTCATGACCGTGCTTATCTGAGTATGGACTCGGAAAAAATTATATGTCCGTGATAATGAAATGTAATACAGTTATCACGGCAGTAGCGTAGCCAGGGGGGAAGCGGGGGGGTGTGGGGCCTATAGCCTCCCCCATTGGCCTGTCAACCAAAACGCAGAATAAGAAAAATACCACGTTTTTAGGTCTTTTGAGACTGTTTTTTGCGCTGGAATGGACTAAAAAATGATTTAGAGCATCCTTTGCAACATATCTTCTGGAGAGGCTAATTTGTCAAAAATTAAAGTCACAAATCTATAAAAACTTTGAAAAATGCCCAAAAATAAACAATCAAATTTGATCGCTAGTGCAAAAACGCCAAACATAGATTTTATTAACAAATATGTTATAAACTCAGAAATAAAGGAGAGGGGGCTATTCAGTGTTGATTAATTATCAATCATTTCTCGAAGATCTCTTTCCATTAGCCTCCCCTCCCTCCCTCCGATTATTTTCCTTTATAACATATAGACGAAATAGATTACTCCGTGTGAGTTTTATTAAATAATAGGATTTTATGATTTACCAGCATGTAAACAAGAGAACTGCAATTTATCATTAGCCACCTCCCACATAGCCCATTAATGCAACCGGTTGAATCATGTGGCACTGCCAATTTCTATACCACTTTTTAAAAGCATTATTTTTTATTAAAATAGCCCTAAAATTAAGTTATTTATGCAAAAAAATCCAAAATTATTGAGCGCTTGGGGCTCTGCCCCCAGACCCCCGGGCCTCTGGCGGCTGGGGGTTTCTCCCCCAGACCCCATTTGACCTCCAGCGGTTGGGGGCTCCTCCCCCAGACCCCCAAAACAGCCCTCCCCCCCATTGCGAATTTCTGGTTACGCGCCTGTACTAGGGATAGCATATTAACACAGAGTATGCTAGTGTATCCGTGATATAACTAACAAAACTTATCTTGAGAAAGCCACCTTGTTCTGAATGTATGCGAGCAAAAATCGCGAAGATTTTTTTTGAAATAAGAAAGAACAGCACTCTAATCACTGTTAAGTGATCTGGGAAAAAGCCACATTTGCTGAGCAATTTTTGCGTTAAAAATGGCCTCTAAGAATCCCAAATAACTGAGGCGGAGTCCTCGATGACACATTTTGAAGTCCTTGGCTTTGGCTTAGAAGGTCAAATCCTTGGCCTTGAAGCCTGCAAGTCCTCGAAAATGCCTTGCTCTCTGCCGATGACATTAAATTGTTGAAAATGATCCATGGCCATGAGCTTTTTTCACTTTACCTTGGAAATTGGCATTTCCTCGCGCGAAGACCTTTTGTTTCGTTTTGGAGAACACCTTATGCGCCTTGTGTCCTTGGCCTTGAGCATTCCTGTCCTAGGCCTCGAGAAGTCAGCCCTTGGCCTTGATCTCGGATTTTTTTGTATCATTGGCCTATGCTTCGAACGTTGTGTCCTCGACTCCACCTCTGTCCTCGACAAATAATAAACTATACTGGATCGGAAAAAAACGCTACATGAGGAGTTAAAAATGTGAGCGTGAAATTGAACATAACTATAATTGTTTGAATGGCTGGAAACAGTCGTGTAGCCAGGATTTCGCAAAGGGGGGGAGGTTTGATTCAACCGTAAACGAACCTGACCCGAATTTTCATTTGGTTTCAATTGGATTGAGGCAAATTCAGAGCGTTTTTCTGTCCAAAATCGAGTGATCTCCAAAAAAAAAGAAAGTCTTCACCGAAATTCATAGCGTTTTTCTGTCAACTGACACCCACTTCTACTTTTCATCTCACGATCTTTGGGGGGCTATTTTCGTTTGGGGGGGCTATTTCCCGTTTTAGGGCAAAAATCAACCTCAAAACTGCTAAAAGCATACTATTTTGCATACTTTTCAGGCCAATGGGGGGGCTATAGCACCATTTGCCCCCCCTAGCTACGCTACTGGCTGGAAAGATGCGCGCTGCAGTCAATTAATTTTTCACACGACGTCATTAAGATGAGAAGCTCCCTTGAAAAATTTAAGCCTTTTTCGAAAAAAATAATGATTTACTATTTTTACGTTTCTACAATTGTGAGCTCTTCAGAGGGGGAGGGCAACCCCGCACAAATTGCAAATCTCTTCAAGGCCTTCCTCCTTGATACAGCCCTGTTAAGATTCTCATGTTATTTTTGCCATTAAATACCTTATGTTAAATTTTACAAAGTGACGTTTGGCGGCAGAAACGCGTGCCCTCATTCATTAATGGGCAATTAATGAGCTATAGAAAGATATCATATGTAATAAAACGTAAAAAAAGATTAATCAAAATTAGGATTGGGGAAAATGTGATAAAACTAAAGTTTTTCAACTTAACTTTTACGTTACCGGTATTTTCTTTTTTTAAATTGCTTTGAAAATTTAATTGTTTCACCTCTTTAAAATCACAAAAATTGTTTTTTTATTAAAAAAAAGTCACTAAAATTGTTCAACGGAGGCATGTGGACTTTGCCCTCACCCCCAGACCCCGTTTTTTCCAAGGACGTGAGCTTGCAAATACTGGATACGGTACCTTAATTCATTTTAAAAACCTAAATTATTTTACTTTATTTACCAATACTTTTAGATAATAATATCGTAGTCGCTATACAATGTTTAAAAACTATGATAACATTTTTAAAAATCTACAAAAAGAAGTCGTTCAAACAATAAAGGTTGTTTTGGAAAGTACTTAAACGGTGGGGATGAGAGATCTATAATCACTCAGTAGACGTTTACATTGGGGTTTTAACTGATGAAGTTAAGGTCTTGAAATTGACCGTTTCCATGTTCAGAAGTTAGTTACTCTCATTTCGCGGAACGGTCTTAATTGTTTTATTACCACGATACCGCTATGGAACGTAATCAAAATTGCTGCTAACGCGTAAAACTTCAAAATAACATTCGTTATTTTTAGAAATTACCATTTTCAAATTATCATGAAAAACTTAACGGAATGCAATGCCTTACACTTTCGCGCTTAAAAACAGCCAAAGTTTGCTGATCATAGCTTTTTTTAAAATTTTGTCCTTGGTCCTTGGCTTTGGCCTCGACCAATTCTGTCCTTGACCTCGAGAGGGTCTGTAGTTGAAAAGCCGGTCCTTGGTTTTGGCCTCGGATTTTTTTTTCAGTCCTTGGCCTCGAACATTGTGTTCTCGACTCCAGGTCTGCTTCAAATATCGAACACGTAACGTGCAACTTGAATGTGATGATTGATGACCACGACAATTAAAATGATTTGTATTAATGTGATCGGTGGTATTATAGAAAAAGTTTTGATTTCTCCAAACATTGTTGAAGCTTAAGACTTCACCGGCAACCAGCATATTTTGCTTTATTTTTTGCACTTTCCTAAGTAATCAAAAGTGTTCTAATTTATTCTTCAATTGTTACTTGCTTCGGATGCACCCTATGGTTAGAATTCACCTAGCATACCCATCAAAAATTGATTTTTACCAAAAAATGCGATTTTGCTTTTCATCAACTCAAAGAGTATTGTGGTTTTGCAAAATTTTGACAAAAACTTCATATTGCAATTTATATTGTGCCGTTTCATTCATTCGTTATGTTATTTTGTGACGTCATCATTGACCGGTTACGTCATTTCAAAAGTACCCTCATCAAAAATCCTGTTTATATTGTGCAGTTATAAGTTGATATACTTATTTTAAATATTCAACAAGCATTTGAAACAAGTTTGTTTTTGTAGTTAATTTTATTGATTTTTGTTAACTGTTTTCTTGTCAAACAAGGCCCCAAAATAAATAAATTTTTAATTTTATCTGTAGCCCAGTGCTTTCGGAAAAGTTTATGTCATTTTTGTACGTTCAAACAAATGAAGTAAACTCCTATTAATGGTTAATCACTGAAAAATTAAGGGGAAAATTATGAAAAGCTTAGATAAACACAAAAGAAACATTTCGCCGCTAGTAGTGCTGGAGAGCACTAGGGAGGATTGCTTAATTTAACTTTAAAACCAAACTAGAAATTTGCGCATCTAAAAAATTGTAAAATAAGCAAATAGAAATGATAAAAGGATTTAAATTTGCACATTATGCGGAAAATATGTAATTTTTAGTTTTGAAAGCCCCCAACTTTACCCCCCATTTGCTCGAAAACTGCAAGGTAATTTTTGGAGAACTTTTTATATAAACTTCCTAGGATAAAATACAGTCTATCTGCATCAAAATTTTTTTGCCACTCAAACTTTTTTACAAACTCGATTTTTAAGCGTCCTAGAATTTACAGCAAACGGCCTAGTAGTGCTTTGTTGATCATAGGTTGTAATTTAAACCGATTAGTGTACTTGTTGATCAATGTAGCCAACAAAAGCCCCCTAATTAGAAATTGAAGCGCTGGAGAGTTATTGTGCCATTGCATTCACGTCGAAGAAAACTACTGTTAGTTTTGGTTGTGTATTTGCTCGAGTTGCCGATAAAAGATGTCATCATTCTGAAGTATCCGTTTTTTCTTTGAAGCATATTTGATTCAAAACTTTTTTGCAGAAGTCAGTTGGATGGTTTGTTGTTCAGAGGGAAGTTCTAAAATGCCTGTTTTAAATGTATTTTTGATGCGCATCTAAATTTTTGTCTAAGGTGCAAATTGCTCAATATAAGTTTTCTATATGTAAATTTTTAGCCCTCCAGGCTTCCATTCAAGCATAAATAACTATTGACTTGCAAAATCGAATAAACAATTTCATAATAACAAGCTACTTTGACGAAACGCGTATTTTTACGCATCCGCGTAAAGAAATTTCGCGGGGTTTTCAAGAATGATTTTCGTTCGTGATATTTTTGCGGTTTGAAAATGAAGATTTTTTACACGCATGTTTTTACTTGACCTTATTGCGCTGGGCAAACTATAAAATTCGCGTTTAGGTAGCGTAAAAAGTTACAAAATACGCCGATCTTGTAAAAACATACCAATACACGCATCGTAGTGCTAACATGGTATTTGTTTGGGGCTTAATAGCAAACTTTTGTGACTCCTTGTTATTTTTTCTGCAACCGCTAGTTGTCGCTTTAACGCAAATACGCAACTTAAATTTGAATCAAAATGGAATTGACCTAAAAATTGAATCAAATAAGGAAGCGTTTTTAACCAAACAGGCACTTTTGTTTTTTTGCATTTTCATGATTTCATTGTGTAATTTTGTATACATACTGTGTAAGTCTTAATTTTATGGTTTGGTTGCTTTTGAAAACTTTTTTGATTCTGTTTATGTTCCGGTACACCATTGTTTACATATTGCTCAACAGCTGTGCTGATTAATTATCGATACCGCATGCCCACTTGGTGTCACATGGCAGGTGTTTGTGTAAATATGTCTGTTGTCAAGTGTTGAGATGCAGAGAACGAATGAAACCATTTGTGGGGTAGGAACTGAAGGATACTCTGTGTTTCTCTACTTTCAGTTACAGTTTACCACAGCAGTGGCGTAGGAGGTGGGGGTCCGGGGGGCACTAGCCCCCCGCTTGGTTTCAAAGTGTCGAAATTTGGGGCAATTTCATATTATTTGGGCAATATTGCATCAAAATGTTGGGCAAGTTTGCGACAAATTTTAGGCAATTTAATATTCCTTAAACCGTTTCAATTTCAGTGAAGACCTTTTTTTTTTAGGTCACCTTAATTTGGACAGAAAAACCGATCGTTTTTCGTGCAAAATTCAATGTCATTTTTCGGGCAAACATTTGGTGCCCCCCCAAATCCTTTTGAGCTCCTACGCCCATGCACCACTGTCTATTATTAGGACATGCACGACTTAATATTCTAGTATTCTTTAGTAGGTCTTGAGGCATGATAGTTGTAGTGGTCATCAAGCAGTTCTGGCCAGCCAACAGAACACTATACCAACAAGTTTTCTGGCCACGATAATAACTCAGTTATAGCTGCACCCAAGCGATAGAACCATCTGAATTTTGAATCAAACGCTCACACATCAAGAATCAAAAATAATTCGGCAATGAAAAGTAGTAAATTGACTAAATAGTTAATTTGAAAGGCTGGTTTGGAGGGGTGGAAAAAGCGTATAAATTTTTAGCTTTCTTTCGTTGATATTTTTAGAAGATTCTTTTAGTGGAGTGCAGCTGAAATTTTTAGTTTGTTTGGAGGTTAGCCAGGGATTTATCACTTAAATATTTGTTTAATAGGATTTGTTGATACTGATTTGGTTTAGTATTGAGTTTTTGTGTATTATAATTGTTTTAGTACTGTTAACTATAGTTTGCTTTTCGTCTTTATCTCTTTCCAGCGAGAAATTTAAATTTCTATTTCTTGTGCATTTGTTCACCGCTTTAGTGATGAATTCATCACTGCAAATAAAAAATACAAGGAAATATAATTATAACCAATTTTGAATTTATGCCGAAAAAACTACTTAACTTGGAAATTGTTTTCATCCGCTGCAGTAATATAGTAATACTTGCATTTTTATTTACCAATTTGCCTTAGCCAGGAGACAGCGAAGGGACCTTTCGGTCTTTTAGTCAAGCTGCCACCTGCACGCCTGTCTACCACCCACGGTGGAGGTTTCACTTTGTCCCTTTTGATGCTGAATGTCAAGCAGGGAAGCTGCGAATACCAATATTTCTAGTCTGGTTTGACCAGACCGGGGAATTGAACACTAATCTACCGTTCAGTAGCCAACCCTTAATGCACTCAACCACTGATCAATTTAACTTTTTAATCACAGGTTTTAATGTCCTGCAAATTTTCTTTTCATTCGGGGAAATTAAATTCACTAATTTTACTGCAGCGACGATAGCCCAGATGGTGGAACACCGAGTAACTGATCGAAAGGTTACTGACTCCCAATTCGATTCCCAAACTGGCAATGCGTCGTTGTGTTCTTGGTTAAGACACTTTACTCATATTTTCCATTGGAGCTAAGCAGTCTGCCGATGTTGTGGCCAACCCTGACGAAAGACTTGCAAATAGAACCCAACCAAGAGTGCTTAACTGCAGAGAACTTGAATCATGCGAATAAATGAATCAATTTAATTTAGTTTTGGCACAAATAGCTTCCTTGAAGCGAACAATTGTAACTTAGATAACTTTGCCAAGTAAAATGTTTGTTTCTTGTTTTAGGTGGAGAGCAACAGCAAGCCAAGTGTGGAAAATCCGCCACCTGTCACTTCACCTCCAACTGTTTCCGACACTGAAGTAGATGGACGGTTTAGTAAGTCCTTCGTAAATTGCTTATGCCGATGGCGTAGCATTGTGAAATCTGACGTTCTAAATCACAGGGCTGATCAATTAATTTTCTTACGTGGCTGATTCTACAAGTGCAGATATACAGGGTGTTTCGAAATTAGAACTCCTTCCCCCCACTAACGCAAAAATACTAAAATTATACAGGTTTAGTGCAGCATTTATGCGAGTTTTTTTTTACCTAATCAATGATATTTTGTTCGCCTTCACCTGTTTGTCTCAACCCGCATTGTTCACGAGTATAATTTTAACAAATTGGTTGAAGGTGGAGAATGAAACTTTATATTTCCTAACATTTCCGGTACAAATCATTGCTGTCCAATGAAAATAACTTGATAAACCGTCGCCGTTTCTAGCTCGTCTTTTTAAACGACCTTTTGAGACGGCTACACAATTTTTTATGAAGGTTTAGGTCAGAAGTGCTGAGAATGCACCGGCATTTCCGCCTTTGCCTAGGCTTGTCAATTAATGAATTTTTCCTGAATCTTTAACTATGTGGGTTTATGTAACTCAGTTATTTGATATGAAAAAAAAAATTAAAATGAAAAGTAGCTCAGTCCAATCTTACGTTGATAAACTTCAAACTGGGCTATTAAAGAAAACTCATTAGTTTATGTGTAAACTGTGGATGGGGGGGGAGAGGAGGAGAAGAGCTAATTTCAAAACAGCTTATAGTTACACAGCACCTGCTATGAATGGTGTGCGCCAACCTATGCTGTTGCATCTTCGTTAATTTTAACAGCTCAAGATACTTTAGTACAAGCAAGATCATGCAAATTGGGCAACGAGCAGAGGGGTTCGAAAATTCTCCTGGAGTTCAGCTTTCTACCCCTTACCTCCCCATTATCCTCAGGTTTAGATTGTCATGCTACTTAATGTAATTATGTACAGTACTACGGCTATTTACCAATTATTGTTGTGAATTAATGTACCCAAAACTTGCCAAAAACCGGCTTTAAAATGCTTTGCTATGCATTTTAACTGATGATATAGGCTCTAGTGCAGAATAAACACTAAACAATTGAAAAAAAGTAACCTCTTAACATAGCAGCGCTAAAATTCGGTTAGTTAGCTCATTTTAACTGCTTCTAGTATGTAGATTGTTGCCGTTGATTAGAGATGGCAGGTCAATGGTTCTTGTTATCAATAGGCATGTACTGAAATCAGAATTCCTTATAGTGATTTAAGTCAGAATCTTGCGCCGAAAAAGGAAATTGTTGGGCTGAAGCCATTCATACATTTCCGAACCCAATGCAAGCTCTGCATAATATCGTATGCTTGAAATTCTTAGCGGTCTTTGCAAGTCACATGCTTATGAATCGCTGAAGCAGTTCTAGACTTCGGGTGGTAAATAAAGAAAGAATGGAAGTTTAAGTGAATTAGCTGGAGTTTATACTAAAAACGAGCTTACTTTGCTGAGAACGCTGTATTTAGTATTTAATTTAAGGTTGGTATCAAATCAATAAAATTTAGCTTATGTTGTTGCATTGCGTTGTTTACATTTTGACCCACGCTTTTATATTGGCGTAGTTAGACCAGTAGTTCTCGACCTTTTCACGACGTCGTACCACCTGGGCATCCCGTGTTGTCAACGAGCACCACGTCTTTCAAAATAGCTCATGTGATTGCTGGTGACATCTGCAAGTGTAGATTCATTAGCTTGTGCGGCAAGGCAAATCCAAACTTCAAGCTTTTACCCCTGCAATCTTTAGGCAAACTTCAGAAATATTAATTTTTTTAAAGAAACAAAACCAGATATATAAACTGGAAAGCTTTTCATTCGCGTACCACTTGGAAAACCTTTGTGTGCCATCGGTTGCGAACCGCTTAGGAGACAGACCTAGAGTTCTTGGTTTATGTGCAAATTGTGCTTGGATGAATTGAGGTGTGATGACGCAATATTAATCACAGCGTAGATGGAAACTAGATGTACGTATATGAGTTAATTTTATTGTAGTCATGAAATGTCCACCGCGTTTTGATACCTTCAAAAAAAAAAAAAAGCAGATTTGTATTGTTACCTCTGCGACTTCTACACATGCCCTAATAAAAAAAATTGGGATCGAAGCCTACCAAATAATTAGTAGAATACCAATCACACGCTCTACCCTAGGATGTCCAAACTTTTCGAAGTTGTGACAAATTGAACTTCGCGAAGTGCACGCTGGCCAACAATTCTTTGATGGCACCACTTCATGTGCCTAATTATTAGGCATATACCACTGGCCAATTAATAAATCAGATGAAAAAAAAATTGAAGACACAAAAAAAGGTCCTTTTCATGTTGCTTGGGCAGATGCAGTCGTATTGGCATTCTTCAGGGTAAATTCGTTCGAAAAAAGGTGATGACATCCCTGCTTAACCCTCATGGCAGCTCCAGTGAACAACGCAAAATCACTCATCTCCCCAACCATAAAATAAGTTTAGGCATTTGTAACAAGTAATTTTTCGAGTAGAATTTCGAGCAATAATGTATTGATGTTTAGAAATACATCCAGAACAAAGAGAAGATCAAATATCATTGATAAACATGGATGATCCCGTGTTGTCGGACGAGGTACGTTTCTTTCTCACGATTTGATTACGTTTTAGCTTTTAACTTTATTCCTTATGACATCAGAAACGCAAAGGACGTTAAAGCTGAGGCAAGTTTTATATCAGAGGAAAATTCTGTCTAATTTTTACCAATCGTGATCGAATTGGAATCTTTTCTCATGTCTTGACTCTAAATATCTCTATATCTATTCCTGACCTTACTCCTAACCTCAAAAATGCTGATTGATGAAGAAAGCTCGGTTAACTATTCCTCATTTTCGGTTCACTCTCTTCGACTTGAATTTTTTTTATGAAAATACTCACTCCAAAAAGTGAATGTTAAAGAGACTTTAAAATGAATACCTTTTTCCGATTTCCAAATTAAATGACTGATGTACTGACTCAAAGTTAAATATTGCAGTGTAATATTTTTACATTACAATGCAAAAGCTTATTTGTTATTTGTTTCAGGCAGTTATTTTAAGGCAGTTTATTGTCAAAAGTGTTTGTTCAACGAAGCGGCTTAGTGGATGTTAATTAAATATTCTGCTATTATATAATTTTCTGTATTTGGCTTTAAAGAATATTGAATGCAAATCGGCATCGAGCAGTTAACTAATGATCGACTGACCTTTGTTTCTGGGAATATTTTGGCTACTTTTCTGCAATAATGCACACTCAGCTATGCAAGCTATTAATCTGGCGAGGTCAGGGCTAAATAGGAGACTGTGAACTTTGCATTTGTTGTGCAACGTGAAAGAATACGTTTTTTAGAATTATAAAACCAGTTGCAAGATGGTAGGAAGAAGCTGGAATTTTTTTAAAGTTTGAATTAGAACAATCTAACTGTTTTCATAACGTCATGATAAACCTTTGTGTTTTGGTTATGTATGTGTAAGTTAAAAGTTTTTAATCCCGAGCAAATGAAATTTTTATAACTTAACGGAATGAGTATAATTTGAGCTATAAAAAGCGACAAGAGGGCTAAAGGTTGGTTGGCGTTAGCCGCTCCCTTCCGAGAGATGTGGGCGTGGAGAAACTCTACTCATGCCCCTCCAGAAGATCTGGACTGAAGAAAAAGATAGGAAAGGAAAAGCTAATAATGGATTAAATTAAACTGACTTGGCAGTCAAGTTTTAAAGGTGGGGCGTTCGAGTCCGATGGCCACTGAAGCAAACTGAAGCGTAGCTTATATCAGGCACGATTTCATCTTTCACAGCACGTACTGCTACTGAAACGATACCGATCAGTGGTCGAGTGGATAGAGCGTCTGCTACTGAAGCGGTAGACTCAGGTTCGATTCCCAGTCGGGTCAAACCAAAGACTATAAAAATTGGTATTCACAGCTTCCCTGCTTGACGTTCAGCAATTAAAGGGACAGTGTGAAGCCTCCGCCGTGTGTGGTAGACAGGTGGGCAGGTGGCAGCTTGACTCGAAGACCGAAAGGTCCCTTCGCTGTCTCCTGGCCAAGGCAACTTGGTGAATAAAATGTAATTACAATTACTGTAATTTGTGTAGTCACCGGTAGGATTTGGTTTCAGTTTTAAGAAGAGTATAATCCAATTTATTATTTCAATATTATTTTGTCATTGATTTTAAGTGGTTGGTATAATGGCAGCAAAATCGTTAGCTGTTTTATGTACATAACACGCCTAATAGATAAATAAAATGTAGAAATAACATCAAGGCGTTTTCTTTATATTTGGCAACCTGAAGTCCAAGTAAATATTCTGTTCATGGTCGTCATGATATGAAAGGTCTAAACAACTACACTTTTAGCGTTACTTTGAACCCGAAAGATCCATTCTGCAATCGTATTCTAACATTTTAATTCTATAGTGTAATAAGATTATATTTTTCACTGATGATGGACGTAGTTGAGCCCGAAAGGTTTAAAATTTTTACTGTTTTGACTAAGGCGTTGTTGTTTTTTTTTCAAATTGATCGTAGTTATAATCAAATCGCTTAATCCATTCTTGGATTCGGACTTGGGATTGTCACTTACTGGTCAGATCACATTCCGGGTGTCAAATCTAAATTCTACCTGAAAAGCTTAAGTCAATTAAGTTTAAAAAAAAAATCGTTGATGCTTTTCTCATAGAAAAGGTTTTGGTACCGGTATGCGTATTTTTACTTAAAAAAAATCTCAGGTTTTTCGTAGCTCACGCATCTCAATCTCATTTTTATGGTTGATACAATTTGCTGCCCAAAAGAGTCCGAAGCTGCATCAACTTACGCACGAGGCATTTGAATTAAACTGGCTGTAGTTCACCGCGTGGTCAAGGTAGTGTCAAGTGCATTAGACTGGCGGTTTGTCTTGCCAGCACTTGGCGATGCCTGACTATTCCAACTCTTGGAAGAACTTTTTGAAACTTCAATTGCAATGACTTAAATGGACTGGACCATGGAAACTGCTCAGTTCCAGAGTGCGCAACCTATCCAAAGGCTTAACCGCACAATACCCAGTTTTGAATTGAAGCAGGGAGCAGAAAGGTTTTGAAAAGCCAACGATTTTCTAGTTTTGCTGTTTGGGCTGAGAAACGACTTTGGAAGTTTCATCTCGTGCTTCCGAAAAGAAAGTTAAGTCGCCTGTACATTGAATCATACAAGACGACCTACAGATACTCTTTATCAAAGATCGCGTACGTGTTAATAGGGTGCCCAATGCCCACTGACCAGCGGCCATATTTGATTGGTGTTGAATACCCACTTTTTTGTTGGGTATGTTTATTCCTTTGAAGCTTTTCGTTAGCCTTTTATCAAGAAAAATAGTCAAAATGAAGAGCGCAGAAAAAGAACTGCTTTTTATAGGAAAATATTTGTGGAATAAATCTTTTTTTGCACTCCAATCGGACGATTCTTCTTGGCAAGTGTCAGAAAAAAAGCTTCGCAGGAATAAACACCCTCTGATTAAAGCAATTCTCAAGTTCAGTACCACCAACCAGCTTATTAGACTGTTTTGCGTTCCCCAGCTCGTCGCTGAGGTAGTAGTGTGTGATATTTCGTTTGACCATGCGTCGTCCACAGGGTAGGCCGGACATTTCAAACTTTAAATTTTCCGTGTTTACTGCAGCCAGATCACGCCGCTTGAATTCGTCGTCTTATCAAATAAAGAATGGAATTGATTTTAATATATGACAAAGCAGCTCACTTGCTCTACAAATACAATCAATATCTAACTAAATAAGACAACAAAGTACTGCCTATCTTTAGCACAGCCTTTAAGCATATGTTTGCCAACATTAATTGTGGACCATTAGCTGAACCTTGTGGAACGCCTGTTAGTTTTCTTAATAAGAATTAATAATTAACACAAGCAGTGGCGTTTGTTCTTGACTAATAGCAATTTTCTTGTTTTTAAAGTGATTTATGGTGCCTAGTAGACCAAACTAATGAGAGGATGTTTCAATTAGCAAACAGTCAACTTAAACTGCCCTTTATGTTCAGGCAGGTAGTGCATTTGCAAGCGTGTATTAATAGGAAGTACTTTCCAGCCCTATCTGAAGTTTGCAGAGTCAGAACAGAAGCAGATCTATAAGTACATTTGCCAATTAAGAATTATTAATAATACGGAAGCTCAGTGACAGTACTCAGAGTAAAGTTGTCATAGTTGGCTTCCGCGACATTTTCGACGTGGCTGCTTTTGGCCCTAACCCAAACCCTTACTTCAATCCCTAGTTTGTTGTGACGCAAAACCGTAACCCAAACCTGAACGTGGTCGTGTAGAAACTTTCTGATCCGCGTAATTTAAATTTTAATCTTTTTGTTTTCATGAGGCTCAATTTTAACAAGTGGTAGCGTTAAAATTTTGTTCTTGTGTGGAAACCAGCCATGGTAAAATAGATTCGTGACTATTAGATACAAGAAATTACTTAGCGTTGAATATGAGACCCGATATGCGCGAACTATTGACATTAATTTATTTGGAGGTCATTCGTTGCTATTCTTTTTTAAATGCATTACCGACAGACATGGTATACTAAGAATGCGGATCCTATACACCTCCCCGAAAAACACTTTCCAGATATTACATTTCCCCGAAAAACACTTGGCCGAAACTACATTACCCCGAACATACATTTCCCTGAACGTGCATTTTCCAGAAATTACATTTCCCTGAACATACACTTGCCAGAAATTACATTTTCCTGAATGTGCATTTGCCAGAAATTACATTTTCCAGAACGTGCACTTTCCAGAAATTACACTTTCCTGAGCATGCACTTGCCAGAAATTACATTAGCCCGAATGCTCATTTGGCAGAATGTACATTTGGCCGAAATTACATTTCCCCGAAAACTTATTTTCCAGAATTTACACTTGCCAGAATGTACATTTGGCCGAACGTACATTTCCCCGAAAACTTATTTTCCAGAATTTACACTTGCCAGAATGTACATTTGGCCGAACGTACATTTCCCCGAAAACTTATTTTCCAGAATTTACACTTGCCAGAATATACATTTGGCCGAAATTACATTTCCCCGAAAACTTATTTTCCAGAATTTACACTTGCCAGAATGTACATTTGGCCGAAATTACATTTCCCCGAAAACTTATTTTCCAGAATTTTCACTTGCCAGAATGTACATTTGGCCGAAATTACATTTCCCCGAAAACTTATTTTCCAGAATTTTCACTTGCCAGAATGTACATTTGGCCGAAAATACATTTCCCCGAAAACTTATTTTCCAGAATTTACACTCGCCAGAATGTACATTTGGCCGAAATTACATTTCCCCGAAAACTTATTTTCCAGAATTTTTACTTGCCAGAATGTACATTTGGCCGAAAGTACATTTCCCCGAAAACTTATTTTCCAGAATTTTCACTTGCCAGAATGTACATTTGGCCGAAATTACATTTCCCCGAAAACTTATTTTCCAGAATTTACACTTGCCAGAATGTACATTTGGTCGAAAATACATTTCCCCGAAAACTTATTTTCCAGAATTTTTACTAAACAAAATTTACGTTTGGTCGAAAACACATTTCCCCGAAAACTTATTTTTCAGAAATTACATTTCCACAAAAATTCATTTTCTGGAAACTATTTTTCATTCAAAAAATTATTCTATGTTTAGGTTATTTATTTCTACTAAACAGAACAAACTTTTAGGTGAAATTAAGAAACGTTGCGATAACAGTTAGCTTGCGGAAAGAAAATGATAACCTAGCTTTTTAGCCAATTTGCTATCATAAGTTGTGCTTCAAGCGTAACGAAACTTAACAATTAAAAATCGATGCAAGCGTGTTCAGAGAGGCAAAGCAAGCCTACTTTTACCCAGGTTACACTTTTTTTAGAAGAGCCAATAAATTTTAAGTTGAGCTGGCTTCTCATAGTTTTTTGCCAATTTGCTGCTTCATTTGTCCTTAATATTATTCCTTGAATTCTGAGAACGTTCATGTCAATTTAAACGACCATGTTTTTAAAGTTATTTTGGAGTCCAATTCCGAATGCCCTGTCACCTTGAGCAAAGACTTTTTTGCAGCATCGTAAAACTGCAAAAGTGAAAAAGTACGGAGTTTTTTTTTTGACTTGGGAACATCCAAATATTTATGAGTTGCTTGCGCTGTTTGAAGCAGCACTCTGTAATTTTAGAATCGTCGCAATATTTTGCTTGTAAATACTGGAAAATTACTAAAATTTCATCGTTTTGAATTAGCACAGAATTTAGTTGCTTTCAAGATTTGAAATTTATTCTTTTTTGTTTCCAATCTTTTTGTTACTGATGGAGGCTGGCATTTTTTTTAGATTCTGAGCAACAATGAGCCTCGGGTTTTTATGAAATATTATTGTTATAAAAAAAAATAGTGTAATTCGTCTTGCGTTCGCGAAAAAATTAAATCTGCAGCTATAGTACGAAGTACGTAGCCAAAATCTACGTCAAACAACACTTGTTGCATTCCTCGGCAAAAGATTTCGCGCTTTAGCTTACCAACACTCAAGAAAGCAGCAATGGCGTATATCCGCAACCAGCTTCAAAGAGCTTTTGTTTGAAACCTACCGAGAAAGCCACTTGTACGGAAAGCTCATTATGATGTCAATTCCCGCCATTCACATTTCATACGATTTAGAACATTTCATTCGCAGTTCATGCGAAGGTAGCAAAAAGATAAGTAATTCCTTCAGGTGACGTAACAATTAAAACCTATGAGTCTTCCTGTAGCAAATACTGACCGCAATAATCCAATGTAAGGAACAGTAATGCCACTCCTAGTGAATTTTCACTAAATCTAGTGAATTTTGGTCCGGTCTAGTGACCTAGTGAATTTTACGATCTAGTGAATGTTTTTGTAGAATGTGAAAGTACCTGAAAGACCTTTTTTTGTTTTTTAGAGATGACCAAGAAAATTACGCGAAAACCGTGCGTCGCTAGCGTGAAGACCTTTTTTGGGAGATCACCTAAAAATTCACGCAAAACTACGACCGGTGGTGCCACTCCGAGTAAATTTTATATAGATCTAGTGAATTTTGGTCCGTTTTAGTGTCCTAGTGAAACGATCTAGAGAAATTTTTGTAACTTACCAAGTGAAGACCTTTTATTTTTTATTTTTTTGAGATCATCTAAAAAGCAGTCTCATTGTTGTGTTTTTAACTCAATTTTAAATTAAAAGCACAAAGCGTTGTGAAAATTTTTGTGTTTCACAAAATTCTAGTGAATTTTGAAGAGTAGCCTGTGGCAGCATTCAGTGGCGGATCCAGAAAATTTTGGTGGGGGGATGACAAAATTTATAAGCACGGATTTTCTATAGGCCTAATCTCAAAATTTAGGATGTTTATGATTAATCTTCTTGACGTCGCGCAAATTTGCTTGGCATATTTTTGATCAGGCGCGTGGCAAAAAATCTGCAATGAGGTGGCTGTGTACGGGCCTCCAGTGGGCGGTGGCATTTTGCGGTGTGGGAGCGTAGCCTTTAACCGCCGGAGACTGGGGGTCTGGGGGAAAAGCCCCCAGCCGCTGGAGGCACGGGGGCCTGGGGGCAGAGCCCCCAACGCTAGAAAATTTTGTATTTTTTTGGCAAAAATAACTTAATTTTAGGCCTATTTCAATAAATATGATGCTCTTAAAGCACGGCATAAAAATTAGCATTTGCAAAAGCATGTTGATACTATAGTTACATATATGGGCTTTGTTGGAGGTACCGGTAGCTATTGCTAGAATTTCAGTTCTCTTATTTACAAGCTTGTAAATTATAAAATCCTATCCCCGTAGTTCAATAAAACTCTCAAGGAGTAATCTATTTCGTCTATATTCTATAGAGAAAGATATAAATAGGGGGGAAGGGGGCTAATGGAAGGAAGTTTGAGAGAAGTGATTGGTAATTAACTGCAGTACTGTAATACTGAATAGCCCCCCTCCCATATTCCTGAGCTTACATATTTTTGATGATACCTGTGTTAAGCATTTTTCAATAAACGATCTTTTTTTTAATAAACATTTTTCAATAAGCATTTTTAAATAACATTTTCCTGCCCCTCCCCCCTACGCCCCTATCCTATTGGCTTTAAAAATCAAGTCACAGTCGCACGGCCTACCGAGTATTCACTGACGGCTTTTTTTCAAATATGTAAGCTTAATATTACACATAAGCAGGATGCATGTTATGTTTAGGCTGGTTGGGGGATGCATCCCCCCCTAAATCCGCCACTGGGTAAGGAACAACGTAGAATGAATGATCTTGTCGAGATTGTTGTTGGGGAGGTACGTAGCTGTACTGCAACTGCATAGAATGAAAATTCGAATTTCCTGCTGTTGAGAATTCTCTGCTGTGTACTTTTGACCAGAGAATTTTGAGTTAATATTTGTTTGCTGCCAGGCTCCTGTTAATCTTTCGAATTGAACCATTTTACCAATTTACACATTGGTGTCAGAGAAACATTAATTTTTGCTTTAAATAAATTTTCCTTCAAGGCTCGTAATGCCTACCTCAAATCAAAATGACAGTTCCGTACGGTGTTTTTTTTTATTGTTCAAATTTATTGATACGAATAGGCCTATTTTATTATATTATTGTATAAATATTGGGAGAAAACGCTCACCTAACGAGCTCCATTAAAGCAAGACTGTGGGCCAGTGCTTCCCAATTTTTCATCACCGTGACCTATTTTCTATTCGATAATTTTCCATTGCCCACATCTAAATCGCTAGCTTAATCGCGATTTATCAATTTTCAGGTGATCCCCACAAAAAAAAGGTATGGTATTCACGCCAAAAACCGCAAATTTTGTGCTAGCTCACTCTCTAACGGGCCCCACAGCCCTAATGATTAAGACAGTTTTTTAACCGAATTTACAATTACCCAAATAGCTCTAGCCCACCACAAAATGCTCCTATGGCCCGCAGGTTGAAAACCGCTGCAGTAGGCCATACGTAAGCGTAATGGTCGTCAAATTTCATTTTCGTCTTTTCATACGTCTCTGCGCTAAGGTCAGTAGCGTAGGCGGGGAAGTGATGCAGTGCCGTCGCTACAGGGGGCCATGTCCCCCGATTTTAGTTTACTCAAAATGCTGTTTTAACGTCAAAATATAGAAAATTTAACGTCAAAATATAAGCGTTTAAAAGTATTTAGACTTGGCCTGAAGTAAGGGGGAGAGGGCTAAAGAGGTTAAGCAATTTAAGCGTTTGAAATGACTTCTGAATTTTAGCAATTTAATCATTGATGCCGCTTCAAAAAGGGCGAAAGGTGATTAAAATGCCGTTAAAATTGCTATTTTTGTGCTGTAAAATCTCAAATATTGCCCAGAAGTTGGGTGGCTCCGTCCCCAGGCCCCGGTCTGTGACACGCTCGAGTTGCATCAGTTTGTTTAGCAAAAGGCCTAAATTAGACAATTTTTGTGCAAAAATAATTTTTGCTTCACCTCTCTAGCAAAATCCTGGTTGCACGTTGGGCAGCATTCACTGCTGCAGATAGTGTTTCAAGCGATTACGGCAGGGCCACAACTCAGGAGGGGCGGCGCCCCCCAAACAAAAATTTTGCCTGCCCAAACCCCAAAGCGACAATAGGAGAAAATATTGGTAGGCCTAAGTAGCCTATTGTAAGGCTGTCGATTAATGATTTGAACTGATGCGAAATATTGCGTTTTGCAAAGCTTTTATAATCAGTACATTGATTGTGGTGCCACTGGCACCCGATATGCATAAGCCTAACGCATAATCGCAATCCTTGCTTGATTTAGCTGACAACGTCAAACCTTTTTTTAATCGTTTTGCGTGCTTCTGGCCTAAAGGCTACCAGCTCGGAAGCCTAGGGAAGAGCCACCAGAACGGCGACTACTTAAAACAAGCAATGCGAAAAATTGTCTTCCCACAAGAATCGAACCTGCAGCCTTTGGATTACCGGTCCACTGCTCTACCACTTGAGCTAGAGAAGACGCCTTCTCGCATGCTTAATAACATTAATTTTTGCTTGGCATGCGAGAAGGCGTCTTCTCTAGCTCAAGTGGTAGAGCAGTGGACCGGTAATCCAAAGGCTGCAGGTTCGATTCCTGTGGGAAGACAATTTTTCGCATTGCTTGTTTTAAGTAGTCGCCGTTCTGGTGGCTCTTCCCTAGGCTTCCGAGCTGGTAGCCTTTAGGCCAGAAGCACGCAAAACGATTAAAATATTAAAACTCTGGCCTGCAAACGTCAAAAAACATCTTAATTGACTTATTATTACAACGTCAAACTTGTCGGTTAAGCTACAAATTGTTAAGTAAGTAATATCTTTGAAGAATATTGCAAAATTTTATTGTGACGCAATAGCAACTATTTTGCAATCAAAAAATTGACGTTAGGTGCGGTTGCGGTAGCAGCATGGTAGCACGCTAGCATTAGCAATGAGTGCACGTGGTCACTCTGACCTTGGCCAAAAAGTAGTTTAGTAACTGTTGTACACTGCGTTTTGTCTTGTTTGGCAGTAATGGATAGGTTCGTCATGAGAAGTATTAGAGACCCTCACCCCGGTCCGAATCCTGCTTCTTCTGACGCTACCGATACTCCTTTCACTTAATTATCTGCACATGCATCTGGTGCCCCTGGTTATCTTAACCTTCTTGCTCCTTCACGTCCAAACTTGAATTTATTCCCGAAAGGCAAAAATAACCGCTGCGTTTGTCCCGAATGGTTTCAAACCCATACCCGCACCAACCAATGAATTGAACTCAGCTTCAGAGGTTGCTAAAAGCTTTCTCATTTCTAAAACAAACTGCCCAGCACATAGGCGTAGCCAGGGATACTGCCCCCCGCCTCCAATTGAAATGTCACCAATGACAAAAATGTGACAAAAAGCTTCTTGTTTCTTCAGTTTCAGTTTCTAGCATTTTTGCTTACAAAAGTAATTAATAAGAATAAACGACAACCAGGTCTCCTCAATTCAGTTTTAGCCAACCAATTTAAATGTATATATAACCCAGGAAAAATGGAGAGTTTTGTTGCTAAAATTGCAAAAATTCAGAAGTCATTTTAAACGCTTAAATTGCTTAAACTCTTTAGCCCTCTCCCCCTTACTTCAGGCCAAGTCTAAATACTTTTAAACGCTTATATTTTGACGTTAAATTTTCTATATTTTGACGTTAAAACAGCATTTTGAGTAAACTAAAATTTAGTGAAAATTCACTAGGAGTGGCATTACTGTTCCTTACATTGGATTATTGCGGTCAGTATTTGCTACAGGAAGACTCATAGGTTTTAATTGTTACGTCACCTGAAGGAATTACTTATCTTTTTGCTACCTTCGCATGAACTGCGAATGAAATGTTCTAAATCGTATGAAATGTGAATGGCGGGAATTGACATCATAATGAGCTTTCCGTACAAGTGGCTTTCTCGGTAGGTTTCAAACAAAAGCTCTTTGAAGCTGGTTGCGGATATACGCCATTGCTGCTTTCTTGAGTGTTGGTAAGCTAAAGCGCGAAATCTTTTGCCGAGGAATGCAACAAGTGTTGTTTGACGTAGATTTTGGCTACGTACTTCGTACTATAGCTGCAGATTTAATTTTTTCGCGAACGCAAGACGAATTACACTATTTTTTTTTATAACAATAATATTTCATAAAAACCCGAGGCTCATTGTTGCTCAGAATCTAAAAAAAATGCCAGCCTCCATCAGTAACAAAAAGATTGGAAACAAAAAAGAATAAATTTCAAATCTTGAAAGCAACTAAATTCTGTGCTAATTCAAAACGATGAAATTTTAGTAATTTTCCAGTATTTACAAGCAAAATATTGCGACGATTCTAAAATTACAGAGTGCTGCTTCAAACAGCGCAAGCAACTCATAAATATTTGGATGTTCCCAAGTCAAAAAAAAAACTCCGTACTTTTTCACTTTTGCAGTTTTACGATGCTGCAAAAAAGTCTTTGCTCAAGGTGACAGGGCATTCGGAATTGGACTCCAAAATAACTTTAAAAACATGGTCGTTTAAATTGACATGAACGTTCTCAGAATTCAAGGAATAATATTAAGGACAAATGAAGCAGCAAATTGGCAAAAAACTATGAGAAGCCAGCTCAACTTAAAATTTATTGGCTCTTCTAAAAAAAGTGTAACCTGGGTAAAAGTAGGCTTGCTTTGCCTCTCTGAACACGCTTGCATCGATTTTTAATTGTTAAGTTTCGTTACGCTTGAAGCACAACTTATGATAGCAAATTGGCTAAAAAGCTAGGTTATCATTTTCTTTCCGCAAACTAACTGTTATCGCAACGTTTCTTAATTTCACCTAAAAGTTTGTTCTGTTTAGTAGAAATAAATAACCTAAACATAGAATAATTTTTTGAATGAAAAATAGTTTCCAGAAAATGAATTTTTGTGGAAATGTAATTTCTGAAAAATAAGTTTTCGGGGAAATGTGTTTTCGACCAAACGTAAATTTTGTTTAGTAAAAATTCTGGAAAATAAGTTTTCGGGGAAATGTAATTTCGGCCAAATGTACATTCTGGCAAGTGTAAATTCTGGAAAATAAGTTTTCGGGGAAATGTAATTTCGGCCAAATGTACATTCTGGCAAGTGTAAATTCTGGAAAATAAGTTTTCGGGGAAATGTACTTTCGGCCAAATGTACATTCTGGCAAGTGTAAATTCTGGAAAATAAGTTTTTGGGGAAATGTAATTTCGGCCAAATGTACATTCTGGCAAGTGAAAATTCTGGAAAATAAGTTTTCGGGAAATGTAATTTCGGCCAAATGTACATTCTGGCAAGTGAAAATTCTGGAAAATAAGTTTTCGGGAAATGTAATTTCGGCCAAATGTACATTCTGGCAAGTGAAAATTCTGGAAAATAAGTTTTTGGGGAAATGTAATTTCGGCCAAATGTACATTCTGGCAAGTGTAAATTCTGAAAAATAAGTTTTCGGGGAAATGTAATTTCGGCCAAATGTACATTCTGGCAAGTGTAAATTCTGGAAAATAAGTTTTCAGGGAAATGTACTTTCAGCCAAATGTACATTCTGGCAAGTGAAAATTCTGGAAAATAAGTTTTCGGGGAAATGTAATTTCGGCCAAATGTACATTCTGGCAAGTGAAAATTCTGGAAAATAAGTTTTCGGGGAAATGTAATTTCGGCCAAATGTACATTCTGGCAAGTGTAAATTCTGGAAAATAAGTTTTCGGGGAAATGTATTTTCGGCCAAATGTACATTCTGGCAAGTGTAAATTCTGAAAAATAAGTATTCGGGGAAATGTAATTTCGGCCAAATGTACATTCTGGCAAGTGAAAATTCTGGAAAATAAGTTTTCGGGGAAATGTAATTTCGGCCAAATGTACATTCTGGCAAGTGAAAATTCTGGAAAATAAGTTTTTGGGGAAATGTAATTTCGGCCAAATGTACATTCTGGCAAGTGAAAATTCTGGAAAATAAGTTTTCGGGGAAATGTAATTTCGGCCAAATGTACATTCTGGCAAGTGTAAATTCTGGAAAATAAGTTTTCGGGGAAATGTAATTTCGGCCAAATGTACATTCTGGCAAGTGAAAATTCTGGAAAATAAGTTTTCGGGGAAATGTAATTTCGGCCAAATGTACATTCTGGCAAGTGAAAATTCTGGAAAATAAGTTTTCGGGGAAATGTAATTTCGGCCAAATGTACATTCTGGCAAGTGAAAATTCTGGAAAATAAGTTTTCGGGGAAATGTAATTTCGGCCAAATGTACATTCTGGCAAGTGTAAATTCTGAAAAATAAGTTTTCGGGGAAATGTAATTTCGGCCAAATGTACATTCTGGCAAATGTACATTCAGGCAAGTGTTCATTCTGGCAGATGTAATTTTAAGCAAGTGTTCATTCAGGCAGATGTAATTTCAGGCAAATGTTCATTCTGGCAGATGTAATTTCAGGCAAGTGTTCATTCTGGCAAGTGTGATTTCTGACAAATGTTAATTCTGGAAAAAGAAAGTTCAGGGAAGTGTTTTTCTGGCAAATGATTTTCGGGGAAATGTTTTTCTGCGAGGTGTAAGGATACCTAAGAATGCAAATACAATCGCACACAATAAAGCCAGTTTAATAAACTTTTTTGTCGGCCAAGACATAAAATTTGCTGCAGCTTTTCAATCGCTAGTAATTTTTTAAATTAATAATTGTTTAAATTTCAAAACTAATAAAAACGCTGATTTAGGATTATTAGTCGCGTGCAAAATAAGAAAAATATGTATTGGTTTGTTTTTGTTTCCTAATCAACGCTAGTCTTTTACAGTCCCTACAATCAAACATTCTCCAATAAAAAACAATATATTTACTTTTTTTTTTGACACGTCGACATCTATAATTCAAATCTTTTTATTCGACAGATTCTGTCACGGTTGAGTGCTTCATATTAATAATATCCGCTTGACTTTAGATGACGCGTGATCATGATATAGGCTGATGGTAATTTGTCATCAGTGGCTGTATTGCCTACGATAGCAAACTATCCATCGAAGCGGCGAGCTCTGAAAATTTTTAAATTGCAATATGTTGAAGCAGAGCTAAAAGTTCGCTGTATCGGTATGTAGCCATTTATGCACTGTGTTAGATGCGATGACGGTTAAGCGCGCAATCTGATGTAAGGTGCAAATTAAATCTGAGAAATTCTAATTTTTGAATTAACTCCTGCGCCTAATTGGTCGTGCTTCTTAAATAGCTAGCTTAGTTTGAAGCGCAAGTGTAAAAGAAATAAGAAAGTTGATTATTTTACCGGAAATTTTTATCTACTTTTTTTTAAATTCTGACTCAGCTCTAGCCCAAACTCAAATCCTTGCTTTAAAACTAATCCCAAACCCTAAGCTAACTCAAATTCGAGTCTTAACCCTTAAAAAAGAAAATGAAAATTTCGCGGATAATTTTTTTCGTTTTTTTCTTTTTAACTTACAAATTATCGGTGAAGTAGTGACTCCCTCGACTCTTGATTGACTAGCTCAGATGAAACTCATACCCCTTTCCCCTTTAAAAGCAAGTTTGTGTTATGAGTTGAAACTCGTTTTTTAAGGATTCGTGCCATTGTTTGCGCTTCACCACACGTCTTCCGGTGAAATATTGCCGATTGTTTCCGAATCTTATGCAGCTTCGGGGCAGAAAAACGGGACAATGCGAAAAGCTGTGACGGATAAACTAAGCCAAGGGAAAAATGTAATATATTTATTCTAGTTAGTGTGAGACGTTTCGACTTGAACCTTCAGTAATTTTCAATTCTATTCGTATGAAATGACATTTAACTTTCAAATTCAAACAAGCTTAATCAAGATTAAAAAAGTAGAAGCGTCCCATACCAAATAGAATAGCCGTGGAGCATTTTTGGCTCTGTTTTTTTTTTTGCTTTTAACTTGCAAAGTTGTTTTGTCGTTGAAAGTCGATTGTACAAGATAAAGCGGTCAGCCATGGTTATTGCTTGCTAAAGCTACCGTTTTCCTTGACTATCGTGAATAAACTATCAACGTTGCAGGGTGCATTGTTCACTGCACAGATCATGCAGCAAAGGGGAAGTTTGGACTTGTCTGTATTGTCTAAAGCTTGCCGTTTGCTTTGGCTGGTATTAATTTTATCATTCATGCAAGGGGTTGAGAGTGTTTCAATTCATGCGTTTTATTATTAGTGCATAAGTTTTTTTGAGGGACAGAAACTAGAGATGAATGCTTATTCATTGCAGTTTCGATTCCGCTAGCTTTGTTGTTTGCAAAATCCCCTTGTTGGTTATGCGCTTAAAATAGTATGAGGGTTAGAGTAAAGCGTGTGCCAGGAGAAGTATGTAAAGTATTTTAAATAGCCTCAAACTTTGCCCATATGCTCGAATTCTCAAAGGGTAGCAAAAAGTATAGAAATTTCTATCTTTGTAGTAATATGAACAGTGTAATAAGCTTTAGAAATTGTAAGCATATAAGAAGGCTGCATACTTTTTGAAAACGGTGTATTTTAGTGTATTAAGTATTCTTTGCGGTGTAGTACCACTTGTAGCGGTTCCCTACTACTGTAGTTGGTGCTGGCGGCGATAGAGCTCAGTAGAACGTCGAATAGTAATATGTTGCTGGCTCCTGGTTCGATTCCCGAACTCGCTATGCGTCGTTTTGTGTCGTCAATGCGTCGTGCAAAGGCAAAGCCGATTTTTCATAAGATTAAGCAATTTACCTGTTGTGGTAGCCCAGCCTGACGAAAGACTTGCAAACAGAGCCCCGAAAAAGTGCTCTGCGTTGGTGTGGTTAGACAGACGCAAAATGCTTGGTGCATGCGTATACATGAATGAATTTGAATCTTGGAAGTTTGGTTTTAATCTTAATTTTGACACATCTTGATTTTCGCCGTTGGATTTAACTTGAACTTTCAGTTTCCTTTTAGTTTTCTTGTGTTTTTTGTCTGGTCAATGATTTCAGTTGGTCAAATGACGCACCTAAATTTTTACCTAACTGGAATAAGTTGCACATAACTATGCTGCACGGTCTTACTACTGGTTATGTAGCAAAGAATTTAGAACGTGATTGACACTTCAAAAGATGTAAGAATAGGAAACTCTTTCTTTGAAATAAGTAAACGTGATCAATTCGACGTGCTCATATGCACAAAGTGTTTTATCTCAGTTGCTGTTAATCCAAATTACTGTACAAGGGTGCGAAATCAATTGCAGCAAGATAAGTACTGCAAAAATTTCCCGCGTTAAATTTGAATGAGAGAAGCTCTTGAGCGTCTATTTCTATGCCGTAGTTTGCTTATCCAAGCACAGTACGGTCATTACTTGTCACATGTAAAATTTAAGTTGAAAATTTGAAACCCTACCGCAGGTGTTAGCAATCTTTTCGTTCCGTGGACCATATCCAGACTCAGCAAGGTTCTAGTGGGTCATTACCATTTCAGCGGACCAAAAACAAAGGTTTCTGCCTGAACATGAGGCATTATCAAGCCGATTTAATGGCGCTGTCCAAAAAAAAGATCTTCGCATAAAAATTAGGCATTTTACAGCCGGTTCAATGGCAGTGACCAAAAGGAACAAAAGTAAGCAAGGTCTCCACCAGAAAATGAGGTACATTTCGGCGGGGTTGTTGGTGAATTTCAATCACAACAAAAATAAGAGGTCGCTGGTTGGATGAGCAAAAAAGTAAGCGGGCCGGATGAAATTGCTTAGCTGGCCGGATCCGGCCTGCGCGCCGTAGGTTTCCGACCCTTGCCCTACAGGCTGTGTCACGTAGCTAATTTAGATTGTTCAAACAAACGAAGGTTGAAATTGCAAACTAGTTAATGGCACACAGTAGCATCAAAATCCACCTCGTCCGTGAATGGTTTTCACGCGTTACACATTAACGCTAATTCTGTTTGCAATTGGCCGTAATCAAATATTTTCGCTTTTGATAGCAGAAAAAAAAAATTTACCCGCCAGCAATTGAAATTTTTAACTATTAGACAAGCAAAATTATAGAAATTATTATTTTAGGTAGTTGCGTTTTTTGTTTCTCAGTAAATAAACCGTTAAAAAGTAATTTATTGTAAGCGTTTTAGTTGCTAGAGGGCAGCATTGAGTAGATAATACTGCCTGCAAAACAGTTGTGTTGGTTAAGGCTACAAGCGTCCAGTGGCAATGATTCGGATAAAAAGCATCAACCAGTAGTGATGTTTCGTACCTTTCTGGATTTCTTTTTTTTTTATCGTTGCAAATGTTTGGATGATGCAGCCATTTAATGCTCTGTAACTGGTAATTGAAAATATCTTGTATTCTCCATTTACTCGCTTTCAGATGCATGTAATTCTATTTCTTAATCACTATTTTTGAATGATTCTTTAAAAGGATTGAGGAAGAGTTTCACTTAAAGTTGTTGTAATAAACGTTTGATAATGCGCAATGCTTTGTTGTGTACAGAATCATTGTAACTTAAGCGCATTTACAGTAAAACTGTTGCTAGATAATTTACAAGCCAAGTTATGACGTCATTTGAACGTAAACCTACCATCGAACTTGACGCAGAGGATTATAAACCCGTTGTTGCATCACAAAATTCCATGAAAACGATCCCATCCATAGAGGAGCCTCCGCAGGAATATATACGACCTATTCAATCGTCCATATACCGTGCTCGGTTAAATACCGAAGAGGGTGCAAAGTTTCCGCGCAGAAATAGCGCGAATGTCGCTAATATAGCGCTGCCCGTGGCGCCAGTGGTTGTGCAATCGCCGAAGTTGCGTAACCGCTTTACTCTCAACCTCCCAATGAGCCGAAAAAAGAAACAGAACAGAAGAAGTCTTCCCACCATTGAAGACAACCCCGAAAGCGAATCGGGGCAAACCGCGCCTTCGGGAGGCTCCAGTTCACCCGCGGAAGAGAAACGAAAAGTATCGAGCGACGTGTATACACCTACTAATCCATCTGCCCTTTCTCCAAGCGGGTCCGACTCCGTGTTTAATTCACCTACCTCTGACCATGATGCGGTTGCAAGCAAAGTCGCTCGTGCTCAATCGGATACAAGTTCCAATGCAACTAATGCGAATATTCCACGCGTAACGAGACACTCCGATACTGTTTTACATAAAGAAGATAGAAAAAAAGCGTTAATGCATGCAACTGCCTCCAACCCTTCACCCAAGTCCCCTACCAAGTTCCTTGATGATATTAACCCCATCCACGCCTACTGGTCGCCCAGCTCTATTCGAAGGGGCAGCTCGCCCGCTATTACGACGAAGCATTACACTGGGTTCACTCGTCAGCGTTCAGGTGTCATAAAAGTAAAGGTATGTGTTGCTGTGTGCAGTGGCGTAACCAGGACGTGCTTCAGCCCCTCCCTTTTTGTTAAGTCACTTAGAAAACATTAAACGCGTTTTAGCTTGACTTGTCAGTAAAATGGGTGAATAAAGGAAATGGGCAATTTGATTCTGTAACTGACTTTTAAATATTAGCAAGTCAGTTCTTTCAAATAGTTCTTCTAGCAGCGTAAAAAATGTGACTCGATTGGCTTTAAAATGGCATTTATTTTTCCAAAAATCACAAAAATGATCTACATAGTCTGCAGCAACGAGAAGATTACAGACCCCCGTCTGTGATACACTTGAGTTGTACCGGTTAGCTCAGCACGCTGTCCAATTGAAACTTTTAAACCAAAGAATTTGAACTTTTCATTTAAGTCCCCATTCCCCACCTTCGTCTCAGCAAAATCTTGCTTGCGTGCTTGGCTGTGTGTTATGTTGGTGAAATTGATAGTTTTGATTAAGCGCCTTTGGTGATTAGTGGAACGAGGTACTTGGTACTATGCTTGCTTTGCGTTTTTTCAATTCGAGCGTATTTTGGTGTATTAGAAAAATGTAAGTGCTGATTTTTGAAGACTTGACTAGCAATCATCTTATTGCAGGGGTTCTTAATCGGGGGTAGAAACCCCCTGGGGGTAAATTTTACCTACCGAGGCGATAAATTTACTCAACTACAAACTAAAGCAAACTTCAATTTTTAGTATTAAACAAGTGGTAATGTTACACTGGATTGCCGTTGCGCCATATTTTTGTTGCCCAAAAAGAGGACAGGTCCGAAAATTAAGAGCAAGCCGACCAAACCTTCGGAAATTTGTGGAAAACCCGCAGAAAATAGTGGGTCTCAGGCCTGAATACGCTTCTTTTTTTTTTTTTCTTGAGATCATCTTATGAATCGTGAAAATTGATGGTTTCCCGGACTGGAGACTTTTTTTTTTTGAGATCACCGCAAGACTTGCTGAAATTTGTGGACCACTAAGAAGATGGGGATAAATTATACCATTTGGAAAGGGGTAAACGAGACAAAAGCTTAAAGATGGGGGTAAATTATACTTTTTTCATTTGGCAAGAGGTAAACGATACAAAAAAGGTTAAGAACCCATGCCTTATTGGATTGTTTTTCTTTCCGATTTGACACCTGAACTACGTAATATAATATGAATTGGGTAATGATAAGATTTGCTTAAAAACGCCAAAAAAGTGTTCAATAAGTGTGTAAAATAATATTGCAGCTGTTAAGCAGGCGCTTGCTTTATTCCGCTTGGTGGCACTCGGTTTGCATTTGGTCTGTCGTAGCGTAGCGAGACGAGACTGCAGCAGAGGCCCCAATTTAACATCGCTACCAAGTCATTTACAGGCAGGTCATTTTTTCTGGGCATACATTGAAGACCTTGATTTAAATTTTAAAGCATTTCTTTTAGCCGGTCAGTTGGTCGAGCTGTAACGCGTTCGTCTCTGGAGCGGGAGGTCAGAAGTTCAAATCTCGGGCCGGTTAAAACTGGACGCAGCGTTGCCAACGGCTCGCCACCGCTGCGACATTTCTTCGACGAAGCTGTGTTGCCCGCAGGCACAATGACGCGGAGATGGGCTCCGCAAACTCGTTACACGCTTCGGCGTAATACAAATTTAAAAGATTTGATTGAAACTTTTTGATCGCAAATTTTAAACATTTGATCTTTCATTAAGTTCTATGTCGCTTTGAAAAAAGGCCGAGAACCACTGGCATAACTGACTAGATTTTGCAGCTTTCAACCAGCGCTATGTAGAAGTTCAAACTTACCCAAGTATTAGTGCCTCACAGCAACCAAGCATTGGGCGCATTCTTTTCATACATTCGATGCTATGACTAAGTCAATATTGAGCTCTATTAATAACGTATTATGACACCTGTCATGGACGTAAGCAACTGACATCTCTTATTCAATGGTGTGACATTTTCTATTTGTCATCGTTACAAAATAATGGCATTGACAGTTTGAGCACGATTACCACAATTTCTTATTGATTTGCTATATGACAGAGTTCCATGTCTTTGAATAGATACCGATTTGGGCGGGTAAGTAAGTCAGGGCGTGATTTTTTTATTTTTGCGTAAATGAAATCTCGGTTCTGGAAGTTTTTTTTACGATTAGGCCAACCATTGCTAATTGTAATTGCATCTTGATTCGCTATGTTGCCTTTGCCAGGAGACGGCGAAAAGACCTTTTCGGTCTTCAAGTCAAGCTGCCACCTGTCCATCACACAGGATGGAGGCTTCACACTGTCTCTTGTTGATGCTGAACGTCAAGCAAGGCAGCTGTGAATATCAATTTTCAAAGTCTTTGGTTTGATCCGACCAGGAATCGAACCCTTATCTACCGTTTCAGTTGCAAACACTTTATCATACTGTACCATTTCTCGGTGTTTCCGGTAACCAAAGCGTTTAACTGACCTGGTTTGCTGGTTTCAAACCTCTCAGTTTGGAACGGTCGATCTTTTCAGTTGACTCTGTAACACGTTTGAAATGCCAGTTAGGTGGTGAGGTGTTGACGACACTAGGTTTTGAAAGCCTGGCCTGCTCTGCAAAGTCACGTACGTTAGTTACAATGACGGGAGCAAGTCTCAGGTTAGGTAGCAAGAACTTTTAGTGTTCTAGTATTTTGAATCGTATTGCATTTATTTAGTTATTATCCTGCAAATGGTTAAGAAATCTGCATTTCCATCTATCTGCTTTTCACTAACATCAAAACTTCTAACCCCGCCTTCTGCCGACAAAAAGAATTCGTGTACAGCTCAAAGATTGTGCACTAATGACGCTCTCTCATTGGTCTTTTTCCAGCCAATCACGGCAAGCTCAAGTTTAGTACCACCAATCAAATTTTCAAATCTGCGTCAAGTATGCAAAAATCGATTTGTTTTTAAATAATATAAAATCGATTGCCATCCATGTTAAATCATACTCTGCTATCTTATCTATTTGATAGAGTCTTAGCTAGATTCAAGGCGATTTGCAGAAATAGCTTGATGATATGACAGCTGAGTCGCCCCATCATTTTTGCTATTGGTTTAAGTTGCTTTATAGAATCGAGGGAAATTCAATTAACAAACGTTAATTCATTTGCTATTATTGCGCCAAACTCGTGCATTGTTATTGCGTAATTTGCTTCAAAAACGTCGCTTTAACTTTGTTTTGTTGTGTAAAATATTTGCTGCTTTGAAAGAAATGATATTGGAGATTAACATCGCTTGCACATGCATTTGCAACATTCCCTCCGGCTTTTGTCGCGACTGAACGGGAGAATTGACGTCAGAGTTTCGATTTGAAATTGAAAACTTGACAGAGAAACATAACGGAGTCATAAATTACACAGACGAAAATTGAATGTGTTTTTTTTGGTTTATATTTGTAGCCAGTAACTAGGTAATCGCTTTCAAACTCGTGTTAAAAACATTAATGGTATTGTTGGTGAGAAAAGGATTGTTCGGTTATCCTTCCGTAATAACAGAAGTCAATTGTGTGGTTTGTGACGTACAACAACTACCTACGTTAATGAGATGGTACGACGACCAAGAATACCCAATCAAAACAGCTGCGTAGAAAATAGTAAGATTGCAAGCAGTTGAAAGTGTTACTGCTTTACATTGTTAGTTCATCGTTTGCTGAAATATAAAGAGGGTATCCAATTAAGCTTTGAGTTTTGTTTGATGCCAAAGAAATTTGTTAGTTAATTTGTGAATTATTATAAACCACGAACTTGTTGAAGTTTGACGATTTGTATAAGATTAGTTTAAATTTTGTCTAACGCGTTTCTGGTCGATGATTTCATTTTACAGCAAATTACTCTAGCAATTTGAGCTATGAGTTGCAACTAAATCGAATAGCAAAGTAATTGCGACTGGTTAAGATTTAAAATAGTTATGAGCTTCTTCAATTTTTTCACAATGAGGAGGTGACTTATTAATGATTTTGGCAAATCTAAATTTTCAAGGATGCTACTAGATCTTTTCAATTATTTTGTCTTGCTAAACATTCCGTCTTGGTTATCGAATCTTACATGGCAACACTGGTTAAAGACCACTTTTAACCATGAATTGTAAAATATCGCAACGGTAGGCCGCAGAGTGTTCAATTGTGGTCAAATTGGTAAAAATAAGTTACACGTTTTTTTTGTCACCCATAATGTTATACGACATTTTCTTTTAATTATGATTACAGGAACTGAGTTAAGGCGAGCTAAGCTACTGCTATTGTTTTCTTTTACTTGCTTCGTTGGCAGAAAGAGGCAAAAACATTGTTTAGGAAAGGACAGCATGTTTGCAGTTAAGAAACATTACTATCAGAAGTAGCTAAGCCAGGATTCGCTTCAGTTATGGTGTTTATTATGTAGAGTATTCGAAACTGAAAAATGCCCTCCAAAGCAATAAAATTAATTAAAAGCGTCGTTAAAACGTCGCGCGATTGTTTATATTTTGTACACCACGCCCATTTAGTTTTGTAGTAATGACAGTTATAATTTTTCTACCTCAAATTTGTAATTGCTTTTGCGGTCATTCTTTAAAATTCATCAAAGTACCCAAAAGGAATCAAGCTTGTGCTATGCAACTACAGACATCTAGCAGCTGCAATTAGCTATTAGAAGAAAATTTAAAAGAAAGTTGAATATACGACTTCATTTGTGGAGTCGAAAAAGTATCGTTACTTAGAAAAAAAATTTAACTTGCTTTATTATTTGGCTTCACTTTTGAATTTTGCAGCGAACCAAATGATTTCAAAAATCACCTAGTACTTTTTTTAAAACAATTTTTGAGGCTTTGCTTTTTGAGAATAGATCTTTTCAGTGCAAAGAAAAGGACTGCATATAGGTAAGAGCAGGGGATGAAGAAGCTTTACTAGGAGGCCCTATTGTAACTCCAGTACCACGAAGGAGGGGTCCACATTAATTATTATTGTTGTAAACCATTTTTATAACCAGAACCGTTTTGGGAAAGCAATTGGACAAACAGGATTTAAATATTCGGTTTCTAAACATCATTGCTTTTTAAGACCTTGACACTTCAGGTCAAGGCTTTTTGTGAAAGCAATCGTCACACTGCTTCATCATACACGGGTTCGATTCCCGGTCGAATCAAACCAAAGACTATAAAAATTGGTATTCAGCTTCCCTGCTTGACGTTCAGCAATTAAAGGGACAGTGTGAAGCCTCCATCGTGTGTGGTAGACAGATGAGCAGGTGGCAGCTTGACTCGAAGACCGAAAGGTCCCTTCGCTGTCTCCTGGCCAAGGCAACTTGGTGAATAAAATGTAATTACAATTACACACTATTTATTAGTATAGGAAGTTTTAACTCTTAATCTCAAAATCAATTCTATTATTATACTGGTTGTATTACGCCGAAGCGTGTAACGAGTTTGCTGGTCCATCTCCGCGTCATTGAGCCGGGCAACACAGCTCTTTTTGAAGAAGTGTTGCAGCGGTGGCGAACCGTTGGCAACGCTGTGTCCTGATTTAACTGGCCCTAGATTTGAATCTCAATCCTCAGATTTGAACAAATCAAGCCAAGAAACTTTTTATTCTATGAAGTGGCTTGGCGCACGGAACGCGCGCGGTTAAACAAACGAAGATTCCGGTGACGTCACTCGTTTTCGGAATTTTTGATTTTGATTGTTACAGTTTTAGGTTTGGGTTAGGATTAGGTTTACGATTTAGGGCTAGGTCTTTTAAATTTTAATACGAAATGTCTACTCGCACGGAACGTGCGCCAAGCGTTTTCCTTTTGAAAAATGATATTTTGCGCTTATGGATTGAATTGTTCACAGTTTTATGAAAAATTTTTGCTTCGTTTTGCAGCACTAAGTCGGCAAATGCAATACAATACCTTATAGTTATCAAATTTTGGACATAACTGAAGTTCCATAGTCTAGCTGCAGTGCATTACAGCCAATCATTTTATCTAATATTGCTGCATGATGCCTGCTTTTACGTTGAGGAGGTCTCCCCGTTTTGGCAAGGTATGTAATTTCAAAGTTATTTTTAAAAATTTTACTTCATGGGGGACATTCCTGTCCAATTTGTCCAATTCATGCTGGTAACATATTGTGTGTATGTCAAAACACCATGCAGTTCTAGCTCTAAAACATGTCAAGTTAGAAGTTTTTGTTTACAAAGTTATTTTTGTCCTTCGAGTCAGAGATGTCGTAATTAGCTTCTGTCAAATACAAAGTTTAAACGTCGTGAGAGATGTAATTACACATGTTCCATAAACATATCCAAGCATAGCAAATTATACAGAAAAATTTTCCATTTAACATTGTAAAATACAGATGACTTGAGAAAAGTGTATGCTTTGGTATAGGGTCTAGTTAGATCATATCATCCTTTAGAGTTAGATTGAACGCATTTAAATGGTACCGGTACAAGATTTTCTGAGCGAATTAGTACAACTAGTAACTGGATAAGTGATTCTATAGTTAGATTTAAGTTAAGTCCAGCATGCGCATAAATACATTTATCAATAACACTCGAATGTGTTTTTAGCTATGCAATTTTTATGCAGTCATGGCTATCAACAATTGTAAATTTCAGTTATACTAAACATTAAAATTTAGACAAAATTTCGATCTCGGTGGCAGTTGTTAAGTCTGCGTAAATTGAGTCGAGAAAGAAAGAATTGTAAACCTAATCAACAACAACAAAAAATTGAAACAAGAATGTGCAACAAATTGATGCAGACTTTTTTCGTCAGCGAAATTCAAAATCTTAAATTATCTAACCGTTGCTGCGTGTAGAATCCAGCTTGCGTCCCAATAGTAGAATGAGTAAAATCAAATCCTTAAGTTTTAATGCTTAATTAGATTAAAAGCTCGTAATGACATTGGCTATTAGTTTCATATTTTCTAGCGATATGCAACGCTGTTACTTTTGGTCCTTGCTCGTTGCTGCTAAAAGCTGGCTAAGTTTTGACATTTGCTGCAAAGCACAATTGGTAGTAGATCATGCCACAAAATGGTGGTAGAACTTAGGTTAGTTAATCAAAATGTTGCTGGTTGCTGCTTCGTTTCTCCAACTGCCATGCGTCATTGTCTCGTTTGGGAAAGACCCTTAACGCTTGTATATTTGTTATTGTGGCCCAGGTTTACCCGTTGTGATGGCTCGGCCCGACAAAAGACTTGCAAAGAGAACCCCCCTAAAAGGATGCTTTTTGTTGGTGTCGTTAGACCAGGCTTGATTAACAACACAGACGTACTTGTGGCGGGCGTACGCTTTCGCTGCTGTAGCTACCACCGTTACGGCGAAATGTCTTGGTATCGTGGAAAGGAAAAAAAAAACGTTACCTCTTGACCTGCATACTGTAGTAAAACGTCTAATTGTTGTTTTTTGATAATTAATGGCAGGACAAACATCAAATTTTCCTGTTTTGAGTTATTTCGGTATGCTGCACAACAAAATTTGCTTGCAGACAATTATGCTGAAAGTGAAAATGCTGGTCAAACAAGCACGCGCCGTAGATTCCAGTTTTACGCACATTCACGCAATTGCATCAGACACCATGTCACAATACGACAAATATGGATTGCGTAAAAGAGATTATGCTTGAGGTCACTTAAAACTATTTCGAGGGCCGCAATAAAAGGCTTCGCGGTACACATGCGGCCCGCGGGCCGTATGTTGTGCAGGCCTGCGTTAGACAAATGCTGGTTGCTTGGTTCATGCGAATGGATGACAATTTTATCTTTAAGATGAGTCGCAGGCGTGGATGTTTTGCAGATTGCTTTCTTCTTCACTTCTAAATATGTCTAGCTGAGTATCAAAATATTGCGTCATCGTTTTCATTGAGTAGGATTATAGCTCATTCAGACGGTCAAGCGCAGAGCTTAGGAAATGCCTAACCGTAATACAGTCAGTAGGCTTCAACAAGGTAATAAGAGTACTCGAAAAACTTCAAATGTTTTTTGTCACAAAGTCATGAAGTCTGTCGTTTACGTCTGCGGCAAAGTGCAGCTGTGAAGTAAATTTTGAGCAGTTTGAATTTACAGGAGTTATTTTTGGCATGGAAATGGCTTAGAATGTGTTTTTAGTGGTGACTTCATTAGTGTTTATTCACTGCTTGATATCCTGACGTATTGTTTACAATCAACTGTCAAGGTTACAGTTTCAGTATAGTTGGTGGCCACTGCAGTTAGCACTGTATTAGCCAAGAGCTTATTGCCAGAATGGAAATACATGACCAAAGGTGGTTACTGTTTTCGTTGAACAAGTATTTTTAACTGGAGGTGCGACATCGCTTTGTGGGAGTTGCGTGGATGCTGAATCATTTGGGTTTCATTTCTGGCTTCATTACATTTAATGGTGTAAATGTTGTTGAATTATTGCGTGGCCAAAATGATTTTTTCATTACGGCAATTCTAAATAGGGGATGCGAGAATTGGTGGTGATTTCAAAAGGGGTGCCAACAAAACAAAGGTTTTTGTTAATTTTGTTTACCTTCGAAATTCACCTGAAATAGCGGAGCCTGCAGCATCAACTTAGTCAGCGAGTGATAGGCATTTTCTAGAATCTAGATACATTTGAGAGGCTATAAAGTATGGAGGCCCCTACAAGTTCTTGCATTTGGTCGGTACTGCAGTGAATTCCCATTTAAGTAGCTGAATTCTCGACTTTCCAAACAGAACCAGATGCGGAGAAAGTGGCAAAACTATACCAGGCCGTACAGTATGGCTTGTTCAATGTTTAGTTGTCATTATCCATTTCACATGTCTACGTTTCTGCTGCTTTTTGGTTTGTTTTCCGAAAAAAAAAAGGCCAAAACAGAAACAACAGAAATAGAATTTAGAACGGGACCGAGAACGATTCTAGAAAAATTGCGCACGTCGAAACGATGCTTGCGTGATGCGTAGCAATCAAGCGGTTGTTGATTCGAGCGCGTGCATTTCGTGACACAGTTTGCGCCAGTTTACGCAACGTGCAAGCCGATAGATCACATTGTTTCGCATATTGCTGCAAAACTTCGCGAAAATAGCGATAATAACGTATAACTCATCATCTAGTCTGATATTCGAACTGGACTGTTCCTACCGCGTTGGCTAGAATCAGTGCCACTTAATGAAAAGCACGATTACACTGTTCGTAGCCTCTAGGTTAGGGTAGAATCATAGGCTATATCTTAAGATATGCGTTTTTAGTAGTGTTGTTTTTTTATAGCTTCAATATTAAACGTGGATCATACAATAGTTTTTTAAGTCAGAAATTTTTGTAGAAGAAAGTGATATGGATCGTTTTTCTTGAAGCAGATTTACACACCTCGTTTACTTAGGGTCGAAGATAGCAGTTTTCTAAAAGAGCAACGTCGAGCAATCAAAACAAGTTTCTGACCCCAAGTTGTTACCCTACTGATTTTTATAGTCAGATTTGTAGTTTTTGCTAGGTAGATAAGCTAAGTATTTTTTTAGTTCACATCAGAGTAGTGTATATTGTTCCGGGACTCAGGGGTTTCCCATTTCATTGTGTTTATTGTGAGAGTCGTTTAAGTTTCCTTGCCAACCCCCGCGTTTTCAAAAACGCAGGAATATATAGATCTCTGTTGGATTGTTTAAATCATGTATCTTACAAGAGTTCTTACTTGTGAAGAGGACACGGAGTTACGTATTATCTCAAGTTCATGCATCATGAAGCCGGGATCCTGATTAAATTTACTGCGCAATCTACGTGCGATGCAGTACTTGGATAATAAAAAGATAAAAATTGGAGTTGTTAAGGTATCTATATGGCGCAGGAGCTAAGGATATCGATTCCAGGGCGTTCATTTGAACTTAGGACAAAAACAGTAGTTTGTTAACCTAATTTTGATTGTATTTACTTTTTTTACCACATTGCGATAGCCAGGAGACTGCTAAGGGACGTTTCAGTCTTCAAGTCAAGTTGCCACCTGCCCACCTGTCTAATACACACAGTGAGGCTTCAAGCTATCCTTTTTATTGCTGAACGTTAAGCAGGGAAGCTGTGATTACCAGTTTTGATACCCTTCTAGTTCTACCCGACCAGGAATCGAACCGTTTGGGCAGCTGACGCTCTATCGGCCACTAAACGGTTTTAGGACTTCACGTGTCGCATACGATAGGTATTTCTTTGTAAGTTTCATTCTTAACGTTGTTTAGCTGCTGTATTTTGTCTGAAATTAGCCATCGTAGTGTTTCAGCTTGATGAAAAAGATAAGTATTCTTTTCCGTATTCTTCCCGGGTTACAAGCACGTCTAACGTCATAGGCAACCTCAAGTTTGTCTATTCAAGGTTGGGTTAATTAGGTTTAGAGTAGGTGTGAAGCTTAGATTAGGATCTATCCTATCTCTAAAATTAACCGTAGCCTAAATTTGATTTTGCTTGAGATTCGGCCAGTGACGTCAAATGAACCTGTAACGCGGAAGTAATATGCAAAAAAATACTTATCGACAAAAAACATGCAAATGCAACCCAAAAAGAGTGTTTTTGGTATGACGGTTTTACAAACGCAGAGTGCCTGGTGTAAACGCAGGGATCACCATTCACCAAATGTCTGATCATAAATTTTGCTTAGGTCGTTCAAATATTGGATTATTATGTTAGAAAGTTTAATTGGCTTGTATTTTTACCCTGTAAACTAATTGAACATGATAGGTGCTGCAACGTTATCACTAATAATATATTTAATCGCATCTACTTTCGCTGATGCGCCCTAATATAACTGACTGTTATGTTTGCTCAAGTTTATTCTAGCGTCGAAACGCTAGATTTGGTCAGTGAGCAAATATCACCCCAATTCTCTTCAAACTTATAGTATTTTTTCGTTTTTCAAAAAAAAACAAAAAAAAAACAAGCTACTGTTGAATCATTGTGTAGTGGAGTGAATATCAATCGAATCAATATCAGTGGTTCAGCATTAAAAGAGACTTGGTATTCTTAGTGGTTCAGCATTAAAGAGAAATTGCGTGGTGGGCTTCCCTCGTTATCTCCTGGCCGAAGCAACTTGATGAGTCACGACGTGATTGCAATTATTTAGTCTTTTTAGATATGCGAAAGGAATTAAAATTTGAATTTTTTAGGTTTAAAAAGATCTATGATCAATCAGTATGAGAGCGCAATTAATCATAAGGGATTTTATGGTGTGTAGTTTTAAATACTCTGTGTAATTTTAAACTTTCAATTATTAGTTAGCCGTCTAGCTCTAGCGCTTGCGACAGATTTAACATTTTAATGATTAGAGGTAGTCATAACATGTGGCAGAAGTTGGGATTTAAAAGATTATCACTTAATGGCTAGCAACGTGGTATTACCAAAAGGAAGAACAAAAACTAACGTCATTTTCCTCTTTGCGCTATTTTTTGCTTCGACTTGATTTATGTGAGTGACCACATCCTAGCGAATTCATTGTATGCAGATTACAGCTAAGTCAACCTCGCTAATTTGCGTCAAAAAGGCAATGCAAACTAATGAAAATATTTCGCCTGCTAAAGTAACAACTGATATTTAGATTTGAGGGCAACTGATGTTTAGATTGGTTATTGAGGGCAACGGTAATAATGAAGCAGTAAATGTACTTCAGATCAGTTTTCAGTATTTTTTGCCGTATTAAATTAGTAGCAATACGGTATGCTACGAATTGCGCAACTAGGGAGGGGGTTGAAGCAGGGTTGTAAACGGGAGGGCAAGTCTGGGCCCGAACCCGAAAACTTACGTCCGATTCCGAAAAGTGATTTGAAGCCAAAACCAGTCCCGAAAAATTCCGGAAATTATGCCAGATCTCTAAAATGTATCCCGGAAATTAGGTTAGATCTATAAAATGTATATACTTATTTGCTCGTATACGGTTAAAATAAATTTACTCATTGCTGACAGATTGTTACCTCATAATAAAAATTGTCTAATAATAATCGTATTGATGGTTAAACGAAGTCGTCATTCAGTAGCAAAGTTATTTTAATTTTGCTTTTGGAGCATCTAAAAGGTGAAAAGACAAGGGAAATACGTATATCACGCCCGAATTAGGCCCAAAATTTGATTGATCTTAAATTTGTTATAAAGCCCGAACCCTGACTCGAAAAGCCCGGCCCGACTTGCAACTCTTGGCCTGAAGGCGCTCCCATCTTAGTCAAGTCACAAGACGAGCAAGTAGGGGAGCTGAAGCGGCCAAAATCTTATATCTTAACGATTTAGATTTTTTGGACCGGCCTCGAGTCCGTTGGCAGCTAGGTGATCCACGTAAGATAGGTTTTTTTACTTTGCTAGTTATTTTATATAAAAAATTTTAACTCGTAGCTCAAGTCTCTCTTTCGCCAGATACTGTTTGCGGCCTTGTATGTTTGCTTCGTGTAGTAGCTACAGTAAATAGATACTGCATCGAGGTACATGAAAGACGTAACTTCAAAAAGAATTTTTGTTGGTGCAATTCCCCTGAGCCAAGTGACTCGCTAAGATAGTTACAATTAATTAACTATCGAACAGTTAGGTTCCTAGCTATAGTTGCCCTTCTTTGTCTTGTGGCATCGTGCTCGAACGATCGTATGGCTCTGGTGGTGGTAGTGGTGATACTTTCGAACCTTTTGCGAGTGATTGAGAACGTGGAGAAACTCTCTAAAAACCACTGGCCACACCCACCCCAATGTCTTGACCAGAGATTTTAAGATGGAAAGAGAAGAACCCAAGATGGCTCATCCTGAGTGTTTCGGAGGTAGCGCACTCGGGAAGGAGCTGCTTGGGACCCTGCAGCAACCGAACAAAGACACCGCATGAAGAATTCTTATTAGTTTGATCCAACACAAATAGGAGGAACGTCCCGCCTCTTTTTGTGGTTTAGAGTCTCAGATCCTTTCCCCAATAGTTTGGGCCGAAGTGGAGGAATAGCCTATCCCAGGGGCTTAGTTGTATGGTCGCCCCCCACAATTTGAACCGGATGGTTTTAACCGAGTTCACCACTTTAGTGCACGTAATTACGTATTTCAGTACTGATTAATTGCACAGCACTCCTTTTTCTTTGAGAGGAATTGGGTAGCTCGACTACTAACTCCTCTGGTTTTTTGTGTTTAAGGAAATTTGTCAACTCGACAATCCATTCCTAGCTCTAGCAATTTCTATTATTCGTGTAGCAGAATGGTAGAAGTATGTTGTAGCTATGAAACGTTTCTTTAGCAAGTTATTTCATCAACATTTTCTCTATGCGTCAGTATTCGGTTATAAAGCTTGCTGCAGTAGCCTAATAGTGTTTTGATGTAGTTCCAGCCCGTACCTTAACACGCTTTTCGTTTTGTTAATATTCAACCAGTGAAGTTGGACTGATATTATCGTTTGCATACGGAAATTACCTGAAATGGTTACGCGCGCTTTGATTTTATTGCAAGTAAACCGCGCTTTAAATTCACGAAGCAGCTGAAATTTGCTCCTATTGTAAAGAAGATACAGTATCTACGTGAACAGTTTCTGTTTCACAAAAAGTGTTGCAAACTGTTAAGTGGTTAGGTTTAGCTTTGTACTTGCTTGACCCTTTTTTGATGGCGTATTGGAGTGAAAAAATAAAGCATTATCATTGTCCTTGTAATTGAAAGTATCATTGTCTGCGGAGGAATGATTTAGAACGAAAAGTGATTTCTTTTGTGAGATTTCATCAATTCCTAATTTTATACATTAATACGATTATGTGTCTTATTTCTCAAGCTCCGTGTTAGAGTTAGAAGCAATGAATGTTGATTTGAGTTGAAATAGTTAATTTTTTTGCAAAAATTTGAAGGTAGAAGTTTGCTTTTTTCAGTAGATATAAACGAAACTATTGCTTTTACACTTAGCACGTCATAGCTGCCACCAGTTAAATATATCACCTAGTCACAGTGTTCACCTTTGCTCTGATTGCAGAACGCGGAAATAGAGCATCTACTTTGGGTCGTCTATTTTGAAACAACATCTAGAACAGTATGCTATTTGTAGCGTATTTTGTAACGAAGTCACAATTAAGTATCTTATATGTGTGTGATATTAGTAATATTAATTGTTGTGTTGTGACAGAGTTCTTTTTTTTTTCTGAGTGGCTTGGTTTTGAAAGTTCGTATATATTTGCAGCATTTTCGTTGGGATTTTGAATTTGTTTTCTTATTTCAGCTGCATTTAAATTGTGATTTAATGCGGCTTCTTTTCAGCTCTAATTTCCAGTAATTGAGTTAAATCAGTCCAAACTATAGCAATAGCATATACTGTAAATTGCTTTTTCACTGGCAATAATTATCGTGCTTTTTTTCCCTATCAAAAGGAAGTCGAATTTTCGTATTCTGTGACGTAAAGTTGCGCGGCAACGTGTATGGTTTACGTGCCAGCAAATACTGGCCTGAGTTTTTGTTAGCCAGATGTTATAAGTTCAAATATGTTAAAAGCTTTGTCAAATCACTTCTAATGCAGTCACTGTGACTTATGATTATTTCTTGTCGTATATTGCTTTTGTTAAAACCAGTTCGACAAGGCAAATGTTTTTCCCGGCGAAAATCAATGTCAAATATTAGGTTGTCATAAGTCTATGCTTGACCTGGCATAAATAGGGAAATTTCGACATCAAGAGTTAGATAGAAAGGTGTGGTAGAGATTTGAAAGCGTTGATAGACTTAATAAGTCTCGAAAGATTGCGTTAAATACGTTCTAAACATAAAAGTTCAGCGTAAGAAGTTTTAGTGACTGACATATCCGTTGTTGATGACCTATTTAGCTACAGTAGCTTTCATGAGCTGTTTAAGTTAGTCAGTCTTAGCTTTCAAGTGCTTAGTGCAGGCCAACGTCATGCAAATGTCATCCATTTGCAAACTTCACTATGAAGGAATGTGTAAAGTTACAAGAGAGTATCGTACTTTCGCGTGAGCTGTTTGCAAAATAATTTTCATAGACGACAGGAAATAACCATTAATCTACCACTCATAAATCAAAAAAGCAATATTGGTTAGCGTTGTTGCGGATAATCTTTGGCATATAGGAACTTGGAAACTAACACGTGAACACACAGATCGCTAACATTACGATTAGGGTTAGTTAGCAATTAGTTTGTAGTCGCGTACCCTGTAAGGCTGTAACACTGTGCCCTAAAAGTTGGGTGAGCTGCGTGGTCTGGTGTTGAGATCACGATTGAAGAATCCAATCTTTCATTGTTGCTGTATTTCGCCGAAGCGTGTAATGAGTTTGAGGAGCCCATTTTAGCGTCATTGTGCCCGGGCAACGCAGCACTTTTCGAAGAAATGTCGCAGCGGTGGCTAGTCATTGGCAACTCGGTCCGATTTGACTGGCCCGAGGTTTGAACCTCAGTCCTACCGTTCCAGAGGCGAACGTGTTGCCGTTCGATGATCTGGCCGGTTTGGGTTCAATGAATATAAGAGAAGTTCAGAGGTTGGATCTGGCAAAGTCAGATACAGGGTTGCGGTTTGAGATAAAACTTTTCTTGTGCGTATCCGTAGGCTATAGTTAGAGAAGTTTTTCCTCAACCTATATTGGTAGGTAGGAAGATAAATAGTGAGAGGTCTTACATTTCAAAAAGTGCAGGTTCCTCGGTTAAGTAGTATTATTGCATAACTTCAATAAAGACTTATGCCTGAGCCATGCATCGTAAAATTGATTAACAGTTATGCGCGAAATAGCAAAGTAAAGGTGACTAAATTCAACTGCAAATAAACTGTCATAACATGACACAGTACACGTCAAAAATTAAAAGTTTAAAATACTAGAGTCTGTTTTTCCCGTTTTCAAGATCATCCGGGGTGTAAAGTAAAGCAGCACAAAGTTCAAAATCTAAAATCTAATTTTGAAAATTAGTTCCCCGTTTTGGTACCGGGGCCATATCCGGCTCCTGGGCGGCCTAAAGTACACCCAACTAGTGGAGAAAAACTGAACCTGGCCCTCGTGAACTCGGATATCTGAGCTATCCTCGGTTGGAGAAATCAGAAAAAAAATTGCAAAGTGTAGAATATTTTAACCAATATATAGTCCATATGGATTTAAAGTCAACTCCTTTATTTGTTTGGCAGGTAATACCAGTCAGCTCTCGAAAGCTTGATATCTTTTGTTTTGCAGAGAGTTAATGACCCACTAAAGCAAGCAAAAAGTCCTGGTGTGAATAACGTAGCAAATTCCTTCAATGCAGAGAATTTAACCGAGAAGCACTCCCCAGTAATGGTTATAGATGAAGATAAAGCCAACATGGATTTAGTGAAAGAATTTCTACCCAACAACCCTTTCATGGACAGCTCGCTGGTAAGTAGCTTGGAATGTGTTTTAATATAGGAAAAGACTATTTCCCCGGAAATTTTAATCTACTTTTTTATTAATTCTGACCGAAATCTTAACACAAACTCAAATGCTTGCTCTAAAACTAACCCCAAACCTAATGCTAATCCAAACCCTAATCTTAACCTATAAAAAGTAAATAAAAATACGTGGATCAATAATTGAATATTTCACATTTTCGTTTTATTCTATGTAACTTGTAAATTGTTGTTGAAAATTGAAATTATTACTCCCTTTAATATACGCGATCATGCGCATGAAGAATCCATGATTTCAAAGTTACAGTTCGGATGTTGATGGTTTTTGATGGCCAGTCTTGGGATGTGCTGTCCACTCTTAGTTTCATTGATTTTACTGTAATATTAGTACGGGAGACGACATTACTAGGCTGTTTGGTTTTTGCCACACTTACAGGTGGTTACTGGAAGGCTAGGACCCCCGAAATTGGCATACATGACGCTTTCAGTTATTCCTATGTTGTGTCCAAGATCCAGCCTTGTAGTAAAGCAAATCAAATAAATTTCGATGCTTATCTATCTAAATACAAAGTCCCAATAAGCCGTTTTTTGTTCATGAAAGGTTGATATCTTCCATGCCCAGATCGTAGGTGGATTAGCCGCATCAACTTGAGTTATGGGTAGATCATATTCTAGAGGTTTAAAGAAACGGAGTGCTTCAATAATCCTGAAAAGTTAAAAACATTTAAAACATTAGTTAAAAATTAGTTAAAAACAAAGCTAATGGTTAAAAACATTAGCTCGTTTGCATGATTCCTTTGCTTTTGTTATGGGGTCCAGCAGCTCATTTTCGATTTTTTATTTGCCAATTTGTGGTAATTATAGCAATTAGACAAACATGGCAATATGTTTTGATAATAAACAAGGTAAATCCGTTGTTTCGATATTTAACGTAATTTTAAGTTAATGACAAATGATAACATCAATGACCAAACTGCTCTTTATGTTTCCAACAACTAGGTCATAATAATATGAATATTACCGAATCTTTAGGTGTGTCCTTTATGACGGAAATACAACTGAAGTAGAATTGTTTGGCTTTTTAGGCCTACTGTAGATGAGACCATCGTAATGATTTACCAATTAGACGTGGCCTTGACCTGAAGTCTTCCAATCAAGTTGCCGTCTGTCCACCTCTCTATCACATATCATGCGGCTCCATGCCATTCTTTTGCTTTTTTTAAACGCTGAACGTCACAAAGCGGAACATCCTAACCTGACCGCCCTGACGCGAGACAAATTGTCGTGGCAACTCTGGCCCTAGAAACATCAAAAAAGTTTTGCTCCAATTTCAAACCTTTTGGTTGAAGTGTTTCAGTACTGCGCACTATCTATTTCAATAAATCATTTATTGTTTTACTATAAGTGTTTCTTGAGAACTTCTTAAACTGGTGCAATTAAACACCAGTTAATAATGTATTCATGTAAAACTGCTACTTGAGAGATAAAAACGTGTCAAATATTTACGTGTATTTAGATCTCGGAAAATGGCAAGGCCGCACCGCTCCAGCAAAATGCTGATATTATGAATTTTGAAGACGATGATATTGCCGCAGAAATCGATGCCGTAAGTTGGAAATTTTTACGCTATTTTTTCGCCGCTAATACCTAACATACGTTTTTGACGGGAATATTTTTTGTAAATTCCTCCATTTTGAAAATATTGGTTTATTGAATAGAGCGTATCTGGATTTGACATGAGACGTTTTGGTACGGCTGGCTTGAGGTTTCGCGTCATAACATCGTAGAGGTTAAGTCAGGCCCAACGCCAGAGTAGTGTTTTTTTTTAGGAGGGGGGGCACAAATTTTTTTTCTGGAAGCACAGTTTGTGAACTAAATAGTCGGTCGTTTTATCAAGAATAATAACTATGGTGCTGTTAGTCTACATGAACCACGTTCACTCGATCTGTCTTGCTGTTTCATAGAAAAGCGCTTGTGGTGACCTGATTTTGGGCAAAAATTTGCTGGTAGTCTTGTGTTAGTACAAAACTTTCCTCTCGCTTGGAGGTGTACAAGCTGTGATTTGAGGGGCACGGCCCCGAAATGTCCCCGTGGTGCCAGGCCTGGGTAAAGTTACAATCGACCGCGTCAAAACGTCTGGCGTCAAAAAGTTGCAAAATAAATGGCGACTGTCTGTTGTAGGACTTAGTTGATCTTATCAAAGAGGGTAAAGACTGATTGTCATTCCCTGGACAAACGTATGAAGAGATTTTTAATTTTATAATCTGAGATTTATCAAGGTATTCAAAATCAGCCAATGGCTCAAAAATTTAAACCAGCTTATTTAAATTTTTTGCACCAAAATAGATCTACGTTTTGCCACCAACATTTTGCTAGAAAATATTTGTAAGCAGACTCTAAGCAGCCAAATTAATGGTTCGTGAAAGTGCATGTCGGATACCGATCAGTGGTCGAGTGGATAGAGCGTCTGCTACTGAAACGGTAGACTCTGGTTCGATTCTCGGTCGGGTCAAACCAAAGACTATAAAAATTGGTATTCAGAGCTTCCTTGCTTGACGTTCAGCAATCAAAGGGACAGTGTGAAGCCTCCGCCGTGTGTGGTAGACAGGTGGGCAGGTGGCAGCTTGACTCGAAGACGGAAAGGCCCCCTCGCTATCTCCTGACCAAGGCATCTTGGTGAATAAAATGCAATTGCAATTACTAAATATTCAACTTTTCTGAGTCAGAAACTGGCTTCTAGCCGTGCAACATTTTTTTTTGCTTTTCCCTCTCATTTGCTTTGGGTCGTAAAACCAGTTCGGTCTTTGTCAATAAATTTTATCGTATGCAAGAGAAGTCTAAAATCGTTCAAAAATAGATTTCGTGTAGACTAGTCTATGGCGTCATAGCCTGCATTTCTATTGCGTTAGCATTTCCGTTGTTTTGTTGCAGTATCAAGACCATGGACCGTTCAACGATCTGGAAACACTGCGTCAGCGGCCTGCTCATCTAGCTGTGTTTTTCAATTACGTAATCGGAACAAAAGAACCGGCGGAATTTGTAAGTGATTGCAATTGTTGACATCTTCATTCACCAAGTTGCCTTGGCCAGGAGACAGCGAAGGACGTTTTAGGTCTTCGAGTCAAGTTGTCACCTGCCTGCCTGTCTAACATAAACGGTTGAGCATCTCAATTGTTGTCATCAGGAATATAAATTAAATTAAGTTTATTAGCTCAACTGGTGGGTTAAAAGACGTTTTGCCACGTTTCGATATGCTATGCTCAGGGGATGTACTACCTATCTTCGTCAGGGCTAAACTGCGTCGTTAAAAACAAACGTACGATAGATGAGAAAATCACGTGATAAATGGATCATACGTTAACGCAAAAAATTACAACAAATTGGAAGCGAAAAACTGACAGATTAGCGCTTCCAATTTGTTGTAATTTTTTGCGTTAACGTATGATCTATTTATCACGTGATTTTCTCAACTATCATACGCTTGTTTTTTAACTTTGCTGTTTAGCCCTGACGAAAATAGGTAGTACATGCCCTGAGCATAGCCTATCGAAACGTTGGCAAAAAGTCTTTTGACTCACCAGTTGAACTAATAAACTTGATATACCTATTTCTACAGTCTTTGGTTTGGCCTGACTGGGAGTCTAACCAGAGCAGACACTATCCACTCCATGATCGGTTAAGTTCGGAGCTCTATTTTACAAAGCTTGTGTCATTGTATGCAATAAAAAGATACATAGTCTTCATTTTTTCCGTTACCCGCTGTCCCGTAGTGGTTGCCGGGGCAGCATGCTAACAACAATGCAACATAAGACTGAATCTCCCACATCACGATCTTATGTTTTTATCCTCTCATCTCACTCGAAAAAAGCCCTGATACTGGTAAAGATTGTAAAATTTTTGTATCTATAAAAGAATAGTTTGTATAGGCTTATTTTCTTGCGAAAAATTTTTGATCTAACATCCGAATTTGGACGTAGTGTTTGGCCACTTCGGAATTTATTGTTGTCATAGCAAGCATGATTTCAGCTCTTAGATGCAAAATTTTACAGTTTCTTTGTTTTGGTCATGTTGACCGAATTGTTCAATTTATTTCGACCATTCACCAAAAATGTAAGCCAATGGCCGACAAGTGCCGAAAAACAAAAAAAAAAAAAACAGCTTAGTCTACAGTCAGTCTTCACTCTTCAACTTCGGTTGCAGGAAGCAACCACTGGCATCACTCGTTTTTAAATTGTGTTGAGACGTTTTACAAATCGAAACATTTATTGATTTTATGTTTAGTTTTGAGCGAAAATAAACTAACATTTCTGCAAACTTTTGGTATTTATTCGTAAGTTTCAGCTTTCGGAAATCGTGTCCTTTCAAACCAATTCGTAACATTTCAAATCAACTATTTTCAGAAATTCATTTCAAAAATATAAACAAAATTACCTTTAAAACTGTTTTAAGCTTGAAACGCTGTTCTGCTAGCAGATGACACTGCTTGTCCCCTTGTTTGAAGTAATCGGCTTCGTTTTTCATTCATGTGTATACAGGCACTTTACCTCTGTCTAACCATACCAACGCAGAGCATTTTTTTGGATTCTACTCGCAAGTCTTTCGTCCGGCATGGCAATCACGACGGGTAGAGTCGCAGACTGTGAGGCCCCAATGGAAAATAAGTGTAAAGTGTCTCCCCCAAAGACACAGCGATGCATTGCCAGCTCTGGAATCGAACTGGCTTTGTAATACGTTTAAAATTATGTACTGTAAATTACTGTTAATTCTCGCTGTCTTTTGTTTTCAGCTTTTAACATTGGCTGTCGACAGCTACAAGCAACTTCCTAATACAAAAGATATGGTGAAGTTTGGCGACACAATCTTCAAAACATATCTTGGTGCTAATGCAGTAAGTACTTTGTTCTATTCCGCCTTATCTATATTTTCTTCTTCGGTTCATTTGTGCATATGAACTAACCACAGGCTTGGCCACTACAACGCATAGACTGCTTGGTCTCAGTGGAAAATAAGCGTTTAAGTGTCATTCGGCACGACACCACGGTGCATCGCCAGTTCGGAAATCGAACCAGGTGTCAGCAACCTTTCGATCATCAGCCCTAGTTTTTAATAACTGAGCTACACCCGCCACTAAAGTTTCTCTACGTAGTTTAGTCCACATTGTATATTGATTGATTGATGCACTATTCTTTATCTTTCTGATCGAGAAAGCGGCAGCGGCGCTATCCTTTTGGCTTGCCGTAATCGCATCGCTCTTGTGTTAACATTTGACTTTTTTCTCAATTAATTTGTTGCTTGTTCTAAGCCACCAAGCGGAGATGATCATCGTAAAGCGTCTTATCCAAGGATGCAACAACGTGACCAGGATGCTGGTTGAAGCCAGATCATGAGATCTAGGTCATAAAAACTAGGCCACGCTTCCGACTTATCCTTACGCATTTCGCTTGGCAATCGATTTACATTTTAACTTGCTTCTAGCATCTGGAAAGTGTTCAAAATTGTGAAAATATCGTGTAACTTCCACGTTTTAAAGGCTAATTTAGAGAATGCGCTGTGACTTGCAACCAAGCCTTGCATTGCAGTACGGTACGTAAATACGCTACGGTAAGCCTCATTTTTTTGTAAAAAGTACGGTACGCTCGTTTTGTGAAGGTACGGTTCTTTGGTACGCAGCTTGAAAGTGCATACTAAACGTACTAACGTACCGTATCATGTTGGAGGCTTCAAATGAGTTGAACAGGTCCAAACTCGGCAAAACTAATATTCATGAATCCTATTTTAAAATATATATGCAGTTAAACCTCTTTTGAAACGCGGAAAACGAGAACTTTGGAAAAACCTTAGCAATTCGTTTTTACCTACGTACCATACCATCCCATGAAAAGTACGTTGGTGCGTTACGGAGGCAAAATTTGTTTGTGTTACGTTACGTTAGCACGGTACGGTAAACTTTAGAAGCTCGCCTTGTTCAAATTTTGAACGTACCGTACCGTACTGCCATCCTTGCTTGCAACTGCCAGTTTGTTTATTTTATGTCAGTTTAAGCGTTGGTAAGCGTAACTGAGCTACAGTAAAACAAATTAGTGGTGATACGCTCCGTTGTGTGGCGAAACAACATGTCTTAACCATCACAGTGTTCAAAAAAACACAAAACGATACGAACAGTGTGTGACTATTTCACTGGACAATTTTTAGTTAAAAAGAGTGAAAATGAGAAACATTGATCCACTCATTTTTCGTTTGCTTGTTTTAAAGATTAAAATTAGGATTTGAGTTTGGGTTAAGGTTAGATTTGGGTCTTAATTAATAAAAAAAGTAGATGGAAATTTTCGGTGAAATAAAGCTCTCTATACTGGTGTTAGGCGTTCAGAGTTTTATGATTTAGAAATAGGGCTCCTGCTATAAAAAGTCGGAATGTTTTTCTCGTTGCAAGTGCCTTACTTTATAATGGATTAAAATTCCGTTTTTTTAGGTTTTTAAAGTGGATGTGGACAACGGAATATCGCAAAGCACACGTATGTATTAGTTAGATGCATGTCACTAGATAATTGATCAAGCTGTCGGATTTGCAGCGTTTATTTCGAATATATAAAGGTTATTCGAGGTCGATTACATATTAACGTATGTCCGGTACTCTAAATCTAGTTTACAACACAATGCGAGCCAGGCAAATATAGATTTCATTTGATTTGACCGTGTTTTTTTGTTTTGTTTTTGTTATACTTTTAGTTGTATATACTCTGTTCTATCTTAAAACTTTTTTTGATTGCATTATTCAATACAAATTGCAGAAAGTTAAAGATAGGGAACCCCTGCAGCCTTGTTTCATCTTGTGGGCGTCGAGATTTCCTATCTCATAGTTTACTGCAATATGTTTCATTCTGCAGTAGCTTTTCTATTGACCACACTTTTGATGGCAACGTCAAACCCCACGTAATTTAATTATCTCGATGTTTGGAGAATAATTTTACTGAAGTTTAGAAAAACCTTTTTGCCCAACCTTTAAAGAAATCGCTCTATGTAGCGGCCTGCTAGTTAACTTGTTTCCAGAGAGCTTAATGGACAATGGCCAGAGCCTGTTAACGATGCAAGAAGTTCAGTTAAAAATTAAAATGATTAAAAAAAAACAGTACAGGCTGTTTCCTCGAATGGGTTCGTCAGGCGGGGTAGAAACTTATTCAAATAGAATGTTTCTATTTTTTAAATCCCTGTATTTGAATTCTATTCATTTGAATAGTAGGGATTTTTAATTTTTAACTGAATTTCTTGCGCGGTTACCTACTAGTTATTTATTTTTTTGTCCTGGATAGAATCAGCGAAAATCTTTAATTCTGATTATATAAATTAATATAGTTAAGTGTGCTACAAAAAGTTGCAGCATATTAATAATCGTGCGCGGAGAAAGCACTGCAATAACGGCTGCATCTCATCTTGTGATTATTTGTAAGATTTTGCTACATGCGTAAATTTTCGACTTTTGTTGCTTTATTGCGTAGTTCTAAATCCCCTCGCTTATTTTAGCTTTACTTGCAAAAGTAAAGAGGGGATTTCCTATTGGACTACCCCGAAAAAGATAAATTTGTCACATTGTGGTTCTATAATGGAATCACTTGAGTGTTACTTCCCCCACATCTAAATCTTCAACTCTCACTGAAAATGGGCAATGAAAAGAAACGAAACAAAGATTTGTCGGGAGTCACCCATACAATTCTTGCAGCTGAACATAGAGAGGCTCAGCAGGCTCGATAGTTTTGATCGATTGGCCCTCGAGCATAATGTAACCCTAAATCATTGTGATAAAAACTGATTGCTCAAAGCATCGTTTTTCATTTTCAATGCAATGCTCTTACGTCTGCTATTTTTAGAGCAAGTTTTGAATTCGAAAAACCCATCCGAGGAAGGTCTTCGTGGGATATTTGACCCTGCGGTTCAAGTCGCTAATAAAAAAGTAAGTTAAATCCAGCCTCAATTGTAAAAAAAGTATCGGACGTTTTGAGCTAACGCAGTTGTGCATCTTCTATGATATTTGCTCTTTTTGATTAATGTGAAACTGCAGCTGGATTAAAGAAGATAGAAAGTGGAAACATCGGGAAAAAGTGGTTTGTAACGCTTTCCTTGTTAACTGACGTAGCCATCAGCAAATTAACAACATTTAAATCCTGAGTAAAAAATGCAATCTAATGCTTTTATTTAATAGACAGTATTGAAGTGCTGAGAACAAAGTGGTAATCATTTTAACGGGCGGTAGGAAGTCCTAGTGGTGGTAAAATTGTCACTATGCTGCGTTGTTTTATTCACGGTTTTTTGGGGCTTGTTGGGTGGTTTGAATAATTGTTCTGTCCCACAGTCAATCCTTGGAATTCTTCTACGTTTGTGTTTGTTTTGCCAAAATACACAAGTTTGTATTTTTAACAAACGTCAAGTTGTTTTTGTCAATTTGAAAATTGCGAAACTATACCGAAAATAAGGCTAATAGCCGAAAATTGCCAAAAAAAATTTCAAGATTTTTATCTCGGCAATTACCGCCGCGCCAGTGGCATGCAAGTGCAAACATACGCATGTGCTCGTCAATTTTTGAGTTATTTGCGCAATATCTTGAGAAGTTTTGACTTTTTGTTGTTGTTGTTTTTTTGGTTTCCAATCTTACTTTAAAGACCCTTGCAAATATACGGCCATTTGATTCAGGCGATGATACATGGTCTCTATGGTTATGAACAGCTTCTCCCCAGAACTCCTTGTTTCAATATTTGTGCTTTTTTTTGTGATTACTGCGGTTTTCGCAGCACCATTCAAAAGAAAAAGAAATTTTTGTCATAATCAAAAGCTCTAGCGCCACTTGTGGTAAGGCCGTTGCCATTGACGCAGACCCAACAATCACCTTTTTTCTTGCTTTTTGGTGCCTACCCAAGTACCCATTCGCTAATAGTTATATTTTGTCGGGCCAGTAAAGTTCAGACCGTAAATCTAGAAACCACATGTTGTTAACCTGGGGTATTGGATCTGTTTTGAGGAGGTAGGAAGTTGGCGGGTGCGAATCTTGGAGCATTCTGGCTGCAAAACACGCATGTTTCGCACTTGACCATCACATGTTTGCGGTTCAAAAACCGCGTCGGAGACCTGTTCTATTCTTCACTTTAGTTCGAACGAGGATGCGAGAAATAGCTTGTGATTTCAAAGCAGCACAATAGAAAAAAAATCGATGCTCTAATACAAAGCCAATGATCTAAAACAAGTAAAATAATACTCGAGTCTTCTAAGTTTTGAACGTAATGCGGAAATTAACTAGGAAATATGGGTGAAACTTTTTGTTTTTTATTGTGGTGTCACTCGATGATTCATTTGAGCAAGGGAAAGTTTCACTTTGGTATTTCAAGTTCCTCAAACCATCATTAGCATGTTTCAGATTCTATTTGAAAAAGCATACATTTCCTCGAAACGAGCTGTGTTGCCCAGGCGCAATGACGCGGAGATAAGCCCCGCCTACTCATTACACGCTTCGGCTTAATACAGCGAGTATAATGAAAGATTTGATTTTAATTTGACTTAGCTGCCTTGGTTTATCGAAATCAAGCGATTATCTTATACGGAGTTTCAGACTTTTTAATCTTAAATTTTGCAATTCTAATTTCAAATACCGGTGTATCTTTATGCAAATCAAGTTTTTTTGGCCATTAAACAGCAAAGGTACCTTTCTGTTTTTGAATCAAGCTGCCACCTACTCACCTCTGCCACGCATGATTAAGGCTTCACAGTGTTCCTTTTGATGCTAAGCGTCAAACAAGAAAACTGTAAAAAATTTTATGGTCTTTGATTTGACCAGAGCAGAAATCGAACCCTGTATCTTGTTTCAGTATCAGACGTCTATTCACTCGACCACTGATTCTTTCCACTTCTTTACGTATTTTTTGGCTTTATATTAGTTTTAATTTTTTTCCATTTTACTTTTTTAGATCCGCACCCAGCTCGCAGAATACAGAACGAAGCGCGAGCAAGGTCTAGGAAGCTTATTCGGTGACGAAAAACTTCATCATGCCATACATATCGATCAGCAAAGTGACATAAGAATAGTAGATGAAATTATATCGCCTACACTCACAGAATGGCTGTAAGTAGTCTAATGCATGCTAAAGCTCTCTAGCTTTAACATTAATAACAAATTTGTGTTGCTGGCTTAACCAGAAGAATGCTCGATGTTTCTATGTGGTCCAGAGGAGTTCAATGAACGGGCTTATGATGGACAACTATTTCATTTATTTTTTCTACAGGCTCGTTTCACACGTTACCGCTGTCATCAGGAAGTACATCTTATTCAAATAGAGTTACTTTTTTGTATTAAAAATGATCTACTTCCTGATGGTTGCGGTAACACATAAAGCAGGCGTCTAAAAAAAAGTAAATGAAATAATTGTCAGTCATAAGCCTGTTTATAGCTTTGAAGGTATCAATTAAGAAATTTGAATTTTTTTTATTTTCCTACTATTTTTGTATTTCCATTACTATTTATTTCAATAACCAAATTAAAAAATGATTCAAGTAATAGTTTGATGTAGTTTTTTGTTTTGTTTTCACGTTCGTCCTATGCCAGTTATACTGTATAAATCACGGATCGCGTCCATAGGCGCTGCTCAAAAAAGTTTCTGTTTTGGCAGTTTTGGGGTTTGGCCCCGGCTTGTGACACATCTCTTTGACCTATGTCCCCCTTTTTCTAATTTACTTCATACGCCAATGAACTCAAGTGTGGCATAATTCAGCTGCTGTTATTTGTGCGGAAAATTATACATAACATTCATGCAAAGATGGGTTGTTAATTCGTTATGCTTGGATTTGGGCGGATAAAGGTTGCAGCCCAAAACGATTAAAATCCACTGCCATACTGGAAAGCTAGTGGGGCCCGATTATTGACCCTCGCGGCTACTTGAGTTAGAATTGGAGTTAAGTATTGTAACGCAGTCGTTGTTTTGGTTGTCGCTATTAGAGACGCGAGCCGTCGAAGGCACAGCAGTTTACGTTTGGGGGAGGTGGTACCGGGACAGATTTTCGATAGACAATTAATCACCTATTTGCAAATCCTCCATAAATTGCATAATTTTACACCATATTTTTCAGACAAAAAGTCTACTCAATCGACGACGGCGAACTTGCCAGACAGTAAGTCAAGCTTCAGATCGTTAAGCCTATCCATCTCTCTTCATACTAGAATATACTTAAAGTTTTCACATGTCCACTTTTCATGCCTGGTTTTTAGTTTCAATGCCTCTTTATTTTTGAATCATGCAAGGAAATACTAAGTTACAAAAGAACCATGCTATCATATAAGCTCTTTGATCGGCGTGGTTCTTTCGTAACGTAGTATTTTCTTGCATGATCCAGCAATAAATAAAAACTGGGCCCAAAACGTGGATATGTAAAAACGCCATATTTTGCTCTTCCCACACCGGTTCCACAACGCCATAAAGTCGTAAACCTGCCACTGCTTATTGCATGGTGAGGCAGTAAGTCGAGCTAAGTGGTGAAGATAACGACGGTACGCGATTTAGCTTACTGTAGGCTAAATTTACACCGGGCCTTTAATTGGTACGTACGTGTAGGTTTTTACTTCTAGTTCGTATTTGATTTTAGTTAGTTAGTTCTTATTTGAATTTGACAAAAACAAGAGCAGATTCCTACAAATTTTAAGACAAAGTTCTATTTTTAAGCTCGAACTCATTTAAGTTACGGTAATTGACTAAATGCAACTCCAGTATTTGTCGTATGACACTCCATTGTTCTTAGTTCCTTGTTAATGTTGCATATTTGCATGTCATATGATTAATTTTGTTGGGATATTTGGATAACAGAAGCGTTTGACTATCGGTTTGTGTCAATACTAAACAATCACAGCCCTGGGGTTCGTGTTATTGCGAACAGTTTGAATAGAAATTCTTCCTTTCATTCTTTTTATAAATTCAGCAGTGCTACTTGAATCACCGGATATACAGATTGTTATCTCGATATTTTTAACTAAAAAGATTTGCTAAAGCCAAGTAAAGACCCCTAATTGATTTAAGCCAACGACTGCCTAACTTGGACTCAACAAGACGAGACAAATTTTGTTTAGTCGCTCGATCAGTAGCGATATAATAAGCAGTCATAAATATTGCAGTCATAAAGGTTGATCAGAATTGCGACAAGAAAGCCGCACGCACTGTTTTCTTTAAAAGTGTTTAATTAAAGTTGAAGTGTTTCTACCTGTTTGCTTCTGTAATTAAATCTTTATTCACAAGCTTGTAGGAGACAGCGTAGGGACCTTTTGATCTTCGGGTCAAATTGCCACCTGCCCTCCACACACGGTGGAGACTTCACACTGTCCCTTTATTTGCTGAACGTCAAGCAAGGAAACTGAATACAATTTCTTTATAGTGTATGGTTTGACCCGACCGGGAATCGAACCTTAGTCTCTCGTTTCAGTAGCAGACGCTCAATCCATTTTGCCACTGTTTATTTCGACTCCCATATAGAAGAACCAGAGAGATAATATCGTTTTGTAAAACAGAAAAAATTATTATTGATTAAAGCCGGACCTTAATAAGGTAAATCAGTTCCCGGTCGTCAAAAAAAAAAAAAGACTGCGGTTGGGATTCAAAGCCATGCGCGCGACAATTGGATAAAGGCCGTCGGCAGCGTGACCGAGAGGGCAAAGATGTCGTTTTTACGACGACCCTGGTCGCATGATCTGGGTTCAACCCGCACCCTGGTCACGTTGTTGCGTCCTTGGATAAGACGCTTTACGATGATTATCTCTGCTCGATGGCTTCGAACTAGCAGCAAATTCAGTGGACAAGAATTGGAAGAAATCCACAGGAACATTGGGTCACTGGAAACTTGCCTAAGCAGGTTTGAATTCCTTCGAGCACAAAGTAGTTACTGCTATGAAAAGGGTGCGGATCGTCCAGTAGTTAGCGTTTGACGGTGTCCCGTGGCAGGAGGATAAATTTGCAACAACAACAGCAACACATCTGCTTTCGAAATTGCTACAACTCTTGGCTTTGGACCACTCTACCCCCCTAACTTAATGTTGAATGTTGATACGAGCTTTGTTTTAGAACGATTTTATCAGAAGCTTTGCAAAATTTTCTAAACCAGTACGGGACGAAGAAAGTGAAAAAGCCCACTAGTCGAATATATTCCATCATCAGACCAAAAGTAAGTTATTACCCCGACTAAATCGTCTGTCCCAATGCCGTCTTCCAGCTGGTACCTATTCCTTTCCGTAATTTAGGGGTACGAGTCATCATATCCCCAAAATATATTTAGGTTCCAAGTTTGTTAACACTGCGTTTGAAGTTTTTTTAAAGGTTATCACTAAGTAGCGGTGAACTGAATTGCGTTGAATATACTCGGTCACACTCCAATCTGGAATGAATATGAAGGGCACAATATCCTGTTGTTTTTTCTTAAATATCTGATGTGAAGACGATTATGAAGTTAATCTAATTTTTAGCCAAGATTGGATATCCAGTTATCCGACATTATTATAGTCTTGAAATCGCTTTTTCACTTCGTAGTAAACCGTTAACGACCGTCCGCCTGGAAAGCAACCGCCGCTGTCTTTGCACTAGTTTTTGTACACGTCCAGTTATAGCTAGTAAGGAGGCTCTATCATTCTCTTCATTGGAAAAGTTATTGTTACAACCATGTCGCATATCAGGCCAGTCTTCGAACAACTGTTTGGCGGTGTTTTTACCATTAGTATTGTGTGAATTAGGTAGTGGTATTTTTTCACTATTCCACCAATTCAGGGCCGCTTTTGGCCCGCGAGTGGTTTCGAGATGAACTATAGCAGAGAAATTTTGCAAGACTTTCTTTTGTTTCGATCTGAGACCACCTAAAACTCCGGCCAAAATTGCATCAAACACAATGAAGACCTTTTTTTTTTGTTTCGACTTCACTTAAATTTCGTCAGTTTTTGCGTCAGATCTCGCCATTAAACCATTTCGTAATTCCGACCGGCACTGGTTGTGCGGCCAGCTCAAAGTCACCGCGACCCATTTCCCAAAAAGTTAGGGCACCCCTGCACTACATTAATGGTCTTCTATAGATCATTGAGTAATCCTCATCTTTAGCGAAACTAAAATTTCATCTTCATTTACGAGGTTGGCTTCGCCAGGAGACAGCGAAGGGACCTTTCGATCTTCGAGTCAAGCTGCCACGTGCCCACTACATGCGATGGAGGCTTTGCGCTCTTCCTTTTAATTGCTAAACGTCCAGCATGGAAACTAATACCAATTTTAGTAATCGCTGGTTTGACCGGTCCGGGAATCGATCCCTTGTCTACCGTGCAGTAGTAGACGATCTATTCGCTCGGCCTTTGAGCGGTTCAGAACCACAGCTACCGAAAGATTCTAGAGACTTAACTATAAACTATAATCTTACAGCCCGCTCCACCAATGAGGCCAAGCAAAAGCATGGGCAACCAAGATTCCACATTGGAGGACAACAGGAAAAGTGGAATCGGTGGATTTTTTAAGGGACGAAGGCGGAACGATTCTAATGCAGGTAAGATGCGTGTGCTTGTGTTCGGAATTCACATTTTGCATGTATTTTACTGAAAATCACGTTTCTTGGTTAGCATGAAATATCCTTGTAACGTATATTTATTTTGTTGGTGTGAGCATTGACTTTTAACTTGAAGTTTTAATAATATTTTTTTGCTAAATTTGGGTTTAAAGTTACCAGCTACTCACATTTTTGCAAGAATATCCAGCGAATACCTGGATTTACGGGGCTAATTGATTAACTGCTTTTATCGCGTAATTTTTTGTTTTCAATATAAAACGTTTATTGACCATATTTTTTTCAATTTTTTTTTTTTTTTTTGATAGCATGTACTAGCGTTTGTTTGATTTTTTTTTTACAATGCTTGAACAATCTACTCTAGAAAGCAAAGAGATTTTATTTCCAAACACTATGCTCTCATTTTTGCATTTTTTTTTCAAAAAAAAAAAAAGAAATTGGTTATTCTGTTTTATCAAAATTATTTCTGTGACACCAATCTGCTTTTGGTATTTGGATACGAATATCTATTTGTTTTGTATGATTGGTGACTGGACTCTCAAAAATCTAGCTTGGCTAATTGGTGTTTCCGACTCTTTTCAAGAAATAGAAGGCGTAAAAACTCCGCGAATACCAAGTAGTAGTGGGCCTTGTTTTTTTTTGTTTTTTTTTTTTGTCATTTAACGATCATTGAACTACTGTAGATTATAAGTGAATATCGAAAAAAAAAAGGTCATATCGAGTCAAAATTTTGCATACAAACCCTGAAATGATGTTTGTATCCACAAAAATGACTTTTGTAGCTTTTTTGAAACAACCAAAAAATGATTGGATAGGGAAAAGCCAAAATTGCTCTCCTGACAAGTTCATAAGCAGAACATCCGAGAAAGGGTATTTGAGGCCCCGTAAAGAGAGGTCACTGCGGCTGCTTAATTTAACCTCGTTTATGAATTTTTTTAGGTACATTCTGATTTTATTGGTGACTTTTCTTTATCCATTTACTTTTTTTTTCACATTTTCATGTTTTTATTTCTAAATCAAGCATCTTGATATCGCAGTTGAAAAAGTGAAAAACTCCAATACAAAACGAGATAAAGGAAGTCGAACTACAATCTGGGAAAATGTGCCGGGCTCATTGTCCGACCCACTGAAGCCTGTCAAAGTCGGTGTGTCAGCTGAGTCAAGCATACCGGCTGGAACCGGTTTAAACGAGTACGACGAACGAAATTCTGCTCAAGGCAAGCGCTCAGAACGATCAGAGTCGATGTACAACCCAATCAGTGTTGTCAAAGAAGCCCAAATGGTGCGACCAAAAAGTATGCCGCTAGAGGAGCGCAAAGGAAGAGCCCAAACAGGTGCTACGCGTTTGGATGGCTGTAATCAATTATATGTTGCCGCAAGTCGATTAATGGATAGCACGTGCCAAACCGAATATGATGGAGCGTTTTGGTCTTAAAACTCGTTGATTCTGCATGCTTTTTCATTTGTTTTGGCTGCATGTATAGCACGATTTAATTTATTCAGTGGACTTCGCACTTTGGCGAGCTTTTGTTAACTTTTAAGTTTTAACCTATTTGTAATTAGTGAAATGTCTAATTATAACTAATTTATAAAACGAAGAATAATTTTCGTCCAAAACACAGTGCTAATACAATGAAATTGCAATGCTTCGCTGGAAAATCACGTTGCAGTTTAAGATCTACCTGCCCGTCCGCTTTTGCAGGTTTAAATTTTAGTTTCTTGTGGTAAAGGGACAAAATAAAAGAGTATTAAAAAAAAATTATAATTCTCATTACTTAAAAAAATATTGTCAATAGGGATACTGTATTTTGTAAATGACTTCGAGGTTGCAGATAACAATACTGGCAAAAACCACTGCTTTAAAAGTTTCGGAAAAAAATTGCTGATTTAATTGAAGCTTACGTTGCGGGTAATCATCACGCTGTAAACTTAATCAAGCGATGAATCACTCGATCATGATTGTGCTGAATATGTCGTTAAGAAAGCAACATTTTGGGTTGCGTTTGGCCGATGTCAAATCGATTCTTTCATTATACTCGCTGTATTATGCCGAAACGTGTAACGAGTTGTCGAAGCCCATCTTCGCGTCATTGCGCCCGGACAACACAGCTTCTTTCGAAGAAATGTCGCTACGGTGGCGAGTCGTAGGCAACACTGTCCGATTTAAACCTCAGACCTTTATTTTTGTTGCATATTTTTGTAGCCACTAACTAACAAAAAGTTGCTAAAATCCACAAAATGTTGGGTTAGTTGCAAATTAGTTTGTTTAATGAAGCGAATTCACCGAATGTCCAAATTTGATGTTTTAATTTTGTGTTTCTGTTTCAGTCACCATCATGTCAACTCCATCTCTGCAAGAAGCAGTTTTTAACGACCATAACCCACCTTATAATGAGGAGGAGAACGAAAATACAAACGACGATGCCTTCCCATTTGATCGGCAGTAAGCTTCTTGTTATCGTTTACTAGATTGTAGTGTTGGTGGTGACGTTGTTTGACCCTTTTTGAAGGATAGAAGAAACTTCGAAGAGACCCAATCCCCCTTCTTCATCATAGTAGCAACGACCCTTCCGACAGCGGGTTTCGAAAACCTTCCCCACAAACAAAACGGTCGCCCTCACTTTTGACGGAAACCCTCAAAACATGTGGTAGTGGTAGTGCTACCCACGCCCCACCGTCTTAAGGTGTTAGTGCAGCTGCCCATATTTGGGCGGGCCGGAAAAATGGCGAGACACACTTCCCGATGGGCTCTACAAGAAAGTCGCCCCCAAAATCTGGCCTTGAAACACGTCGTATCTTCAGATGTATTTAATTATTCGCTTTTCAATACAACTTCACCTTACATCAACGTTTTAACCGCTTACATGCTTTCTGGCCTAAAGGCTACTAGCGCCGAAGCCTAGTTAGTACACTGGTAGCCTTTAGGCCAGAAAGCACGCAAGCGGTTAAGCATTTGAACTTGGCCCGTAAACGTCAAACCACCTCAATTAAATTATTATTGATATCAATTTTTACCCAGTTCTCGACGACGTAGAGAGCGGAGAGACGAGGAAAAACGACTCTCGATGGGTTCGAATAAAAGCAACAGCGACCCCGACAAAAGCAAAGTGCTGCAGGCTGTTGTACAACACAAGCAAGTTTTAAGTAGAAATTGATTAGTGGAGTAGTTCATTATAAACGTTGAAGGAATAAGATTAAAGAAAGACATGATGGAAATTCGGTAGATATGTGGCACAATATTAAAAAAATCAACCAGGCGTCATTTTGGAGAAAAATCTGCCAATTGGATTTACTTCTTTGTTCATCGACTTGTCTTGCACAGGGACTTTTGCGGCCGTCGAGTCAAGCTGCCACCTTTTCCTTTTAATTGTTGAATGTCAAGCAGGGAAGCTGTCAATACCCAATTTTGCAGTATTTAGCTTGACCCGACCGCGAATCGAACCCGATTCTCCCACTATTTTATATATCATGGGCAACGTTAAAAACTGCATGCTAGTTGCAAGTCATTTCTGAAGATTTTCCTGTGAAGATGAAAATATTTTTCCTCGTTTTTTGTTGTGCATATTTGAGTATTGCATCAGGACTCTAACTGTCGGACAATCCGCTCTCCTCACCTTTGTCATTGTGATAACTATTTTGTGATTGGAGAAATCCGCATTCGCTTAGTAGTTTCTTTTGATCCAATGTTCCTGTGGATTTGTGCAAATTCTTGTCTACTGAATTTGCTGCTTGCTCGAAGCCACCAAGCAGAGATAATCATTGTAATATGTCTTATTCAAGGACGCAACAACGTTACCACTACCAGGGAGCGGGTTGAACCCAGATCATGCGTGGATAAAATATACAATTACAGCTCTGGAGTTAACTTTTGTTCTAATTAACAGTGCATCAATCGATCAATCAGACACAGGCTACCGACCCCACGCCTTATCCTCTGCTGAGTTCACTCTGTCATTGAACATTGAAGGAAAACAGATGATGGACCAGCTGCCAAACTTCAACAATGACCCTGAGGTTAGTAATTGTTGTTGTTGTATTGCATATTTATCCTTTCACTGGACAGCGTCAGACACTAACTCTTGAACGATCCGGGCACTTTTCATTGCATTGACTGCTTCGTGGTTGGAAGAATCCGCATTCCGCACCTGCTTATAGGAGTTTCCAATGTTCCTGTGGATTTCTTCGAATTCTTGTCCACTGAATTTGCTGCTTGTTCAAAGCTATCATCGTAAAGCGTCTCGTCCAAGGACGCAACAACGTGACCAGGGTGCGGGTTGAAGCCAGATCATGCGACCAGGGTCGTCGTAAAAACGACGCCTTTAGCCCTTTACCCATTAGGCCACGCTGCCGAATATTGTTGGTTGATATTGACACTACCACGTTAAGATTAGGTATAGTGTGCTTTAAGATTAGAAGTTAAGGCTCAAAAACCGCCCATTGTATTCTTAGGACCATTATGCCACCCTGATGGTTTGTTTTTTTTATCCTGTCCCTGAACTTCTCAGAGGAGCTATTTTCTTTTTCTTTCTTGATTTCCGAACCAGACCTCGATATGTGGCCCGATTGTTGGGTCTCTCGGAGTTTCTTCGCGCCCCATTCTTCTAAAGGAGTCGGATAGCGCGACCGATACTTATCACTTTATTAAATAGTCCAAGTAAGTGGTTGTGATTGGGACTTAGTGACGTGCACACATCCTCAGAACGTTTAGTTATAGTCAGTATTTCTAGGTGGATATCGATGCGACGGAGCGACAATGGACAGAGATTGCCCCGAAAAGCGTGGTAAAGGATCTGGAGAAGAAGGAAATCAAGCGACAACAAATAATCAACGAGTTAATGTCGACCGAACAGCATCATGTTAGAGATCTCAAAATCATTGAACAGGTGACATTAGTTGCGTATGTTGCAAATGTTGCTGGCATCGAACGAAAAAAGTCAACAACTTTTACCTGGGTTGCAGCTTTGTATTAACCCTTGGTGAATTGCAATTACGTCTTTATTCTACAAAATTGCCTTGGCCCGGAGACAGCGAAGGACCTTTTGATCATCGAGTCAGCTGCCACCCATCTACCACATACGGTGGAGGCTTTACATTGTCCCTTTTATTGCTGAACGTCAAGCAGGAAAACTGTGAATATCAATTTTCATAGTTTTTGGTTTGATCCGACCTGGAATTATCGAACCCGAGTTTACTGTATAACAAAGAATCAAGTTTCGCTATTAAGTTATGTTGCGTGAGCTTCGAAGGTGGGGTGTCCATAGTTCTGTCCATGGACCATTTGCTGTCGCGATGAAGTTTAATACGGCCCGCGCCTCGCGGCCGCCTTTTTTTCGACCAAATTTATCCTGTAAATACGATTGTACCAACCCAAAAAAATTCGGAGGACGTTTATGGTATTGACCTATTTTTTAGCCAAACTTGCACATTGCACTCAGTGGGGTTTTCGGTGATCGCTTTTTTGAGTTGTATGGGAATAGTCTTTTTCTGGTTCTACCGTTTCGTATCGCTGGGATTTTATAGTGTTAAGTGCCAGCCATTCACATAAAAGATCCAAGTCGTTCCAATTAACTTATCTTGGAAATACTTGGCTGGTTTCGCAATCGAAAACAACAAATTTTGTAACAATCCGAACTGATTTTTCAGTTGTTCTATGAGCACTGTTTATCGAAGAATTTGTTAACTGAGGATGAAATCAATGTAATGTTTCCGAACCTCAAAGAAATCCTCAATTTACATCGAGAACTAAACAAAACCTTGACTGACCTGAAAGAACGCGACGGTCACGTAGTTAAGACGATTGGAGACTCTCTTCTTTCAAGGGTATTTTTGAATTTCTTTTCAATAGAAATAGTTTGCAAGCATTCACGTTTTGATATAACACTGTTGCTAATATTGATTTATTTTGATGCATTTTTTCCTGTATTTATAATTGATTAACACATATGTGCCGTTTACAAGGAAACGAAGCTATTGTTTTGGACAAAGATCCACCGGTCCAACCGCTTAGTTTTTGTTTGAAGTTTTTTACCATATTTCAAAATTTGTTTCCAGTTAAATGTTCTACTTTCTCAAAGTCACCGAGCAGAGATAAATCTGGCCGAGAATGCAACAACGTGGCCTGGATGAGACTTGAAACCAGATCATGCGATCATGGTCACTGCAAAAGCGACACAAGCACCCTTTTGGCCTTTCCACTGACTGTTTTGACGAATGTCATTCAAACCAATTTTTGGCGGGAATAGGAATCATCAAATTGCTGCGCGAAAAACTGCAGTAACTACAGAAAAACTTGTATACGTTTTTGTCTTTTGTTTGCTTTCTAACCTAAAAACTACCTGTGCTGAAGATGAGAGAAGAGCTACCAGCGTCAGCTCCAAAAGAGCATTGCCCAAAGTTTTGCTATTGGTGGAGCAGTTGCCCAGTAATTCATGGCTTGAAGTTTCACTTTCTCTGAAAAGAATCTGTTTTGCGATCCTCGTTTTAAGTAGTCGCCTTTCTGGTAGCTCTTCTTACGGCTTTCACACTGTTAGATTTTAGGCCAAAGAACATCCAAACAATTGAAATTAATATAGTACAGTAATTATTAGATCTACTCTAACCCACGACATCAAAAACATACTCGGATATTATTTCCTTTCTTCAGTTCGACGGTGAAGGCGGTAATATATTCATGAACGAGTGTGCAAGTTACTGTGGAAATCAATCAGCGGTGCTAAGTTTCATCAAGGAAAAATCTAAGAAAGACCAAAATTTTAAACAATTTCTACAGGTAATTTGAATTTAAAAAGTAAAAACAAACCAGCTCTAAAAACTTTTTTAAAACCAGGTTTATAACTATTAAACTAAAGTCTGTAAACTTAAAAATAGCTTTAGCTTCTTGGCACACTTGATCTAAAAATCGTTGAGGTGAAAATGTGTTTGTTGCGATATTTGATCAAGTATGCCAGCTGATACGGTTGTTACGCCTAAATTGAGATCTATGTCTGAGTATGGTCCAAAAATTATTGTTTGGTTATTGTCTTGCTGGCGCCATGTTGTGCTTTTTTTTTTGAAAGCAGTTTATTGTTGCATTTCGTGCTGCTGAACACAAATTTGAAAAGTGTTTTCAGTAGCCTTGAGTTGGCAGATTTCCGAAAGTAAAATAAATTAATTCGAAAGTCAAATCTTTATTTCTTCGTGTATTACGCCGAAGTGTATGAAGAGTTGTTGGAGCCCATCTGCGCGTTATTGCGCCTGCGAGCAACACAGGTCCTTGGGAAGAAATGTCGCAGCGGTGGCCAGCCGTTAGCAACTCTGTGTCCGATTTGACCGGCCCGAGATTTGAACCTTCGACGTCCTACTCCAGGGACGAACGCATTACTGATCAACCAACTGGCTAGTATGACATAGGTCTAGAAATAAAAGAGCTTATTTGAAAATTGTATTTCAGGTCGCCCAAAGACACCCAGTATGTCGAAAATTTCATTTGAAGGACTTCATTCCATTAGAGTTCCAACGACTAACCAAGTACCCACTGCTGCTAGAGAACATCGCCAAAAACACCAAGAGTAAGTGACACAAAGCTGTTCGTTGCTTATGCTTTTTGGAATGGGTTAAAAACAGTCAAGTCTTAATTAAAACACTAACAGTTTTAGATGTTTGAAGGTTGGGCTAAGCCAAGTCCATCATCAGTAGAAAAAAATCGTTTCATCAAAACTCATATCAGTTAAATTGAACATGCATAGAGCGGAATCGATGCAGTGGGAAAATTTTTTTAGTGTACTTCAGTCAGTGAAACGGGTAGTAGTTGGCCTGTACAGTTGTTGTTGTTACTATTCTCGGTTCTTCCTGCAAATAAGAGCATTGTGCAGCAGAAATGGTATTAGAACCTTCGCTGGACTGAAGAACCCAAGAAAGAAATGTGGTCATTTCCAAACCACTCAAAAAAAGGTAGCCTTTTACGACCTGCTGTGTAGGCGGCTTCACCACTCTGCCCCGAATAAAGCATGGCGATCATATGTAGCCGCAGTAACAAACGCATTGTATATTCTAGATTGCTTCAGTTGCCCCTAACTTCCACAAATTTTTGCCGAAAATATATGAAGCAGTTCTCAACTACTTTAACTTCAAATTGAATTCCTTAATGTTGTTACAAAACTGGCTGGAGGCTTCACCCTCTTAAAGTTTGGAGTAGATTTTTTGGTCCACTGGTTGTACAGCATGCTCGCTGTTCATAATGCACCCCTCATTTAGTTGTTCACCATCAAATGTAGAACGCTTGAGTCATTTGTTCTTCAGATTAGAAGTCATCAAAATCGCTATAGCGAACACCAACTAACTTGTTCCTTTTTTGCAGAAAAGCAAGAGAGCGAGATTGAAAAAGTGAAAAAAGCTTGCGATCGATGCCGGGAAATCCTTGCGTTTGTCAATCAAACCGTGAAGGAGGAAGAAGACAAACAGGTAAAGGTTATTGCTTATTGAAGCACCAAAGTTTATTTGAGAAGTCAAAAATCAACCGCAAAATTTTGAAGGTAATCAACTGCTTAGACTAGGCCTTCTTTGTGCCAAAAATTGTGATTGTACGAGCGTGTTTTTAGTTTCATTGAAACAGAAATTCGGTACGCTTTACCAGCAAACAAGCTGCCAACTGGTTAAAATAAACTAAGGATTTGCTCGTATGCTCATCGTTTCAAGCACAGTATAGTTCGGGCATAGTCAAATCCGAATTCGTCCAAAGGAAAGCACCATTGCTGTTTTTTTTTATACCCAATAATTTTTATACCCTATAATTCGTGCATTCAGTGCTTAGTAGTTAGCTGATCAATGATTACTTTTCATATCAAATTTTCTTGTAATTCTATTGTATTTACAACAAAGCGAAGAAGTTTCGGTGCCATACACATTTCAATAGAAAGTGCGAATAATTGTAAAATGCACAATGCACAGTACATGCTTTTCGTACTTCAAAAGTATCAAAAAAGTCCGAACTCGCATCCTTATGTGTTACCTTTAACTGTTACGTCATGCACAAATGCTACGGTATATCATTTGCAGCTTACTTTTATTCAAGAATATCACCATAGAAAAAAGATTAATGATTTGTCAAAGTGATTCTCCCACGCAAAATGTGATTGATGAGTCGCAGAAGTGACTGTCTTCTTTTTGCAGAAGGTGGAACACATGTTGTAGCAGATGTTTCACTTACTATGAATCTTGTCCACGAAATCGTCACCTGGTGCTTCTTTGGTCTGGGTTCGATTCTCTATGTTTCTCCATTGATGATTTCTTTATTTTTTTACAGAAAATTCGAGAAATCCAACGATGTTTAGATCGGGAACCTCTGGTTAAAGTCCGGAATCCAAGTACAGTTATAAAAGATTATAAGGTTCGTTTTTCCCTGCTAATTCAAACCTTATTTAATTCAGTCAGCATTTTGTTAAAACAGTTTTTAAATGACGTACATTTCATGATGAGAATGAACGAAGTGAACAGGATTGATTTTCGCCACTCCTATTTTCAGTTCTTACGTTTGGAAGTGGGGCTTAGAGCTCAATCCGCTAAAATGGGCAGTTCGCCATGATGAAGGGTTGTGGTGTCCCTTTGCCAATAGTCTGAAGAAAACTAATTTTAATTTTGATCTACCATCCCACTTGGGTTGTTAATTCCTTGCTTGCATACGAGTAAATAATATAGTCTTGTATTATTAGATAAAATTCGTGATGGTTTATAAAGCTCAAATGATTGAAATACTCGGTTACGAGTTGTGTCAACCTTAATGTGGATTGAATCATTTCAGCTAACAGTTCTGAGAGTTGCTGATGAGTACTGACTGTCCGAAACATTGCTGACGAGCTCTGTTAACTTGGAATAGGCTGGTGTTAATTCTGAAAAAAAAACTTTTTCAGGAAATTGATCTTACCGACCGCTCTGTAATACATCAAGGTCCTCTAACATGGCGCATTGGTCTAATGGAAAAAAGAAAAGCCATACGTGAGTATTACGTCATAGGAAAACAGCCACCGCGCGTGTAAAGAAGAGCTTTTGCGCTGGAAGCTTATAAACATGCACACAAACGAATAACCATTAAAACTGTTGCTTGCAAACGTCAAAAAACATTAGTACATACGATATGCATTCTGGTTGTGAACGATATTTTGGGTTTGTAGAAGAAATAAGTTTAAATTCCTAATTGTATGTGATCGCTGCATTTTTTACTGTAGCAGATTCATTCTCATTTCAGCGCTTCATTGCATTCTCTACGACGACGTGTTGGTCCTACTGCAGAAGCAAGACGACAGATATGTGTTGAAGTGCCAGGGTGCTCAAGCGGACAAATCAACTGGTGGCTCACACGCTCCTTTCATTCGAATGGACGGCAAAGTCATTGTACGTAATGTCGCCACAGGTACGTCATTAACACGTCATTTCGGTTGCGCGACTTTTTTGCAATTAGTTTGACGCGAGAAGTTTTGACGCGGCCAATTTTAATCCGAAACCTTACCCCTACCCCGTAAGATGCAACCCTCATCCTAGCCCTAACCTTAACCGATCAGTGTTCGCGTAGATGGAGCGTCTGCTTCTCAAACAATAGGTTCGGGTTCGATTTCCAGCCAGGTCAAATCGGAAATATAGAATCACAGCTTCGCTGCATGACGTCCAGCATTAAAAGGGACAATGTGAAGCATCCGCCGTGTTTGTGGACAGGTGGCAGCTTGACTCGGAGACCGAAAGGTCCCTTCGCTGTCTTATGGTCAAGGCAACTTGCGAATAAAATGCAATTACAATTACACTACCGCTTCAAAAATAGCTATCGCGTCAAATCTATCACGTCTAAACGTCGTGATCCGGTTGTTTCTTTGAACTGCGAATTATCAAGTTGTGAAAATACAGCTAGGTATGTTGTTCCAGTTTTGCTTAAAATGGAACGTACCAAACATGGACGCGTTGGTTGGACCGCATAATCGTAGCATATTTAGTAGTAAACATAATTGCGAAAGTTGCGTTACACCGTAATTTTTATTTTGAGATATTGCGGAACTTGCGTTGCGTACTAATAATGCCTTTAGAATTTGTTGCGGGTTAATTGCGCGTCTAATTTTTTTACGTAATAACGTAATTTTGTGCTGTAAACTTAATTGATTTATTTCCATCGTAATTTATTGTAAATGTCAGTCTTTTTTAGCAAATAGCCAGTTTTTTTGCCTAAAATCGAAAAAGTATGCGGAATTTGCGTCGTATTTTGTAATATTGCGGAAAGTGATTTGCCTTGATATAGCAAATCGTCGTTGCGTAGTTGCGGAAGTTTCGATAAGAATTGAATCATGTACCGCTTAGCACAAGTAGCGCTACGCTTCAGTAGTCAAAAAAATTAAATTTCGCTTCTTACGCCGCACTTTTACAATCTAATACGAAAATAAAGGGATAAGTTTTAAAACGAGTGTGAATGCACTTTCGCATATCAACCAAATGTTTGAAGAAAGATAGTGTAATTGCGTGACTCATTGCCAATGCGGTTTTTTAACTTTTCCATATGGAATGTAAACCCAGGTCTTTCGAGTCATATTTCTATACCACTAATTCATTTGCTGGTCGTTGCCAAGCCCGCTTCCAATATCAAATCAAGTCTTTCTTTGTACTCGCTGTATTGTGCTGAAGCGTGTAATGAATTTGCGGGGCCCATCTTCGTGCGATTGTGCTTGCGGGCAACACAGCTCCTTTCGAAGAAATGTTACAGCGTTGGCAACACTGTCCGATTTGAGCTGCCTGAGGTTTGAATCTCAAACCTTTCGCTCCAGAAACGAACGCGTTGCCGCTCAACCAACTGGCCAATCAATTGAGTTTTCACTTCCATACTTTATATTTTGCAGACAAGAAGGCGTTTTTCGTGATGCCAACATCCGACGTCGGGCCTCAGATGTACGAGTTAGCCGCAACCACGTCGAGTGAAATGAAGCAGTGGACGGCCTTGATCACTAAAATTTCAAACAAAAAGAGGGTAAGTTAAAAGCTGCAAAGTTGAAAACAAAGCAGCCTTGAAATTAATTTTTATTCCAAACGTTTGGACTATCTTGCTTCATCATCAGTAATAAATTTAATGATGATGAATTTCAATAAGAATATTTTTACTGATGATGAACTAAGTTCGTTCGAAACGTTTAGATTGAAAATTAGCTTTAAGGCTGCTTTGTTTTTAACTAAAATGGGATACATTTGTAATCTCTTGCTATGCCCCCTTCTCCAGGATCCATGTTCCGAACCAGATCTGACTGACTACAATTCCACTGCTCGAGACTGTGTTGGATTCGTGGGAAACCAAAATTTGACAAAACGTGGAGAAGAAACTACGATATTTTGTACTCGGTTATTGACTCGATTTAAAAGTTACAAATTCCGTAACTTGTTTGTTTTGGCTTGGGCACTACTGCAATCAGATTTGCTCAGTCTGAAAAATATTGGGCGTATAATTTTCGTGGTAATTTTATATTTTATTATCCTGTTTCAGGACCTTCCGAAGACCGAAGCCATCCGAAGACCAGCCTTTTCTGCAGCATCAACGATTGAAGAGTAAGTTAGTACAAAAACAACAGTTTCTTTCTTTCTACGTTACTTAAATCAATCGTTCCATTGCTATTATTTACATAAGTTGGCTTTGTGTTACAAACTTCCAACTTTCATATGTTGACTTTTTTATCATTTGTAATCTTTTGGGTTAAAATTTGCGTGAAAAATAGATGACTTCAAACGGTTAGCGTTTTTCGAGTTCAGATTTGAAAAGATTTGACCAAAAACTGTTTCAAAATCTCCTGAAAAGAAGTGATAGAAGATATGTATATGCAGTTGATCCCTAACCTTAGGAATGCAGCTGTTTTGTATTATTTTTGACGGATTAACTTGAGGATACCGCTCTGGATAAAGTCATTTTGCCTGGTGAAAAATAAACCATCTTCCTGCATTAGCAAAATGTTTCGATTTCTGTTAGCAATATTTTTTAGTTTATATTTGTAATTATGTAAAATCATTTTATTCACCCACTTGCCTTGGCCAGGAGTCAAGGAAGAAAGTTTTCAGACTTCGCGTCAAGCTGCCACCTGTCTGCTTTTGATTATTTCTTGATCAGTGATTACTTGTATTTGGTTTATTTTTAGGCCCGCTGGAAATTTAATTAGCCGTGCGAAAGTCAATCTCTCACAAACTATTCCGGTAAGTTAGTGTATTTACGCAGTAGAAATCGAGTGGTTGTTAAAGAAAGAAAAAGTTGCACGTTTTTACACCTATGCGAGCAATTAACGTATTTCTATGGAAAAAAAAACAAAGATCTGTTGCGAAATAAAGGCAGTAAGTAGGTAACCAGGATGTAATTTAGCTCGGATATTCAAATTTAAGCCGAAACTGATGCAGAAATTGAGTTTGAGTTATCTAAGTTCACTCAAAATTTTGCATTTGATTTACTTTAGGTTTAATTACTTTTGCTGTCGGACCGGGGAATTGTATGTAATAGCTGTGAAATTTGAAGCTGATAAAGCTAGACAGCGCTATTTCGTGTTATAACTTTTTCTTATTGGCAACTCAAAGTAGTAAATTTGAAAATGTTCATGTCCACACGTTTGCCCTTGTGGTAGAAGCTACTACTTTCTGAGAAATTGTACCGCTTTGCCTTGTATATCACGAATTTTAAACTCGTGGTTTCTTTGCTACACATAAGACGTGTTGAATGGTGTATTAAGAGACAGTATGACCGCTTGTCATCACAGCAGCACCACCATCAGTAACAACATTGCATAAGTGTTTGTAACTTTGGTATTGGAAACCGTTGTCAAAAGCGAATTCAGCTCAACGAAGAATTTTTTGCAATTAACGTTTCATTTTTTGAAATAGACCGAATTTGGCTAAATGTCAAGCGAAAATATTACCGTAGAATTGGGTAATGGTACGAAAAGTGTCTTTCATTTGTACTCTTTTTGATTTTTTTTTTCTCAAGCTGCTGAATGTTACATTATTTATTTGTGTGTAGCTGAGCAATGTTAGTAGCCAGCTCTTAAATGACACTGGTCTTTTCAAGCTTGCCTAAGCTTCTTTAGTTTTTTCATTTGTTTTCGCTGCAGCTTTACTTTTTCATTTTTTAAAAACCTTGTTTGTTTTTTGACTCGTTTTGTGGCAGCGTATTCCTTTTTCGTTGTTGATGCTTGCTGCATTCCTTTACCTCAACGATGAACTAGAGACTTTCAAATGTAGAGTGAATGACTTCTCATTTACTTTGCACAAGTTGAAGCAAATTTTTCCTTATAAGAGGGACATTTTTACGCTAAAACCATTAAGGTTGCGATTTTCACAAAGTAAAGTTTGAATAACATTAGTGGTTACGAATTTTAATGAGTTCCTGAAGAACGCCGTAGCCCCTATCCTTTTGAGTACTAAGTTGTATTGGTTAAAAAAGAACTTAACTCTTTTATCGCCCTATTTGTGTGAATATAGTCGATTCTTCCAAGCATTTCACCACTAACCAGTTTGATGATTTTAAAGATTTGACGCCCGTTCTGCACGTGACGTATAACTGTGAGCATCCTAGCGTTTCCTTAGTTTGGTTTAAACAAAAATTCGGTATTTTTGGCGTGTCGATTTACCTGTATGCCGCCTTGTCTGAAATTTCTTAAAATAAACAAAGATATACTCGTACCCTTTCGGCTGTACGTCAATTGCATACCGTACTTTGATAAGTTTTTTTTATCAGATATTATCTTTTCAGATGCGTCCCAGCGAAGCTGAATACCAAGAAGTATTACCGTCGCCTACCACGCCAATTTCAAATGATCTTATTTTGAAAATCAAGGAAAAACATCAGGTAACAAAATCATGTGATTGCAACTGACCTTGTGCAATGTTGAATTACTGGAATTACATCTTAAGTCACCGAGTTGCCTTGGCCAGGAGACAGCGAATGGACCTTTTGATCTTTCAGTAAAGTAGTTAATCACACACAGTGGATGCTTCACTCTGTCCCTTTTATTACTGAACGTGTCAAGCAGCAAAGCTGTTAATACCAATTTGTATAGTCTTTGGTTTGACCCGGCCGGGAATCAAACCTAGGTCTACGTTTCAGTAGCAGACTCCATCGACTCGAACTCTGATTGGGTTCTTTGCTTCTGTTCAGGAAATCAACCGCGCACTTTCAATCAAGTTTAAATTACTCGCCCAGCTCTCAGGACTGGCGGAAGACGAGTTGGAAATAATGCTGGATATGTCTGCTGCTGATACCGAACCCGATCCTGGTATACTCATCAAACATTCCATTCTATGCGGTAAGTTTTCTCAAATTTGCTGCAAAAAAACTCTCTTTCTGGATTCTGATTGCATGTAAACCTCAGAACCCCAACCAAAAGAATTATACAAGTTGAGACTTACAAACTAGCATATTGGTTTGTGGAACGACACAAAGAAGTGATGCTCTTCCAGCATAGTTGATCTTACCTATACAAGATCAATTGAGAGAACTTGCAGTGCCTTTGGACACCCTCAACAGAATTTTAATTGCATATTTCTCGACTGTTTTGCTTATGAGCCGCAAGGTAGACACATTTTCGCTCTCCTCTCTATTTTTGACCTGTGGTCTGGACCTTTGGGTCGGACTCGTTACTGAGTTTTCGCAGAGTTTCTCCGCGCCCCATTGGTAACACTACGCCAAAAAAAATGTCATGGATAACTTCGACCAGGTGCAAATGGCGCTCCCCTTCATTTTCCGCTTGTTGGGAAAGAATTTCGACAAATGGCTCCATAAAGGGAATCAAACAAGATCAGAAACTCACGCAGCAGAACCAACAATGGGAAATAAGTGTAAAGTGTCTTTTCCGCGGACACAATGATGCATTGCGAGTTCCGGATCGAACTGGGAGTCGGTAACCTTTCGATGTTCTACTCCGCATTTGTTTCCTAGTAATTGATTACCTTGCAAACCACTATTTAGTTTCTTTGTTTTTCAGTTGACAGACTGCACGGTTTATTGAACGAGTCAGCGACCCCCGATTCAGCGTTTGTGAAATCACGAAACCAGTCGCAAGTCGATGTAACCAGTTTAAACCAGCTTCCTACCGAACCCGTTGACCATTCTTTTCAAGCAGATACCACAAGTCCACCTGAAAAATGGGCAACCCCAGTTCTCCGCCCTAAGGTCCGGACCTCCACCACTGCCTCAGCGTCTCCGATCGATGATGCTTTGACCACGGGCTCCGAGTATCAAATTGGCGAATCTGATTCTGTCTTTTCGCCTGGTATTGAATTGTCAGCTACCCAAAATGACAGCGACCGAATGACAGAAACAGAAACAACGAAACCCGACAGCGAATCATCCGCTGACAGTTTCCAGTCTTGCCATGAGGCAAGCGAAGAAATCACTTCCGAAGCGAAAGATCAGTATGAACGACTGACACCTAGTGGTGACCAAAACGATGTATTGACTCAAAACTTGGACCAAGGTGACGACAAATCGTCTTTTATCGAGAATGTAGTCGACCCATCCAACGAAGAGGAAGTGGAAAATTTGTTGCCAGCTGACGACCAAGCGATCCAACGTTTTCCCAACATGGAATTAGAAGATAATACACTCCCTATGGTTGAAAAAACCGAAACTACGCCGCCTGGTGTCGAACTGGAAGGGCCACATTGTCTAAATTTGCCAGCTGGTGATGACGCGGCTTCGAAATCCCGTCCATCTTCGGGTATTGAAATCTTTGCACTGGCGGGTGATGTACCAGTGAGCAAGTTGATGGAGATAGTCATGTGCTTGCAAACGCAACTGACTCAATTAATGGTAAGCCCACATATTGCTACTGTCTCGCATGCCGTACTGGAAGTTATTTGATTGATAAGTTAACAATTGTACCCCGAATGCATATATTTACTAGGTTTTGTACCTTTCCTTTTATCATATCTTAAGTTGGCGGTGCTACCCGTAGCAAGGTTTTGCAGAAAAGAATGAAACGACGCTGCACAAATTGAACTCTAGCGCGTGATTTGTCAAGCGTGTTTTACTACTACTACACATGAGCGATGTTTTTAATACGGTAAAATGACTATTTTTTTCGGATAGGAACGAAAGAATAAATAGATCGTTGTGCTTGATTCCATTTCATTTCTATTAGAAAGAAAATCAAACTACACTAGTAGATTTTATGACATAGTACACGTCACATACAGTGTTATGATATCCGTTCCGGCCAACGCTATTGAGCACTTTTTTGAATCAGTTGAAATCAACTCTTATCATCATAGTAGATATCACATACACGAATTCTCTTTAAAATCAGTATCTTTTTTCGTTCAAAGTCGGCCGTCATCTGAGAACCACTATTCTGTTTCAGCACGTCACGGAAGGCGACGAAGAAGAGCGATTGCGTTTACGTGAAGAAAATGCGCAACTAAAGAAGCAACTTCAAGCGAAACAGGTTTGGACTGGTGTTTTTTGGTTGTGCCAGATTTCTGGCAGGTTTCGAGGCTAACTTCGACCCCTCGATTAAAACTTCATTACAACTTTGCGAAAGGAATTAGCCTAGTTACGAAAAATTCTTACGGTTTAGACTCGAACTTTTTTCGGCCAATCAAAGTGTTAGACTCCGACTTTAAGGAGTACTCGCGCAGAATGATTTGCCGAAAACAGTGCTAGTCTTCGAGCTCGCTGTTTGAAGTGTTTTGTTGCTGGAGAGGGCTGTAAACTCTCAGCAGTCTACAGCATACTGTAGAAAATAGGCTATTTGTATAGTGCGGCCCGTCGAACGTTTTTGCCAGAATTTTGAAGCTTTGTGTGCGACATGAAAGTGTTATAGCACTTTTTTAAGACTTTCGTAAGCCTAGCGTGTTTTTGTTTCGCATTAGCGATGCCAACGCATTCTACATGATTACACTTCACTTGAGACGGGTAGGCGATGTTAGTGAAACTCTAGCAGATGATTTACGATCTCGTGCAACGAGCTTTGACAGCCTAACTCGAAGATCTTACCTCATGCATCAACTGTTTATAACGTGTTTTTTGTCGTTATGCTGGTTTCTACAATGTAGTTGCAAGAGGTTTACCTTTAAGCCATCTACAAAACCTTGTACAACCCATTTGCAAATCTACCGATCAGTGGTCGAGTGCATAAAGCTTTTGCTAGTGAAATGGTAGACTTGGGTTCGATTCCCGATCTGATTAAAGCATGGCTATAAAAATTGGTATTCACAGCTTCCACTGCATGTGGAAGAAAGCTTTGCTGTCTCATGGGTAAGGCAGCTTGGTGAATCTAACAGGCTCTGCTGATTGGTTGAGTACCATATGTTGCCTCTTATGATCCGCTGGTTCCGCGGCTTTCACTATTTTACCTCAAATGAAGCGCGGTGAAAAAAATGAACTCGGACGTCCACACGATCTCACTTTGTAGAAGCATTGTTTTTAGTTCAAACAACGTCATTATTTTCATTTTTGACGTAATTTGGAATTTTTAGAACTCTGTGTCTGTCACTTCTCTTCCTTCCTACGATGATGCGGTAAAAGAAGGTTCGTGAAAGTGAATGCTGGCTTGCCAAAGTAATTATGACGTTGTAATTAACTTGATTTTAACCCTGTCCGTAAATTGAATCAAGTGAATGAAGAATTGCATGCCATGGATTTGCCAGTCGCTTTCTAGCAATTGTGTGGATAGTAGTGTTTTGGACAGTAGTGTAGTGTAAACAGTAGTGTAGACTAGTAGACAAAGGAAAAAAGGGGTGGCAAGATTTTAGCTCCACAATAACTTGCAATTCAACCCTACCAAACGCCGCTCTTTCCTAGCTATCTGATCACAGGACTACGAAACTTTAATCCAACTGGTAAAATATATCTATGCAAAATATCTTAATCTTGTGAGTAGATACTTGATAGCCTGCAGGCTGTATTTGATTGCATGTTATTGAGGAGCTACCTTTCTCCTTTTTTCGTTTGTTTGATTACAGTGTTCGATCCCTTGCAATTGGTGGGCCGCTGAAATTTGTTGGTTTAGTACCCTTAGTAGTAGAGAAGGGAATTACAACTTGTTTCCTGAGATTACAAGTTTGTTGATCTTAATAAACCGTTTTTTGCTGGTTTGTCTTTTCGAAAAAAAAAAATAATGGAAATATAAGCAGACTTGATGGTTATTAGACATTTTTATGGTCAACCCTGGATAAGCAACATAAGTAAAACGCCTGCAAAAATTATACAGCTGAGGAAATAAGTTCAAAAGGTTGAAGTTGGATAGTTGAAAGGGACAAAAGAACCTCTGAATATAGTGTAAAATGCAATTAAAGAAGTGTCTTCATATTGAGCATTTAATTTGACGAATTTTGGTTAATGATTAGCATAAGTAATTGATCATGGTAGCACATTGGTAAAATCAATCGATAATTGTTGATTAATACACCAACAACATATGAGATAGTTTTCTGTATTTCAAACTTGAATTTTTTGCATGGTGTGAAGAAATTTGTTTGATGCCGTATTAAATTTGTTTAATGACGTAATTGACAACCTTTTTCCAGATACCGGTCTTCAACGATCTCGACTGACAGCATCTGCATCTGCAGGCAGAGTATCACTTGAGCAAGATATCGCCGCTGTGCGTGCGTCATTCTTGCGTCGTGACGACGTCATCGACTCGCCGGACGAGCAGCCAAGCATTACTCCACGACCTTCTGATCATCGATACGTCACTCGCCGTTCCACTGGTTTCTAAATTCTAATTGACGTCATCAACTTATTACGATATTGAATCGAATCTAATTGCAACTCATTCTAAAAGTATTTACTGATTGATTATTATTTAAAATGTGCATATCGATAAAAGTACAAACGTTAAGATAGAAGATTGGTCAATGATCATAATGCCAAATCATTGGAACAAAATGGCGAAAAGTTTTATTTCGCATGTTATGATCGAAATATAGCCTTCAGTTTTTAAAAAGAAAAATATAATTCACAATAGCATCTCTGCTAAGAATTGTGTTACTATAACGTTTTTACAGTTTCTCTTTTTTAAATGACCGCTTGCTCATTTCAACTGTTATGCATTTTTGTTAGCTGTATTTGTTTCGTTAATTCAGTCATTGCTGCTTGCGGTAGACCGGAAAAACTGAACTAAGTATTCGCTCATTCAAGTTGGTATGAGACCGATTCAAAGTAAACATAAACCAGTTCAATGCCGATCAAACTGGTTTGCTGCCAAGTATTATATCGCTAATCAGACGTTAATCATTTCATCGTAAGTTTACCGAAATTAAATAAAATTTCATTTTGGACTAAGCATTCCTTGTAATAGCAGTTGAGCATTATGGACATGTTTTTTAGTTCATTGGAAAAACTTACTAATGTTGTTTTAACTTAGCTACTGAAAAAGCAACAGACTAAACTAGGATGTAACATTAGTTAAAAAGATTATGCAGAAGCTAACTTAGTTAATACGATTTAAAAAGGTTTGTTCTTAATTTCAAAAAAATAAAGTCCATTTTGCCGTTGTACAAGTCAACACGGACGATTTTGACCCACTGTATTTCGTTCAATTCAGCAGAGAAATTTCTCAAATATTCTTTTTGCAACACTATTACGATGCCTCAATAATCGCTAGAAATTTGAGGAATAAAGCAATTTTTTTTTCAGTTCAAGGTCACAAAAAAAACACTGTACCTTGCATCAAAGCGCGCAAATTGGTGCCAGTTCAGCTGAATCATTGTTCTAGCAGCTGCTTGTTTCATTTCATGCTTTAGATGTGAAAAATTGTTCATTAATGTTGAAATCTACTCATTTTTGTTCTAACGTTTTGTTTTATTTAATTTCATCATCGATTTTTTCCAGTGTTTTTCGATATTTGTTAAGTTTGTTTACAATTTGTAATCAAATTTTCTTAATTTGAGTTATTTAATGCAATTATGTCGTAAATGCCTTTTTCTTCGCATTTTTAGTACAAGCCTTATGCACTTTTTAACGTCATCTTTTGATGCTACATTACGTCATTGTGACGTCATATCACATTGTGTAATTGAAACACAGTAAAATGCTTCATCACTAAAAAATGCTTTGCCAAAATGTAAGGATATTTAATTTCATGAGTGCTTTAGGCGGAGTAGCGTACTAAGATGACGTGCTGTAGAGGAATTTTCCCTACTTTACGTCTCCGTTGACCAAAGATGATGAATATGTGCGCGATTCGCAATGGTTTCATGGCAAATAGTGTTTTGCTAAATCTCGTGCCTGTATGTGTAAAGTTATTAGCGTGGATGGTGTTACGTTTTGTATTTGTGTTAGCAGCATTTATTTTCTTTTTCTCGTTTCTTTAAAAATCGCTGATTTTGTTTTAGTTGCCAGGGGTGAGCCCGCTCAACCGTGCACTGATGACGTTCTAATACGTTGAATAAAAATAATTTGCTGTATGAAATGTATTTTGTTCCAGTTTTTGAGCAATAAGAAACTATCGTCAATTCAATTCATTTGTTCACTCAGGCTGCGAAATAATGAAGGTGTCCTTTTTCTCCGCACCACAATCAAGACTTTTCCACGCAAGAAATTTTGACGCGTCCACGTTAATGCCAAGAGCAAGGCTGGAGTTGTGTCAAAATGTAATAGGGTCAGCGTTAAGGTTAGAACCGACCTTATCAACAGCCGCGAACCTCTCCACACCACCATCCCTCAGAAGGGGCCGGCCATTCCCACCAAACAAATATAAAACAATCATGACGATCTTGTAACGATATACCAGAAACAAAATTTTAGTCAAACGCTGCGCATAATTTCGGGTTCAATTTGCATGCAGCCTACTGCGTGAATATAAATTAGTGCGAAGTCGAACAGTGCAATTTAAATGATTGAATTAAGAGTAGGCAACAGGTTAAAAACTTCACAGCGTCGAGGCTTATATCGGATTGGTATTGCATCTAACCTTGACCTAACTTCATTGATAATAACACACACGCCGATCGAGAACAGTGGTGCCACAGCAACAAGCATACAATTATCTTGCCCCCGACTTGAGTACAGTAACGTAGCCAGGGGGGGCTGTAGCCTCCCCCTCATTGGCATGTCGACAAAATGCCGTATGGGAAAAACACTACGTTTTTAGCACTTTTGAGGCTGTTTTATGCACTGAAATGGACTAAATAGTAATTTAAAAAATCTTTTGAAACATATATTCAGGGGGGGGGCTAATTTTTCAAAAATTAAACTAACAAATAAATGAAAGCTTTGAAAAATGGTCAAACATAAGCAATTAAATTAGATCGCAAGTGTAAAAATGCTAAGCATAGGTGTCATCAACAAATATACTATAAACTAAGGAATAGGGGGGGGCTATTCAGTATTAGTTACTTACCAATCATTTCTCTCAAATTTCTTTTCATTAGCCCTCCCCAAATTATTTTTCTCTATAAACTGTATACGAAATAGATTACTTCGCGTGAGTTTTATTAAACTATTCGATTTTATAATTTAACAGCATCTAAACAAGAGAACTAACATTTTACCAATAGCCGTCTCCCAAATAGCCCATTTATGTCACCAGTTTAATCTAGTTTGCACTGCCAATTTCTAAGCCACGTTTTAAAAGAATTATTTTTTAATCAAAATAGCCCTAAAATGAAGTTATTTTTGCAAAAAAATGCAACACTTTCGAGCGCTGGGGGCGGAGCCCAATAGCCCATTTACATCACCAGTTTAATCTTGTTTGCACTGCCAATTTCTAAGTCACGTTTTAAAAGAATTATTTTTTAATCAAAATAGCCCTAAAATGAAGTTATTTTTGCAAAAAAATGCAACACTTTCGAGCGCTGGGGGCGGAGCCCAATAGCCCATTTACATCACCAGTTTAATCTTGTTTGCACTGCCAATTTCTAAGTCACGTTTTAAAAGAATTATTTTTTAATCAAAATAGCCCTAAAATGAAGTTATTTTTGCAAAAAAATGCAACACTTTCGAGCGCTGGGGGCTTCGCCCCCAGACCCCCATTTCCCCCATTCCTCCTGTATCTTATATTCTTTGCTCTAACACTTTCATCTTTTCAGGTGTGAAAAGCTAACGATAGGAAATTTTTTTAATGCCAATATTTTGATCTTTCGTTAAAAAGTAAACTTTGGAGTAGGCTAAAATATGAAAATCGTGAATTGAAACGTAGAGGATTCTCCCTCATCTAATCTCAACCTTTGGACATGGTCTTGTGAGGTTATGCCTAGAAAAATGTTCACAAAAACGAGTCCCAACTGTTCTTAAACAAAGCTGAAATAAGCCAGGTCATAAGCTGTGTTTACCTGATCTTTTGGATTTTTTCTTGCGAAATTCGGCAAAGGAAAATGTTTACTGCTCAAGCTTTCACAACAACCCTGATTGCATGCATGATCTGGTTTCAATCTACACCTTGGTCAGTAGACAGGTTGCTGCTTAAGGCATTTTAAGATATGATTATCTCAGCTTGGTGGTTTCTAGCAAGCAGCAAATTTACATAGAAAAATCGACTTGAAGGCTTGGAAAATATCTTACTTCTAGGCAAGTGTGGATTCGTCCAAAGGATGCGCTATTGTCGCTTTTTCGAAAGAGGAGAATAAAAATGCCTCAATCATATCATCAGCATCGTCAAATCGTTTAGGAACTATATAGGCTGCATAGGCGTAACCAGGGGGGGGGGCCCAGGGGGCCCGGGCCCCCCCCAATCAAAATAACACTAACGACAAAAAGTTATGACAACATAGCCTGGCGATGTTTTGTTGCAGTTTTTTTTTCAGTAATTACGCACATAACAGTAATTAACAATAATATTAATGACAACAAGTGAGTCCCGGGGCCCCCAACTAACTACCAGGGGGCCCTTACTAACAACTAGGGGGCCCCTAAACGACAACCAGGGGGCCCCTAACCAACAACCAGGGGGCCCCGGAGTGCCTAACTGACGACCAGGGGGCCCCTAATTAACAACCAGGGGGCTCCTAATCAACAACCAGGGGGCCCCGGAGCCCTAACTGCCGACCAGGTGGCCTGGGGCCCCTAACTCACAACCAGAGAGCCCCAGGGCCCCTAACTAACAACCAGGGGCCCCTAACCAACAACCAGGGGGCCAGGGGCCCCCTAACCGACAACGAGGGGCCCCGAGACCCTCCTAACTGACGACCAGGGGCCCCAGGGCACCTAACCAACAACCAGGGGTCCTGGAGTCCCTAACTGACGACCAGGGGGCCCGGGGCCCCTAACTCACGACCAGGGAGCCCCAGGGCCCCTAATCAACAACCAGGGGGTCAGGGGCTCCTAACCGACTAGCAAGGGGTTACGGGGCCTCTAACTGGTAACCAAGGAGCCCAAGGGCCCCTGACTGACGACCAAGGTTCCCAGCCAGGGGCCCCTTAATGCAATTTTTTAACAATTTATATGCAAAACCTGTGAGAAATCTAAGAGTTTTGACCCAAAAGTTGCCACCCCAGGCCCTCGTTTAACGTTATTTTGAACTTAATTATTTACTTCTAAAGTATTGCAGGAGGCATGTTCGTTACTTCCCCCTATAGACCAATTCATTTACAATTAAAATTTTACACCATAATGCACGATTCTAAGCGTGTTTTGGGATTTAATTGCAAAAAGAGGATTGAACAACTAAATTTTTTCGATTGGCTTTGAAATGTTAAAAATCTGGTTCTTTGAAATGGCTTTGAACTCGTGCAAAATGTGATCCAATGGGATTTAAATAGCGTTTTTTTCCAAAAACTTACAAAAATCTCCCAGCGGCTGGGGGCTTTGCCCCCAGACCCCCATAGCCACCGGCGGCTTGGGGCTCTGCCCCCAGACCCCCGTCTGTGATACGTTTGAGTACGCTAGCTTACTCAACACGTCTTCTAAGTTAGACTTTTACACTTTTTAACAATTAGTTTTCGCCCTCTCCCTTTACCAAAATCCTGGTTAAGTGCCATCAGACTACGGCTTCAGATCTTCCATTCTACGATATCTTTGCCCCACAAAAAATTACTTTTTCGAAAATTTCTGATGACGTCATTGCATGAGATTTGTGGTTTGGGCCCCCCCCCAATCAAAAATCTTGGCTACGCCTATGATAGGCTGAGATCATACAGTTTATCAGGAGAATCCCAATAAGAGATATGCCAATCTGTCATTGAAAGCCGCGCTGTTAGTCTAAATATCGCTTAAGTCGAAATGGAGGTTATAACAAAAACGAATGTTTCATTCATTATCGAAATCAATGCTAAAGGCAAAAGAGACTATACAGTGAACTTTGGAGTCGAGATAATAATTTAATATATTAAGGAAAGAACTTCATGACATATGTTTTTTATTGGCAAAAGCACTGTTAAGTGCAATTTGAAACAAAAATTTTATCAAAAGTTAGAACTGATGCTTTTCTTTGGGGGGGAGATATCCAGTACCAAATAAGATATTTAACAAAATCACCGACTTTGACACCAAAATAACCAAACTTCAACGCAAAAAATGAAAGAATTATAAGCTCAATCGGCGATCAAAATTTACGAACAAAGATTGCCAACCTCAGCAGCAAAAACAAAATTTAAAACAAACGAAAAAAGAATAAATTTCAAATGAAAAAAGAAGCTAGAAATTCTGTCCTGATTCAAAACGATAGGCCTAAAATTTCAGTGATTTTCCAGCATTTACAAGGATTGCGATTATATTGAGCGCTGTTGCGCATTGCGCAGGGAACTGATCGAGAATTTTTTTGCTGTCGTTCAAACTGTGAAAGCTTACTTTTCCAGTTCCACGATGCTATAAAAGCCGCTAAAAAATGTCTTTGCTCAAGCAGACAGAGCATTGGAAATTAAACAGTTTTACATCGTGTTTGCTAAAATTGACATCGATGTTCCCAAAATTCAAAAACAAATTAAGGACAATTGAGGCTAAAAATTGGCAAAAAATTAAAAACATCCAGACTCAACTTAATATTTACTGATTCATATGAAAAAAAAGAGTGTATTAGCTACCAACGGTGCTATTCAGCTGATTTTCGCAAACCGATTATAAATTTAGAAGACTGTTTTGTAAAAATTGCTCGCTTGTTAATATGCTGCGCTTTTGACTTAAACGAAATGATGGTTGAATTTAGAAAACCGGTTACAAATCCGGTTCATCCTGTTAATTTTGATCAGGGCTGTGAAAATAGTTTGATTTTTGTCCGAGTTCACCTTATTTTAGCAAGTCCGAGTTCAAGTTCTCTAATTTAATTATTTCGAGTTCAAGTTCAGGCTGACCAGAGTAATTGTAAACGGGCCGACTAGTTCCGGCCCTAACCCGGCCCAAACCCGATAATATAAGCCCGAACCCGGCCCGAACCCGAAAATTAATTTGAAGCCCAAATCATGCCCGAAAAAACCCGAAAATTAAGTTAGATTTGAAAAATTTAGCAATTTTGCAAAGTTATTTTGATTATATTTTTGAGCACCAAGACAAAAAGCACGTCTCAGGCCCGAATTAAGCCCAAAATTTTTGTCAACTTCAGGCCCGAACCCGACCCGGAAAGCCCGGCCCGACTTACAACTCTGAGGCTGACAAAAATACTAAGCCTACTTTTCACCTTAATCACTCTCTTTTTATATTCATGCTGTTTTTCTAAGTCTCCTTGACATTAACAAGTGAATGACATTCTCAATTTACATGGCATGACAACAGAAAATATTTCTTTCCGACAATTTTTTTAATCTTTAGATTTCTATAAAATGAACTCGGACAGTTTTTTTCAAGTTCGAGTTCAGAAACCTTATTGTTTCGGATTCGGCAAAACTTTAGACTATTGTTTCCGATTTTTTAATGGTTTCGGATTTTAATGTTTCGGATTTTAAACGATTCAGAAGCCTTTTTGTTTCGAATTTTAATAGCACCACTGCTGATAATATTATCCCCACGCATCTACCCTCACACACACCAACAAAAGTATATATGACACCAAATGAATGCAATGGCATATCTTTAATGCAAAGACTTGTAACGAATTCTGACAATATTACAGTAACTCTTACATGACATACACATTAAGTTGATATGAGTTTCGTTTGGAGAGTTTTGGACGTTTGGGATGCTAATATAGTGGCGTAAGAAAGCAGCTACTTAATGTCAAGCATATAAAGAGCATTAGGAAAATTCAATGTTTGACGTTTTGCCTTCAGCCTCTCTTTTTCGCTGATGGAGTTGTTTGCTTTGATTGAATCTCCAAACTTTGCTTGCCGACTTCTTTAGGTTGCTGCAAACCTTTCCTGTTTTCTCATTTAGTTGCTTTTTCTTTGATTTAGTCTTTTGTATCCCATTCTTACTAGCTTGGTTCAACAAATATTTCAAAAATGTTTCACTCATTACTATATCGACACACTTAGTATTTTCTTTAGGGGCCTGGAAACTTGAAGACTTTCGAAGTTTTTTGTTTACCTTTGATCTCCTCGAGCTCGTTTCCCGCCTGCTTTTGGGATTGCAACTCTTGCCTCGCTTGGACAATATTTTTTTCCTTTTTTGACTGGTGGCTTTTCCGGCGGGATGCGGTAGCCTGTTCCTAATTTTACTTTTTGCCCTTCCTCTGCTTTTTTCTCTTTTCATGCTTCTGTTGCTCGTTACCATCGCCAATCTTTCCCATGGCTTCGAATTTGTTTCTTTTGATGCTGATTTTTTTCTATTTTGACCAGTGTTTTTTTCGACAGTACTCGGTGACCTTTTTCTACTTTTACTTTTTGTCCTTCCTCTGCTTTTTTCTCTTTCCATGCTTGTCTTGCAATCTACCATCGTCGATCTTTCACATGAGTTCAGATTTTTTTCGTTTGTTGATTTTGATATTGATTTTTTTCCTTTTTGACTGGTGTTTTTTTCGACAGTACACGGTAGCCTTTTCCTACTTTTGCTTTTTTTCCTTCCTCTGCTTTTTTTTCTTTCCATGCTTGTCTTGCAATTTACCATCGCCGATCTTTCACATGAGTTCAGATTTTTTTCTTTTGTTGATTTTGATGCTGATTTTTTTCTTTTTTTACTGGTGGTTTTTCCAACAGGATACGTTAGCCTTTTCCTACTTTTACTTTTTGTCCTCCCTCTGCTTTTTTTTCTTTTCATGCTTCTGTTTCTAGTTTCCATCTCCAATCTCTCACAGGAGTTCAGATAGTTCCTTTTTGTTAATTCTGATGCTGATGTTTTTCTTTTTTGATTGGTGGTTTTTCCAACAGGATACGGTAGCCATTTCTTACTTTTACTTTTTGTCCTTCCTCTCCTTTTTTCTTGCTTCATGCTTTTCTCGGTAGTTTCCATTTCCAATGTTTCCCATGGGTTTGGATTTTTTCTTTTTGTTAATCTTGATGCTGATGTTTTTCTTTTTTGTCTGGTGGTTTTTCCGGAAGTACACAATAGCATGTACCTACTTTCACTTTTTGTCCTCCCTCTACTTTTTTCTTTTTTCGTGCGTTTCTCTCTAGTTACCATCTCTGATGTTTTACATGAGTTCGAATTCCTTCTTTTTGTTAACTTTGGTACTGATTTTTTTCTTTTTTGACTGGTGGCTTTTCCAACAGGATACGGCAGCCTGTTTCTACTTTTACTTTTTGTCCTCCCTCTGCTTTTTTTTCTTTTCATGCTTCTATTGTTAGTTATCATCTCCAATCTTTCACAAGAGCTCTCATTTTTTCGTTTTGCTATTTTTGGTGCTGATGTTTTTCTTTTTTGACTGGTGGCTTTTCCAACAGGATACGGTAGCCTTTTCTTACTTTTACTTTTTGTCCTCCCTCTGCTTGTTTTTCTTTTCATGCTTCTCTCGCTAGTTTCCATCTCCAGTGTTTCACTTGGGTTACGATTGCTTCTTTTTGTTAATTGTGATGCTGATGTTTTCCTTTCTTGACTGGTGGTTTTTTCGGTATTACACCATAGCATGTACCTACTTTCACTTTTTGTTCTCCCTTTGTTTTTTTCTTTTTTCATTCTACTCTTGCTACTTATCATCGCCGTTCTTGCACGTGGTTTCAGATATTTTGACTGCGCTATTTTGCTTCGAAAACGTTGATTTTCTTGTCTTCTTAAATTTTTGGACAATTTAAGGGTTTCATTGATTCGTTTGCGCTTTTCTTTTGTTTTAATCATGTGTCCTTTTTGATTGGGACGATAATGATTAGGATTCATTTTATCTCTTTCAACGACTCCTTTAGTGCTACGTTTGTGCAACGATTTATTGGCATTCTGTTTCAACCTTCGCGGTCTAACGCCGTAAAGTTTTCTCAGCAATGACCCCAGTTCTTGGCATGAAAATCTTGGCTGATTGAATCTAGTCCCGCTACATCCAAAAATGGTTTTTAGTGTTTGTTCTAAAGAGGATGATGATTCGGGACTAGCATTCGAAGCCATATCGCGACCGGAGTTTGCTTTAGTTTCCTTTCTTTTTTTCATTTTTTTATAACTTAATTCTTAATCTTATTTAAATTTCCCTATTAGCTCTTAACACATAGCCTACTAGTGTTACAACAGAAAATAAAATCTCGGTTTTTAAGCGCAAAAATCTAACCGATCTTGCTTGTGATTTCATAATCACTCTTATTCCAAAATAATAGAAAATTGATTGCGATGAGATTAGTTGAAATCATTCTTTAAAATATGATTTAATGTTATTCCAGCACCAGAAAAAAAAATAAAAATAAAAAAAAAATGCAACAAAGCAGTGTAGATACACACACAGAAAACAATTTAAAACATTGCAAAACCAGCGTTTAAAATTTATTTGCTATACAGTACTTTAATTTTTTTGCTATACTACATAACTATCGCAACCATTCAAATTGATAAATAGCCGGACTCGATAATGAATTAATTCATTTAAAAGCATTGTTCGATCTGCTTCTGCGTGGCTTTTACCTTTTTGTTTATTTCATGTTCTCCAATGAAACTAGCAGAGACTCTTTTACCAGCGGTTCTTTAACTTTTTTCAGCTTGACCCAAATATGAGTTTTAAGCCGCATTTACACGGGCGAGATTTAGCTGCGAGAATCGACATTTTGCCTTTTTTCTTTCTCAAATCGCTTTGGTCACTTACACGGCGCAAGATTCACGTGAGATTTTGTCTGCGCGATATCGCCAGACACGCCCCCAAAAAATCAAATCGCAGCAGTCACTCACACGGGAGAGATTTTAACGCGATGCTCGCATACGATTGCAACTCGCAGAAGTCACTTACACGTTGAGACTGAGTGCCAGTGATTCTCGCAAAATCGAGTCGGAGGAAGAGTCGCTATCGCACTGGTTCACTTACACGGTGCGAGATAGTTTCAAAGCGCGGCTTGCTGGTTTTGAATTTGCAAAAGCTAACTGCAGCAAAAGCACTTCAAATGCGCCGCTTGGCAGCTTTTGCATTTGAAACAATCACGCTGCGGAATTTTGAAAGCGAATTATTGTACGAAGCCAACGCAAGCGTAAAACGAAATACAAGGAATACAATTAAGCAGCTAATTTCGTTAAAACTTGCAATGAAAATGCAAGGTGAAAGATGAAGCACTTAACGCTTGAAATTACTCGAAAAGCTTATTTACTCTGCATCATTCTGCGTTAGCTTGGATGGAGCAGAGTTAAGCGGGCATTAATGCTCATAATTTATGATAAAATTCTGTCATTTACCCTTTAGGTCTTGGTTTTTCTCCACTGCAACCTGCAACCCATCTCTGATTGTGTTTCTTGTTTGGTTATATATAAAATTTGGTAAAATAAAATTATAAAATTTATCAACATTTTTGCGCAGTTAATCTGCGGTAAAAGCACTTTTGAAATTACCTTTTCTCCAAACACGTGTGACTGACAAATTCATATTGTTTATTTCCTTAATAGTGCACAAGTATTTTATAGTAGATCTGTGCTGTTATATTATACGAAATGCTAATTGTTAAATTTTATTTTTAAGTTAAGATTTTGAGTTCTTCTGCAGTGATACCAGGCGCCTTTTGTCGCTACCGAAGCACTGGCTCTTGTTTAATTAAACCAACATTCAAAAAATCCATATAGCATTTGTATAATATATGTTTTCACGTAAATTTGTTAAGGAGCCACTAAACCACAGCTGCTGATACAAAGCATCAATATTCACAATAATAAAATAAGCAGCGCAAGCATTTGCTAAACGCTAAGCAATTATAGTTAGTCCAGTGCGGAGGATGAATTATTATGAACAGTGCAAAAATACGTCAGTGACTTCAAGTCAAAACTCATTCCTGGCATAATTCAAATGAAAAAGCGCCATAAAACTACTCGAAATTGAGAACATGATTTGTTTAGAAAAAGTATTTTCATGCAATTAATATTTAATTACAATATGCGCTGCGGTAGGTGTTATGTTTCTCCACTTAAATGTGGTTATTTGAACCGCAAGAGATGCCGGTAGGCTACAGGCAATCTCAGGTCAGAAAAGAAAGCAAACGCTAACACGTTTTTAGCCGACAAAAACCAGTGGATGGTTCTTGTATACAAGGTGCAGGACCCAACGAGTGAGCATAGGGTGTGAGCCTACACTGCTAGCACTGTTACAGCACCAATTGACCTTTTTTTGTGTAGCCCCGCTGTAGTTTCGGAATTGGGCCGCTTGTAACTTTTGGTTTGCTCAGTTTGCGTACGTCGCTTTATTTCCTGCAGCCATTGGCTGCAAATGTTTTCAAAATTACGAGCTTTTTGGCCAAGTTATCTGTCTGGCATTCCGTTTCCTTAGAGCAGTGATTCCCAACCGCGGCTCCCAGCTAGCCTTCTTGCGGCTCTCATTGACCTTTGAAAATCCCACAAAAAATATTTAAAAAATCTAATTGTAATAATAAAAAAAAATAAAATTCGTATTCGAAAATTACCCTTGCTTAGTTTGGAGGCTGGGAAAAGAGTTTTTACTTCATAGTTAAGATTAGAGGCAAGGAAAGTTGGGAAAAGGCTGCTATTGTTACGTCACTGTTTTCTCAAAGCAATGTATCATAACTTTCTGGTCTAGTTGAAGGAGCAGCAGCTGCAGTTAAAGTAAACCCTAGCAGCAACTGTCCAGTTGTTCTCCATTCTATTCTATTTTTGTGAAGTATTAATTGCAGTTAATTTAAAACTAGTCACTGCCGCTATAAAATTGTAATAGGATAATCAGCCAAGCGTTTAAGTTTTAGATATATTCAACCCTAAAATTATGTCAGATCAGCCTTCAAACAAAGCACGTAGTCTTCAGCAGGAAAATCGAGTTTTTCAAAGCGATCGGGAAGAAAAGTATTTTCAAGTTGAGGTAGACAACAAAGCCCATTGCCTTTTGTGTCCTGTGGTGATAAGTAGTGTAAAATCCTTTAACATTAAGAGGCACTACGAAACTCATTCTACAAAATATGATTGCTACAAGGAGAATCAAGGAAAAGGAAGTTGGAATCTCTTAAGTCAGCACGGAATAAGCAAACAAATATGTTCAAGGCTAGTACTGAATCTGAAGATATTACCAAAGCATCATACAAAGTGAGCCATCTACTTGCTCGTAATATGAAAACATATTCGGATGGTGAAATAATGAAGCAGGCGATAGTTACATTTGCAACAGAATGTTGTTCAAGTGCCATACAACAAAAGGCCAAAAAGTTACAGCTGAGTAATGCTACAATAACTAGGCGCATTGAATGTATATCAAACGACCAACACGATCAGCTTCTTGAGAAGTCAAAAAATTTTGTGTGCTACTCTGTCGCACTTGACAGCTCAAAAGACCTCACTGATACAGAGCAATTAGCTGTGTTTATTAGGGGAGTCATGCCGGATTTTACGATTTACGAAGAATATCTCACTTTGCGTTCTATTCATGGCTCAACTAAAGGAACGGATATATTTCGTGAATTTCGTGCTACTCTTGAAGAAGCACATTTGGACCCATCAAAGTTGTTTGGAGTGGCAACGGATGGCTGCCCTTCCATGCTTGGAGCAAATCGTGGGCTTCAAGGGCTCGTCAATAAATGGCGATACGAAAATCATCTTGCTCCAGTGACATATGGCATCATTGTATTTTACACCAAGAAAGTCTTATTGCTAACTCACTCAACATGTCTAATGTGATGGATGTGGTAACAACAACGGTAAACTGGATTAGAGCCAACGCACTTAATCATCGAAAGTTCAAGAAGTTTTTAGCAGATACTGAGGCTGAGTATGGTGACGTAGTCATGTTCTCAGCCGTACGATGGCTAAGCCGCGCTTCATGTCTCAAAAGATTCTATGAACTTCTTCCAGAGATTAAAACATTTGCTGAAGGAAAGAAAGACATCCCTCAGCTTGGCGACGAAGTTTGGGTTGCTGATTTGGCGTTTTTTGTTGATATCACTACACACCTTTCTTCTTTAAATCGCACTCTACAAGGCAATAACAAGCTTTGTCACGATTTGTATGGCACAGCAACCGCTTTTATTAACAAGCTTTGTCTTTGGAAAACACAGCTTGCAGGTGGTGTTACAGCACATTTTCCAACGCTATCTAATCATCGAACCAATGGATCATTTGAAGTATACGACAAAATTATCAGTTGCTTGATTGATGAGTTCAACCGCCGCATTAACGGAATGAATTCTTTATTGCCCATGATGAAAATGTTTTCAAACCCTGTTGCAGTTAATGTAGCCACTGCACCTGATAATTTTCAATTGGAGTTGCTAGATATGCAGTCAGATATCGGGCTCAAGCAATTATTTCAAAGTGAAGACCTACTTGAATTTTGGAGTCGAGTTCCAGAGGGAAAGTATCCCAACTTGATAACCAATGCCCAGGAAAACGCTTCTGTATTTGGATCAACTTACGTCTGTGAAGCACTTTTCAGCAAAATGGTCAGAATCAAAAATCGATATCGCAATCGATTAACCGATGACCACCTCAAGCAGCTACTGCGCACTGCATCTTCTGCTATTACGCCTCGCTTTGACAAACTTATTAAAGCTCAAAGCCAATGCCAAGTTGGACATTGAATTGATTTGTGTATTTTTTTGTTAGTGTTGCTATTCGTTGCTACGTGCTTTCATGCTTTATAATTTTCGTTATAATTACTTTAGTGTTTTCATGCGGCTCCATACGTACTCTAAAATTTGAAATTTGGCCCCGACACTAAAAAAGGTTGGGAACCACTGCTGTAAATACTAATTTTTATAGTCTTTGGTTTGACCCGACCGGTAATCTAACCCGAGTCTACCGCTTCAGTAGCAGACGCTCAATCCACTCGACCACTGTTAGGTAAATTTTTGTTTTTCTCTCTCTCTCGGTTTTGCTGAATGGTATTATACTGCACATGCTGCGCAAGCGAGTTAAAAAATTAAAAATTATGTCATAAATAAATGTACGGTAGTTTATAAACGATAAAAACATTTCAAGTTTGTTTTGTTTGCGAGATCAAATATTTTCGTCAAACGTAATTAAGCGGGTTAGTAAAATACGACATTCAAACAAGTGTTGCGAAAAATACAGGGTGGCCCACTAAAAAGCAGCCCGGAAAATGTAGAGAAGAGGAACATTCTTTTATTGTTTAAATTAACTGTAGCATTGTTTAAATAATCTGAAGTGTTACAAAAGATTCTGGAAGTGCTCCCCAGTTAAAATCTATGCACATGTGATGTTATTATAGAAGATGCTGAAAGTGCTCCCAGTTGACATCGATTTAATTTTCTGGGCTACTTTTAAGTGGGCCACCCTGTATAACGAGTTGGTGATTTAATTTCTTATGTATTGCAAAGAAAAATCTACGTCGCCATTCCTATATTACACATTGAATAAACATTAATTGATACTAATTGTAGCATAAAAATTCAAGTACTTTTATTGTTTAATAGCTTACTAAAAAAGCATGGAAAGCAATTTGCAATAAGTGGATCGCGCAAGCAATTTACAATATAATAAAAAAAACAAAATGAAATGATAAAACTTGGACTGTGTTTGCCGTACCGAAAGAGCAAAAAATAACAAAAAACTAAACTGCGGCTATTTTTAATGCCAATAGAATAACGATTTCACGCTTTTCTTAAAGTAATTAAATTAAACCAGCTTTCCGGATTTGGGGTAATCAAAAGTAGACTAATAATGTGAGAGGGGGTCTGATTTGCTCACAATTACACAGACACTTCTGCTTAAACCAAAAACGTTATTTAATCCAATGAAGTCTTTTTTATGGCGTTTTTGCCTTTTTAAAGCCTTTTTGAAAATTTTTGCATGGTTGAACCAATAAAGAGGGGTGAATGAGGGTGAATTGGTATCCCAAACATATTAATGCAATAATGTTAGCTTGTGCTTGAGTTCGTTTCAAAATCTACGCTAACATTATCATGCTACACTGCTAATCTAGTTTATTGCTTCCAACTATATAACACCGAGAAATATCAGTTTCAAATGTTGATAGACTAAACAGGCCAATGCTTAAGCGCGTTGCGAATTTGCAATAGTGGGCTTTTTCAGCCCCCAAGGGTCCAATCTAAAAAGACAAAAAGATCTGGGGATTTATCTGGTGGCTATATACCCAAATAGCCCCAGCGCTTAGAAATTTTCTGCAATTTTTGTGTTTGAGAGCAACTTAAAGGGGGTGAAGTATCTAGCCAATTGCGGTAGTTTACAATTGCTGAAATCAAAATACAATTTTTGAATTTTTCGTTTTCATTTTGGGATTGCAGTTGCAAAGATATTTAACCCTATTTTACCCGGGGTATTGGACCAAAGCATTTTACATGGGGGGGCTTGGGCAAACATGCCGCCGTATCTAACTCCTGAACCAAAAGTTATAGAATAACCAAATTTGGCATGCGGGTTGGTGTTCACCAAGATTTGTAAGAGATTAGATTTGAAATGGTGACGTCATGATAGTGATGTCACGGCCATATTTTACAAAAATGACGTTTTTTTCGATGATGTCACATGTGGTTCAAATCTTGTAAATAGGTTTGTTTTAGAATGTCTGAATCAATGAAATGTCTAAGTTACGTCACAAAACCATCTTATGACGTCATTAAGTTAAATATTGGTCAAAAAGTCTGCAGATTTTGGAAAGAGACTTCGTATACACCAACAAACACATAAATGAATAGGTGGAGGAACCGGGGGTAGGGAAGCCCCCACACACTTTTTTTTCACAAGCAGCCCTGGGAGTATCCTAGTTTGCGCGTTTATTTCCAGATAATATTTTTTAATAAATCTATTTGCAACTTAATTCCAAAAATGTCCAAACCAAGGCAAAGACCCACATTTTTTTACGGAGTTTGGGGGGCAATGAATCCTATACTCCATTCACTGACTTTCAAGACAATCAATCAGAATAAGTTTATTTGTTGCGTAATTTGTAATACTAGGCCTTCCACGAATCCGTTTCATTTCCCCCATTGTGATGCTCGAGTTAAGAGTGCAATGTCTTCGCCTTCAATTTGGTAGAGCTGATATTTTAGCAACAATGATATTTACGTTGTTTTCTCAGATAATACCCGATTTTACCCATCACTTTTTTATGCGTAAAGGCTATTAAAGCGTTTCAAATTTTCTTTGTTTGTGCTGCTTAAACTGGTATTCATTGTTCCAATCAATCTTTCATTATACTCGCTGTAATACGTCGAAGCGTGTAACGAGTTGAGGGGCCTATCTCCGAGTCATTGAGCCCGGGCAACACAGCTCCTTTCGAAGAAATGTCGCAGCGGTGACTAGTCATTGGCAACACTATGATGTCCGATTTGACCGGCCCAAGATTTGAACCTCAGACCTCCCGCTCCAGAGACGAACGCGTTACCGCTCGACTAATTGGCCGGTGGTGTTCATTGTAACCATTAAAAATCACACTTTGTCTAATGATCGCAGAATCAACTAATTGGGAAGTTGTTTGTGGTGTAGCCTAAAACAACGGTAAATTGTGAAAAGACATAGTTTGATAAAAATGTGATCCTTTTTCTTACAAAAAGGATAGTCTAGAATTATTGAACACCTTTAACCGTGTAATACTTTTGATTGCCTTTTCTGGCTAGTGGCTAGTTATTCAAACAATGCAATTATCGAGCTATTTGCCGTGTTTCATATGCGCGTTTACACATAGGGGTATCAGGATTTTTGATTGGAGGGGGCCCAACCCGCAGATTACATGCAAGGACGTTATCAGAAATTTTCGAAAAAAAAGTTTTTGTGGGAAAAGGTATCGTAGAAAGTAAGACTAAAGCCGTGGTCTGTGTGTTACCTAAATTAAAAATCGAAAATGTCTGAATTGGGAGACGTGTGTGAGTGAACTAGTGTAACTCAAACGTATCACATACGGGAGTCTGGAGGAGGAGCACCCGACCGTCGGAGGCGTGAGGGTCTGAGGTCGAAGCCTCTTGCCGCTGGGCGTTTTTTTTTTTTGAAAAACAAGCTATTTTAAATGCCATTGAATTCGATTCCGCACGCGTTCAAAGCCATTTGAAAGAACTAAACTTTTAACATTTGAAAGCCAATTGAGAAAAATAAACTGTTCAATCCTCGTTTTACGTACAATCCAAAACACGTTTAAAATCTTGCATTTTGGGATTAAATTTTTGGAAGTGATATGGCCCCGGTACGAGGAAGTTAGTAACATTGCCTCCTGGAATATTTTAGCAGTAAATAATAAAATAATCCATTCGAAGATATTCCTCAGAGATTATTGTTTAGTCATGAAAATAACCAGTTGTAGGAGTACATGTACGGCCAGGGGGCCTAAGCTCCCTCAATGCAAGAAGTGAACTGTTATTGAAAAATGGTACAATAGATAGTTTTGCTTACTAACCATGTTATTGATAGGGCCGGATTTACATTGCGTGGGGCCCCTATGTGGTGTTAAGGAATTTCTTGCAAAATTTTCTTTCCAAATATAGGTGAAGACCAAAAAAGTTTTACCATCTGAGAGCGGGGCCTCTGGCACTGTGCCATATGTTAAATCTGGTCTGGTTAATTATTGCATTACGTTCATAAAAAGATTAGAAGGGGGTCTGAAATAGCAACTTTTAGAACAAAAACCCTTAATTTCACCCGGGTTTCGCATATAAATTGGTAGGTATAAATCGAATTGAGGGGTACCGGGCCCCCTGGTAGTCAATATTATTGTTCATTGCTGTTGTATGCGTGTATGTAATACGCGAAAAATGCTAAAAAAACTGAAGAAAGAATTGGCTTTTTGCCATATTTTTATAATTGGTGGCATTTTATTTGGGGGGGGGGGCTCCTGCCTCCTCCCTGGCTACGCCCATGTGTTTACAGGATGTTTTCTATTCTTACAACATAGCCTATATCAATTGGATGTCATTATATTTGCTGCTGTGATGATTGATAGTGGATAATCTTGTTGTTACTAGTTTTCTTTTTATGACGGATTCACAAATACGTACGGTTCGGAAGGATGATTATATGCGCACTGCGCACTCTATTAAACCGAAGTGCGTTGTTTCCGTATCCTTGAGAGACATTACTTGCAATAACTGGTACTAAAACAATGAAAATCTTGTTGAGCTAATAGCTACATACAGCGGTGCAACCATAGGGTGGTGTAAAAGGCATTAGCCTCCCCTTAGACAAGTTAATTACAAAATTTAACTCCAAAATGCAGTTAAGCGTTTAAAAGTGCTTTGAAATTGACCTGTAAGTAAGGGGTTGGCTGAAGGGGCTTGAATAGTTTCACTAACTTCCAAGTTTTAACCCTTTAGTTGTTCCAAATAGCTCTAAATTCGTGCGAAATGTGATCCAAACAGAGTTAAAATGGTTGTTTGTTTTTTCAAAAAATTAGAAAATTTGTCTACAAGCTGGGAGATTCTCTCTGACCCCCTTATCCTTTTTAGCTGCGAGTTCAATCCCCCACTTCAGCAAAATCCTGGTTGCTCTATTGTCCACACGATATGCGCTGTTTAGACGAAAAAAACTGGTCACTGCTTCTTTCCTTTTGCCCCCCACTCCACTTTAAATACGGTTTCTCCATCGCTACAAGCTTGACATCAAATGAATGCAATCTCATATCTTTATTGCAAAGACTTGTAACAAACAAACGCGACTCAGCGATTCTGACAGCCATACATTATGTCGTACTCGACATACACATTAGGTTAAAAAGGGCTTCCTTTAGAGAGTTTGGACGTTTGAGATGTTAATAAGCAGCATCTTGATATCAAGTAAAAGGACATTACTAAAGTTTAATGCACGCACATGCTTCTGTAAGACCCTTTGCGCCCAATTTGCTTTTGGCTTTGATTGGATCTACAGTCTTTGCTTGCGGATTTCTTTTCCAGGCTGTAAATTTTTCGTCTTTTCTCATTTCGCTGCCTTTTCTTTGATTTTGGTTTTCGTTTTTTCTTTTTACTTGCTTGGTTCTTTTTTTTGTTTTTCATTGCTTTGAACAAATATTCGAAATATCTTTTACTTACATCACGACACTCAGAATTTGTTTCGCGACTGCTGTGGAAACTTGAAGACTTGCGAAGTTTTTTGTTTATTTTTGATCTTCTTGTGCTCGTTTCCCGCCTGCTTTTGCGATTGCAACTCTTGCCAAACTTTGACGCTGATTTTTTCCTTTTTTGACTGCTGCTTTTTTTGACAATAGACGATTGTCTGTTCCTACTTTTATTTTTTACCCTCCCTCTGCTTTTTTTGTTTTTCATACTGCTGTTGCTAGTTGCCATCGCCGACTTGGCAGCACATGATTTCAGAATTCCTTCTTTTGCTGATTTTGACTGGGCTATTTTGCTTTGCAAACGTTGTTTTGCCTCACTTCGTAGTTTTTTGGATGATTCATGGGTTTGATTGATTCGTTTGCGCTTTACCTGCGTTTTCGTCATATTTCTTTTTTGATTGGAACGATAAAGATTAGGATTCATTCTATCTTTTTTAACGTTTCTTTTGGTGCAAAGAATGTGCAAACATTTGCTGACATTCTGCTTCGACCTTCGAGGTCCAATGCCGTGAGGTCTTAGCAATGACTCCAGTTCTTGGCATGAAAATTCTGGTTTGTTAAATCTAGTCCCGCTACATCCAAAAATGCTTTTCAACATTTTTTCTAAACTCCGTAATGATTCGGAACTAGTATCCGCTTCCCTACCAGGAACGGAGTTTGCTTTATTTTCCTTTCTTTTTTTCATATTTTTTATAACTTTGTTTTTAACCTTATTTAAAATTTGTCTGACAGTCCTTAACACATACTGGCTATTAACAGAAAATAAAATGCCGGTTTTTGAGCGCAAAAATCTAACCGATCTCGTTTGTGATTTCATAATAAACAATTCAAAATAAGAGACATTATTGATTATTGGATTAGTTAAAACCATTGTTAAAAATATGGTCCACTCACTGTATTTGAGTGCTAAAAAAGAAAAAAAAAGTTACTGTAGATACCTACTAAGAAAACAATATAAAACATTAAACAAAAAATTTTGCGCAATTAGCGTTTAAAATCATTTTGGCATATACATAACCACAGCTTTAAGTTAACTGCCAAAGTTGATAAACAATCAGACTCGGAGTCGGACCCACAAGATCGGGGACCAAAATTCTTTCTAGTGTTGCTTATTGTGCAGATCATTGGAAGCAATATGTACAATAATTTGTTTCCTTCCAAAACATTGTCTTCTTCTGCATGAGTTTCACCTTTTTGTTTATTTTGTTTGTTTTAATAAAACTAGCTTTGCAACGACTATGAGGTCAACCAATTCTCGACAGAATAGTTACAAAATGTCAATGATATCAACCAGAGGTGGAGTCCTCGAGGACGTCCTTGGCCTCGAGGACGTCCTCGAGGACACATTTTGAAGTCCTTGGCCTTGGCCTTGGCCTCGAAGGTCAAGTCCTTGGCCTTGGCCTTGGCCTCGAAGCCTCAAGTCCTCGAAAATTGGCCTGTCCTCGGCTCGAGGACAGCACTATTTTTTGAACAGTTGAAATTTCGTTGGAAAACGCCAGAAACCACGCAGAAAATTTGCGAGCACCGTTTTTGTTTTCCTCACTTGGAACATAAGCGTAGCCAAGGGGAGGGGGGCAGGGGGTTCGCCCCCTTCCCAATTGAAATTTCACCAATGACAAAATGTGACAAAAAAGCCTAATTTTTTTTCTGTTTCAGTTTCTTTTTAGCATTTTTCGCTTACAACAGTATAACTAACAACAATATTGAAGACCAGGAGCTCCGGGTCCCCCTCAATTCAATTTTTCCCAGCCAATTTAAACGTATAACCCGAAGAAAACGGAGAGTTTTTGTCCTGAAAGTTGCTATCTCAGGCCCGCATCTAGCCTTTTTGTGAACGTAATGCATTACTCAGGGCTGGATTTACCATAATATGACGCAGTACCAGCAGTAGCGTTGCCATGGGGGAAGCGGGGACTATAGCCCCCCATTGGCCTGTCAACCAAAATGCAGAAAAAGGAAAATACCACGTTTTTAGCTCTTTTGAGACTGTTTTTTGTGCTGGAATTGACTAAAAGTGATTTAATGCATCATTTGAAACATATATTCAACGGGGGCTAATTGTCAAAAATTAAAGTTACAAATCAATGAAAACTTTGAAAAAATGCCCGAAAATAAACAATCAAATTTGATCGCTAATTTAAAAACGCCAAACATGGGTTTTATCAACAAATATATCATCAACTCAGGAATATGGGGGAGGGGGGGCTATTCAGTGTTAGGTAATTACCAGTCACTTCTCTCAAATATCTTTCCATTAACCCTTCCCCCAATTATTTTTATAAAATATAGGCGAAATAGATTACTACGTGTGAGTTTTATTGAATAATAGGATTTTTTGATTTACCAGCAGGTAAACAAGAGAACTGCAATGTTATCATCAGCCACTTCCCATATAGCCCATTAATGCAACTATAGTTGAATCATGTTGGGTTGCCAATTTCTATGCCACGTTCTAAAAGCATTATTTTCTATTAAAATAGCTTTAAAATTAAGTTCATTTTGCAAAAAAATGCAAAATTTTCGAGCGCTGGGGGCTTCGCCCCCTCACCCCCATTGGCCTCTGGTGACTGGGGGCCCCGCCCCCAGACCCCCAAACCGCCCCCACAGTGCGAATTTCTGGCTACGAGCCTGAGTATCAGTTAGTGGCCCCGAGCTAAAATCGTAAGACTTTTTTTGGTCTTCACCTATATTTGGCAGAAAGATGTTAAGAAAATCTCCAAAGCGCCAGGGGCCTAGCGCGATGTAAATCCAGCCCGACAATAACATGGCTAGTTGAAGTTAACTATCTATTTTACCATTTTTCAATAACAATTCAGTAATTCACCTCCAACCTCGCCGGTTTTTACGAACAAAATACTTTTTAAAAAAATTAGCCATAGAAAATGCTGATTGAACGAATTATTGAACTTCAATTGAGGGAGCCAGGGCCTTCTGGCCGAACATATACTCCTATAATTGGTTATTGTCATGACAAAACAAAAATCTCTAAGGAAAATCCTCGAGTGGATTATTATTTACTGCTAAAATGTTGCAAGAGACAATGCGCATTATAATTAAGACAACGCACCCTAGCTGGACCAGATCACTAACAATTAAATTTAACTCCAAAATACAAGATGTTAAACATGTTTTAAACTTAAATTGCAAGTAAAAGGAGTATTAAACAATTTGATTTTTTCATTTGGCTTTCAAATGTCAAAAATCTAGTGCTTTTCAATGGCTCTGAACATTTGCGAAATGTGATTCAATGGCATTAAAATAGCTTTTTTTTCCAAAAAATTACAAAAAATCGTCCAATGGAGACCCCCCGTTTGTGATACCTTTGAGTTACACTAGCTTTCTCAACACGTTTCCAAAGTTAAATATTTGCGTTTTTGAACTATTAGCTTAAGCCCTATCCCTTTGCAAAATCCTGGTTACGTGCTAACGGGCAGCGATATCAGATCTTCCATCCTACGATATGTTTATCCCACAAAAACTTCCTCTTTGGAAAAATTTTGATGACGTCATTTCATTCGATTTGTGGTTTAGGCTTATCCCAATAAATTCTGGGTACGCCAACAAATTGGAGATCGCCTGAAAAAAATTTTTGAAGACTTTTTTTTCGGAGAACACTTGCGCCTGTGTCCTTGGTCCTTGGCCTTGGCCTCGAGCATTCCTGTCCTTGGCCTCGAGAGGTTCTGTCCTCGGAAGGGCTGTCCTTGGCCTTGGCCTTGGCCTCGGATTTTTTTTGTGTCCTTGGCCTTGGCCTTGGCCTCGAGCCTTGTGTCCTCGACTCCACCTCTGATATCAACCATACAGCTTTAAATTATACGTACGTTCAGCACTCAAAAATAAAACGGAAAAGTCTTCAACAGTTACTTACCATCTAGGATGGCAGTAGGGTACGATACGTTCAGAATTTGCTACTATACATACCTTGAACCGTACCGTACCAGAGTACCGTACTTCAGTTCAATTTTTGAAGCGTACCGTATCAACCTACCGTACCCGTACCATTACAAAAAAGGCGTACCGTACCAGAGTACCGTACTTCTTAGCAAAACTTGAGGCGTACCGTACCGTACTTACGTACCGTACCGTCCTGCCATTCGTGCTTTTAACTACTCGCAACTTTAACTGACTTTGAGATCACTAGTCTATTAATCAGCGATCTCAATTCACACATTTAGCATCGGCTTCAGCTGTCTTTTGCCTCTGCATACAAAAATCTGGCGCAATGTGCGAAAATTCTGTGATTTTTAATTCAGACAGCGTACCAACGTACCGTACCCGTACCATTACAAAAAAGACGTACCTTACCACCGTACCGTACCTTTTAGCAAAAAATTGAGGCTTACTGTACCGTACCGTACTGCCATCCTTGCTTACCATTTGATCAGGCGTGAATGATTGCCTCTTGAGTGTCTCGGCTTCACTTCCTTTAACGGTAAGTCCGTAGCTCAATTTCCTGGAAAAGAAAACACACACAGAGTTGCCAAACTCTGGTGTCGTGTGCACATTCGTTGCTTCTGCTGAGACTTCACAGTTACTGCATTCACAATTGGTTGTACTTACGAAACTTATACGTACACTGGATGTGCTCTTTTGGCAACCCTAATAACCGATTCATGTGAGGTTTTTGACCCTAAAATAACATGTGGTGCTTTTGCTTTTGACGCATATTAGAATACATTGGTGTAATAAAGCATTTTACCGCAGTTTTGATTAATTTGAATGAAACAGTCAAGCCCTATTTAAAACAGTGAAACTTTTATAGGTTTTGGATTCAGCTACGTCCATCATCAGTAAAAAATAAAAATTAAAATAGCAAAAAGTATAAAAATTGTGCAAACAGACGGGGTGCCGAAACTCGGGGGGGATGGGGGGAATATATCCCCCCAATAATTTGGCTGTATCCCCCCCAATAGTTTGAGAATGGTCCACATCTGCATCCCCCCCAATAATTTGAATGGATGTACAGCTGAGCGTAAATTTGGGAAAAAAAAGTGTTCTAGCCTTGCTGAAGACCTTTTTTTTTATTTTTTATTTTTTTTGGTCTTCACCTGAAATCGGGGAGAAAAAGTGTTCTATTTTTGATGAAGACCTTTTTTTTTGTGATCTTCACCTGAATTCGGGGAGAAAAAGTGTTCTATTTGGATTTTTCTTTTGGTCTTCACTAAATTTCCACACCCGAACAAAGTCGTGGTCGAGGTTCATCCCCCCCAATGTTGAAAATAGGGCAAAATTGGGGTAAAATTGCAAATTATCCCCCCAATGCTCAACAAAGATCGGCACCACTGCAAACAGATCTCGAATCAAAATGCCGGTATAGCTTCACTACAATACAATACTGGAATACAACTGTAGTGCTATAATAGTGTACAAAGCTGTAACTACTTGCTGTATGTAAATAAGAAACTAAATACCAAGCAAAGAAGAACAAGACAGAATTTCAAACAGTCAACAAAAAAATGGTTTTGGCGAGATTTAGTTTAATTCAAGAGCGATTAAGCACACTTTTATCACGTACGATTACCTACAACATTTCACATTTAACTTTTGATAGCGTAGTGTGGTAATAATCACCATAGCGGAAAATCTTTTAGCATGAAAAACAATTCTTGCGTTACAGTAAGAGTTTATTACGCACAATCCCGTTAAAGTATTAAGGAACTTGGTTTGTTGGAATACTTTGTACGATGCATTACATCAATATTACTGAACAGCTTTTAACTAACAAAAGAAGAAAGTGCTTCTTCAAAAAAACAAAAAAAATATGGATAGTGAAGCTGCGATTAGTGAAATTAAAAAAGCACAAGAAAGTTTAGTAGAAAAGCCTACAAAAAAAGTTTATGCCTCTTTCTTCCCGTCAGGGACTGGAAGCAGTTATTATTCAACTTATGGAGCTATGATCAATAAAATCCTTCAAAATGCTGGAAATAATGGGGTAAGTTTGGACAAGCTAGTTTGCCAAATTAAGTCCGAATTTTGTGTGGACACAAAGAATATTAAAGGCAAGATTAGAAACACTCTGAAGCGTATGATGGCAATGGGTTTTATCTATCCACAATTTTACACTTCCAAAATGCACTTTAAACTTTCCTCGAGCGGGGAAATGATAAACTTTCAAAAAAGAGAGAAAAAACGTGAAAAAGCAAAGCATCAGACAGCTTTGGGTAAGAGCGAAAAACCCTCTCAGGAGTTTTGTAAAAATAGAAAACGATCAATGTCTTTATCAGTCGATCAGAGCAATTGTTTTCAGCAATCACCTAAAGAAAATTATCAGAGTAGAAGAGATGTCCCAGCTGTCGCTGCTGGACCAAGATACCGCTCTGGAGAACGCAGAGGAAAGAGATCTCATTTCTGCATAAAAGCTAAAGGAAGAGGAAGATCTTCCTCTAAGAAGTTCAAAAAATCCTTTGCTCCTTCAGGCCGAGCTAAGACTGAAAAATGCAAATATCTCGTGCCCGGAAAAGATACGTTTGCAAAACCCTTTATCTCTTCTTTTCGTGGGAAAAAGAGACAACTGCAGTTTGAATATAAGTTTAGTACAATGAATGCGAGAAGAAGACGATTCCAATCAGCTCGTATGAAGCCAAGATTGAATTGCATGAGACGATATATCTGCAAATATAGCAAAAGGAAAAGATCAAAAACTAAAAGAGCGAGAGTTCGAAATACAAAGCGAGCACGATTGCCCTCCGTGTTTTGGAAATCTAAGTTAGCTTGCTGGTCCCGAGGTCCAAAAAACGCTGCGGGAAGGCAAAAATCAAAGGGGCGGTCAAGTTTTAGAACAAGAACAAAACTTGCAAGGCGACGACGAGGAAGAAAAAACAAAAACAGAGGCCAAAGTTTAATACGAAGCCTCAAACCGTCAGGGCGCGGTATGAGCAGAGAGAAATCTTTACAAAGTCCAAGGCGTGGAAGACCAGAAAAGTTTGTTTGCAAATATTCAATACTTAAAAGAAGAAGACGGAAAGAATTTACAGAAAAAAGTAGATTTAAGTTTAAAGAAAGACGAATTCAAAATGATCCAATCATCCAAAAAAGACCTCGGTCGTTGATCGGTGCTCCAAGTAGATGTCCATATAAACCTAGACGAGCAATATCAAGCCGTATTGGGAGATCCAAAACCAGAAAGAGGCCTAAATCGACCAGAAGACAAAAATCTGCTTCAAACAGAAGTCCAGATAAATCCACAGGAATATCGCCTAGCTGCATTGGGAGATCTAAAACTAGAAAAAGATCTAAGTACATCAAGCGACAAAAATCCGCTTCCAATAAACGCCGATATAAAACTAAAAGAGTGACATCCAAGTACATCAAGCGACAAAAATCCGCTTCCAATAAACGTCGATATAAAACTACAAAAGTGACATTAAAATCTGTTGGGAGACGTATAAGAAGATTGAAATCTGCTACAACACAAAAATATGACTCAAATAAATGCCGGTGTAAATCTGAACGAGTAGCACCAAACTGCACTGCGAAATCGAAAACCAAGACGAGAGCTAAATCCACCAGACGACAAAAATCTGCATCAGACCGATGTCTGTATAAATCAAGACGAGCAGCAACAACCTGTATTGCAAGTTCGCAATCTAGAAAATCTAAGTCCATTGGAAGGCAAAAGTCTGCTTCTGACAGGAGTAATTTTAAACCAAGAGGAAAGGCATCAAGATCAAGAAGGCTCCATTCCGTCAAAAAACATAAATCTGCTTTCGATAAATGCCGATGTAAACTTAGGCGAAAAGCTTCAAGGACGAGAAGGTCCAAGTCCATTGGAAGACAAATATTCGTTTCCAAATCTAAACGAGGAGCATCAAGATCCATTAGAAGATTGCAATATAGAGAACGACCTAAGTCTATCGGAAGACAAAAATCTACTCCAGATAGACAAATGACATCCAAATTGAGAAGGTTCAGATCTGTTGGAAAGCAAAAATCAAGATATACAAGAACAGCCAAGTCCGCCCCAAATAGACACCTAGATAAACCTAAGCGAGTGGGTAGGCCAAAATCCTCTGCTGGAAGAGCCTCCCCTTCAAGTACCAAATTTGGCTGCAAATATCTTGAACCTAGAAGAGGAAGAACAAAAAAGTCTGAAAGAAAAAAAAGATCTGTATCAAGAAAGAGACGAGTCCGAAAGAATAGACAAAGTAATCAACGAAGACCAAGGTCTATGGAAAGATCAAAATCGGTTGGAAAGACCATAAGTAGATCGAGGTCCAAAGGGAAAAAAAACTCAAGTAAGTCTAAACGAAGTTCATCTTCCAGAGACTACAGATCAAAATTTACTTCTCGATATCCACGACAAGAGAGAGCAGGCGCTTTAAGTCGTTCCAGATCAAGACTGCGAAAAAAAGGCAATAAAATGAGAAGAGGAAAGCAGAAATTTGAAGATAAAAATCACCAAATGAAAAATTGTGTAAAGTTTATACATAGCAAGCGCAGCCGAAAAAGAATAAGAAAAAGCGTTGGAAGAGCAAGACAGCAGCGAAGACAAATGCGAAATAGTTCCAGACAGTTTGTTTGCAGATATCCTTGTGGAGTAAAAGGAACTCCTCGGCGATCACCTTTTTCATTACTTCGTGGATCGCTGAAAATGGGTAGTCTTGGATCATCACCTGGTACATCACCAAAACTTTGTAACTTTAGATCACCTAGCAGTTCGCCAAAAACTCCTATTAGTTATTTTCCTCTATCGCCAAATGTGAATAGTTCAAAAAGCAAAGCTCTATCAACAAAGTTTAATACTTCACGAGAACCGAGTGTTAATAATTGCAGAATTTTGGAAACTAGACTACAAAATATTAAAGCTCTATCGCGATGTAAGCCTGGCCTGGATTCGTTCAAGAGCTATGTTCACCGAAACATACAAAAACCATTTTTGCAGAGTCAGTCTTCAAAACCAAAAACGTCATCAAGGTACGTGGGCAGATATTCAAACATCAGTGATAGTCTGAGAAAGAAAGGATATTCCAGCCAGGCTTCCAACGATCACTGTCTACGCTACAAAAGAAGCTGATTATGACAAGATGTAAACAATCTCCAAACTCATCTCCTTGGATCGAGTCCCTGAAACAAAAAAAGAAAAAAACAAACAAACAAGCAATGCAAAGACAAAAAAAACATACAAGCAAAAACGAAAACCTAAGTTCGTGTGCAAGTTTGTTTAAAACTGTAAAGGCAATCAACTAAAACAACAACAAAATTGCAAGACAATCAATTTAAACAAAAGCCTAAAGACTACTAAAAGAACAGCAAACCGCACAGACAATCAGCAAAAACAACAACAAAAACTAACCAAAATGGTTTGAAAATTAACGAAATTAACTATGCTTTTACTATTGTGTATGTATGTTGGGCTCCTGAGATTACTTTGGAGAACGAAATACATTCTATAAACCAAACGAGAACTGATTAATTTAACGTATCGTTTGTAACATTTGGGCTTTAGCTAGCCACAAACAACAAAACTCGACTCTTATTAATAGCGTTGTCTGCACATACGAAATTTTGTTATAACGCAATCGTCGTTGTCCGCCATACTTCTATTCAGAGCTGGGCGTTTCAAGGACGCATCGTATAGAGCGCTAGCGCTAAATCCGCAACCAAATTTTTTTAGTTTAAAGTGCAAGCGCAAATTCCGCAATTAAAATTTTTTAACTTAAAGTGCTTGTGCAAATTCCACAACCAAAATTTCCTGGTTTAAAGCGCAAGCGCAAATTCCTCAACCAGAACTTTTAAAAGCTTAAAAGCAGAGGTGGAGTCCTCGAGGACGTCCTTAGCCTCGAGGACGTCCTCGAGCAGGCGCGTCGATTCCCGGGGGGGGGGGGGGTCGGGGGGGTCCTGACCCCCCCAACGATATGCATTGGGAGGGTCCAAAGAGTAAAGGACCCCCCCAATAAAAATAAACATGTCTGCTATTTATCATGGATAGGCTACTAACAAAATAAAATTTCTGTCTTGACAGATTTTTCTTGCTCAAAATCTTGAAAACTGCATATCACAGCGCTAGGCCTAGATTTTATGGCAATAATCACAATACGAGTAGGTTTATCACCTAGCCAATATATTGCACAAGTTCTATTTGTGTACGTCACAAACTCATTATTGTAACTGTGTGTCTGTCAGTGAAGTCTTGATGAGGAAAGTCGTCACTGTTACAGCAGGGCACTGAGGAGCGAGTGCATACTGATACTCGCAGCGTCAGAGCAAATCAGCATTGTCACTCAATATTACAATGGTGCCATCCGAGCGGGGACTTAATGGACGGTGCCATCACAAACCAGCCAGGATTTTTCATTGAGGGGGCCCAAATCACATGCAATGACGTCTTCAAACATTTTTGAAATGAGGCACTTTTTACGGGACAACGATATCGCAAAATGGAAGATCAGAAGCCGTGGCCTGGTTTGGCACGCAACTAGGATTTTGCTGAAGGGGGAGAGTTTGAAGTAAATGTTTAAAAGTTAAAATGTCTAAATTGGGATACATGGTGAGTAATCTAGTGTAACTCAAACGTATCACAGACAGGAGTGTGGGGGCGAAGCTCCCAACCGCTTGGCAACTTTTTGTAATTTTTTGAAAAAATAGCTATTTTAATGCCATTGGATCACATTTCGCGCGTTTTTAGAGTAATTCGAAGGAACCAGATTTTTAACATTTAGAAACATAGTTGTAGTAAGTCGGGTCGGGCTTTTCGGGTCGGGTTCGGGCCTAAAGTTGACAAAAATTTCGGGCTTAATTCGGGCCTGAGACGTGCTTTTTGTCTTAGATGTACCAAAATAAAATCAAAATAACAAGATTGCTAAAATTTTTCAGACTTAACTAAACTTTCGGTTTTTTTCGGACACGATTTGTGCTTCAAATTAGTTTTCGGATGCGGGCTTAAATTTTCGGGTTCGGGCCTGAACTAGTCGGCCCGTTCACAACCCTGCTTAGAAAGCCAATTGAAAAATTAAATTGTTCATTTCTCTTTTTACCTACAATTCAAGTCCAAAACACGTTTAAAATCTTGCAGTTTGGGGTTAAATTTTGTATGTGATTTGGCCTAGGTAGGCGGAAGTACGGTGCATTGCCTTCTAAAATGTTGAGCAGTAGGTCATGAAAATAACCAATTGTAGGAGTACATGTAATGACTTAGGGCCCCAGGCCCCTTTAATTTAAATTCAATAATTTGTTGAAAGCGCATTTTTGCTTGCCAATTTTTTTTTTTTAAGCATTTTGTCGTGTAAAAACTGGCGAGTTTGAGGTGAATTGTTATTGAAAGTTAATTGATACAAAAGAAGGTTATTGGTAAGGCCTAATGACTAATCGTGTTTTTGCCCACGCAGGATTTACATTGCGCGGGGCCCCTAGCACTTTAGAGACTTGCGCTGCAATTTCCAGTAAATATAGCTGAGACAAAAAAACCTCTTAGGCCCACCATTTAAACGCGGGACCCCCTGGCACTGCACCATTTCGTAAATCCGCTCGTGTTTATTGCATTACGTTCATAAAAAGGTTAGATAAGTGCCTGAGGTTACAATTTTTAAGACAAAACTCTTCAATTCTCCCGGGCTATACACTTAAATTGGTTGGCAAAATTTTCAATTGAGGGGGATCGGGTTCCTTGGAGATCCATGTTAATATCATTGCTAATTACAGTTAAACGCGTGCACTTTTGTACGGAGAAATGCTAAAAGAAACTGAAGAAACAGTAGACTTTGTTTTAATATTTTTATCATTGAGGGCATTTTAATTTGAAGGGGGGGGGCTGTCGCCCTCTTGGCCACGCATATCCGTGTCATCCCTTAACGTAGTATAGACAGTCTTGGCGGAACGATTTTCAAAGTCGTAACATTGGAATTAACGTCCAAAAAACGCCCCAAAAGTTTGGCGTGAAAGAGGTCGCATTTAAAAAATGCCGCAAAAAATATTTCACACAGTTATATATCTCAAGATACCCTTTCATCCCCACCAACCCACTTTTGGCCGCGATGAGTTTTTTTTTTCCTTTTTCTTCCAAAATACCGTACGCTTATTTCCTAAACGGCTCAACACCGAAAAAAAAACCTGCATCAAATGTGCTATTGCGACGTACGAATATTACAAACAAAATCTACGATGTACAAGCAATGCAAACAAAATTCGCGAAATTTCGCCAAAAAAGTTCTGGTTATCAAGTTGGACCCCCCCAAAGATTTCGACAAATCGACGCGCCTGTCCTCGAGGACAGATTTTGAAGTCCTTGGCCTTGGCCTCGAAGGTCAAGTCCTTGGCCTTGGCCTCGAGGCCTCAAGTCCTCGAAAATTGGCCTGTCCTCGGCTCGAGGACAGCACGATTTTTTGGAATGTTAAAATTTTGTGGAGCGCTTGAAAAATTTTTTGGAAAACGTTTTTTAGTGGAGATCGCTTGAAAAATTTTTGTGAAGACCTTTTTTTTTTTTTTTTTGGAGATCGCCTGAAAAATTTTTGTGAAGACCTTTTTTTTTTTTATTTTGGAGAGCACTTGCGCTTTGTGCCCTTGGTTCTTGGCCTTGGCCTCGAGCATTCCTGTCCTTGGCCTCGAGAGTGTCTGTCCTCGGAAAGGCTGTCCTTGGCCTTGGCCTCGGATTTTTTTTGTGTCCTTGGCCTTGGCCTTGGCCTTGGCCTCGAGCCTTGTGTCCTCGACTCCACCTCTGCTTAAAAGCGCAAACACAAATTCGCAAGCGAAAATTGAAAACAGTAGAGTGCAACTGCAAATTGATTGCTTGAGGAGCGCAAACAAATTTTGCTCTAAAAATTTACATACTTGATGCTGAAAAAGAGCGCTGCAGGCGGTAGTGCAAGCACAATACTTGCAAACTACAAACACAGTTCCATTTTCAGTTAAATTGCACTGGAATTGATTAATTAATGCGCTAGAATTAACTGAAATTTGGTTGAAATCGGGAATTCCTATAAAAAGTATAGTTGGCTGCATTGAAAACAACTTCTGAAAATTTTGAATTTAGGAAAAAAGTTCAAAAAAATAAAAAGGGTGATAATAACACCACAAAAAAAACAACAGAAAAAGATTTTGTGTCAGTTTGCAACCATTATTTGATCTTGCTGCTAAAAACGTTGAGAAACAAATTTCTGTTGATCGTCTAAGAACCGAAAAAGCTAAAAAGAAAGATGTGGCTTTTTTGCATGACCAAAGAAACGCTCCCAAAATGCCAATGTTTACTTTGGATCATGAATCAAGAGAAAAATGGCAAGGATTCGAAACTGAGAACTCAAAATAACACAGGCCTTATTTAGCAAAACAGATAAGCCTACCGCTAACCCAGCTTATTTGTAAGGTTCCTCTTCTCATTCAAAATCTGAAACCTCAGTGAGAAGCTGGTTGGCAGGAAACTGGTTGCAACTTGCAAACAACTATCGACTCAAAATTCTTTGGTCAAAAAAAAGCACACAGCAAAGAATTTGCAACGGCAGGAAATTCAAATTTGCAACCTGCTCAGTAAGTTGTAGTCAAGTATGGTCCAGTAGGGTTGTCCAAACTTTGGACATTTTTGAAAATAATAGTTACTGCAGCTCTTTTCATGTCTATGACATAAAAAATAAAATTTTGTAAAACAATTTTCGAAATCAGTCATTGTTTTGCTCCTCCTCCTCATCGCTTCTAAAATTTTCCTCTCCTAATCGCTGTAATTACGGAATACCCCAAAGGTAAGATATGCATTTTTGATTTAAAGCTTTGTAATTAGGTGTCATAAAGCAGAATTTTGGTTGTATATTGTGTGTATAAGTGATGCTAGTTGGAAAGGGGTAGGTTGTAATTTTTCGAAAATCAATTTTTGAAATTTTTCAAAAGTTCGGATTCCCCAAACTAAGCCAAATTTCTCAAAAATCAGCAAATTTGGGTAAAAAAGCTTATTTTATAGTGTGTTAACAACTTAAAAACTGGTAGCACTTAAATGAAACAACAAAAGAAGTATCAATAGATATACTAATATAATACTATAATTTATAATGTGTGGTTTGGCAACAAACAATGCAGCTACACCATGCAAGAATATGATCACAGCAAAAATGATATCTTATTAGGAATCAAGCTGGTAAATGCACAAGTTTGCGCAATTGTTGCTATATCAACACGTTCAATTGTCCAAGTCAAATGTTTCGGGTTTGAACTTGAGCTACAGTAGATTTTCTAAAATAAGGATAATGTTGTCGGTCTTTTTCCACAGCTGGGAGTAAACTTGACTTTTGTCGCTCACCGTCAGGTAGAATAGTGGCATAATCAGTATTCAATTTATGCCCTTTTCGGCAGCGTCGTTAACAACTTAAACTGTTCGCACAAAGCAATGAATGTGCTTAAACGTTTGATGTGCAGGCCATTGCGCACTGACCTTTGCACATTGTAACTACTCATTGTTAATTCCAATTTCCGGCAGTAAAAATCGAGATTTAGGGCCAATTAAGTTCGACAAAGTTGTATTTCGATCAATAATTTGAGTTAAGTTAGGAGGTCCACGAAGAAAAGGGTCTCGAGGGGGCACGAAACGAATTTTTTTGGCATGAGTTTTTGTGTTCTTCATCAAGATTGTCAGAGAATAGTGCATAAACCGCGGTCCAAATACCATAAATGCTTCAAAATTTCCTGTAATGCTGCAGTCGCAATCACAGTATCAATGCTCTTACAATCCAGCATGCTGTTAATGAAAGACATGTCATTGATGGCTTCTTCAGAACCATTACTTGATTCAAGCCAGAGCGCAACACAAAAAACAGCTAGAAAAACATTTATTCCGGCTAAAATATTTACACGTTCAGGGGTATAAGCCATTTGCTCGGACCACAAATAATCATTTGACGAAAAAGAATTACCCCCATCCACCTGGCGTCATGAGTAGCTCCTGGTTTGTAATAAACACTAGTTGTATACACCTTTGAGCGTGTCATTCTGTTGACCGCAATAAATGTTTTTCTTGCTATTTTTTGTGTTACGCTCTGGCATGAATCAAGTAATGGTTCTGAAGAAGCCATCAATGACATGTCTTTCATTAACAGCATGCTGGATTGTAAGAGCATTGATACTGTGATTGCGACTGCAGCATTACAGGAAATTTTGAAGCATTTATGGTATTTGGAAGAGACCGCGGTTTATGCACTATTCTCTGACAATCTTGATGAAGAACACAAAAACTCATGCCAAAAAAATTCGTTTCGTGCCCCCCTCGAGACCCTTTTCTTCGTGGACCTCCTAACTTAACTCAAATTATTGATCGAAATACAACTTTGTCGAACTTAATTGGCCCTAAATCTCGATTTTTACTGGCGGAAATTGGAATTAACAATGAGTAGTTACAATGTGCAAAGGTCAGTGCGCAATGGCCTGCACATCAAACGTTCAAGCACATTCATTGCTTTGTGCGAACAGTTTAAGTTGTTAACGACGCTGCCGAAAAGGGCATAAATTGAATACAGATTATGCCACTATTCTACCTGATGATGAGCGACAAAAGTCAAGTTTACTCCCAGCTGCGGAAAAAGACCGACAACATTATCCTTATTTTAGAAAATCTACTGTAGCTCAAGTTCAAACCCGAAACATTTGACTTGGGCAATTGAACGTGTTGATATAGCAACAATTGCGCAAACTTGTGCATTTACCAGCTTGATTCCTAATAAGATATCATTTTTGCTGTGATCATATTCTTGCATGGTGTAGCTGCATTGTTTGTTGCCAAACCACACATTATAAATTATAGTATTATATTAGTATATCTATTGATACTTCTTTTGTTGTTTCATTTAAGTGCTACCAGTTTTTAAGTTGTTAACACACTATAAAATAAGCTTTTTTACCCAAATTTGCTGATTTTTGAAAAGTGTGGGTAAGTTTAGGAAATCCCCAAACTGAGTTAACACTACAACCTACCCCTTTCCAACTAGCACACTTATACGCACAATATACAACCAAAATTCTGCTTCATGACACCTAATTACAAAGCTTTAAATCAAAAATGCATATCTTACCTTTGGGGAATTCCCTAATTATAGCGATTGGAACAGGAAAATTTTAGAAGCAATGAGGAGGAGCAAAACAATGTCTGATTTCAAAAATTGTTTTGCAAACTTATTTTTTATGTCATAGACATGAAAAGAGCTGCAGTAACTATTATTTTCAAAAATGTCCAAAATTTGGACAACCCCAACGGTTCAGATACCTCCGCATAGACAATCTCGACTACATCACTCTATGTATACAATGTTCATTATACGGCTAGTGCTAAGCGTAAATAGTGAGCGTACGAGCAGAAATTTGTGAGCGTAGTGGCGTATTTTTAGGTTATTTTGAACAGAAATTCGAAACGCAAGCGTATTGCTTTGCCAGCGTACAACCTACCAGTTGGTGAAAATAAACTGAAGATTTGCTCGTACTCTCACGATTTTACGCTCCGTGTAGACCAGGCTTAGTGCGGTCTGTTTTTGTAGGAGCATTGCTCGATTGTTTTAATTGTGACAACACTTGTAGGAATTACTTGTTTCCCTATGCTACCTTCTCATGACCTGCAAATGGAATGTTCCAAATTGTACAAAATACGTATGGCGGGAATTGAAATCATAATGAGCCTTTTGCAGGGTGGCGGCTTTTTCGTAGATTTTTGCGGAAAACCTTATAAAGTTAGTGGCGAGAATTAACGTCCCGGCTGCTTTTTTGTGTTTGTGTGGTTAAGCGGTTGTATTTTTTTTTTTTTTTTGAGATTGACCACTGAGCGAAAATAAAGAAAAATTAAGTGAAAGAGGGGCATGTAAGTCAAATGTTCCAAAGATGTCATAATGATATCAAGCAGATATCTTGAAATGAGTTCAGAACTGTTAAAACATTTTTTGGCGTCCTAAGATTTAAATTTCATTATTGCTTTGCCAAGATCAAAAATAGATCAAGGCCTAATAGGTTATATCTATTAAATAGCTGTGACGTTGTATTCTTCATAAAATCATTTACAAAATTCTGCAGTTTACCAAAGCATTGTGTTCACGTTTGCGAAATTTCTTTTGAGTTTAAAAAATACTGCTCGAAATCGGTTTTATTCAAGAAATGAGAACTTCTTGAGATAACAAAGACGTGCCCCAAACCTTTCTTCCACAATCTCCCCTGTTTGCGAAAACACGATTTAATCCGTTTGACTCCGTACCATTGGCAAAACTGCATTTCGCAATTTTGTGACATCACGAAAGACACAACTTTGCAAAAATTCTCGAAGACTAAAAAGAGCAATTACCAACTGGTAGCAGTGAGTAGACAATAACCAAATCTGAAAACTTGGTTACTGCTACTGGAACAAGTAGAGCTGGGCTTCCAGTGCTGATCTACCTTACTTCTTTTGCGAAGCTACTGTTATACATGTAATCTTGCGGTCTAATGGACGCTCTTTACGGATTCTATTGAATACAACTGATGGGAAGTAGTAGGTGCTTCTGGCTTTGTCCTACCTACTGCAATCAAATGACATCAATTCACAGATCTACAGCATTCTATTGGCAAGTAAACCCAAACAGCAACAACAATAATCAAAAACCTTAATCATTCAGCTGCAAAAAGATAACAATTTCTCATAAAGACAGCATTAACGTAATTTGGCACTCGATATTAACATTTCTAATAATTTTCAATACGCCTTTTTACAATCTAATTATGCTATTATTCCAGATAAAACTGACGCAGCTCACTGAACTCTAAAATTCACTACAAGAACGAGTTCAGCCAAGTTAAATACAAAAGAAAAAACGTGCAATGTTGCCAATAATAAAAAGAAGCTGTAATTTAAATCATTTTTCATAAGGGATTGCTTAATCAGCGCTGACAGTCACAAAATTGAGAAAAGCAGGGTTGACAATGGAATGGAATCAAACCAATTAAAACGTAGTATCGCAAATAAAGGGAAATAGGAAAATGGTTTGGGCTATCTCTTTATTATCTTGAATAGTTTTCATCTCTTCAATAAAACCGATTTCGATCAGTATTTTTTTTTACTGAAATTGATCTTTTGTTTCCATAAAGAGCCAAAATTACAGATTAATTGTTATTGACGTCATTATTAAGTTCTAACTTCACCAGTAACTCAATCATAAGAATAAATTAGTTAATGTACGATCATAGTAATCTCTACCGAATACAAAAATAGACATTTTGAAGCTAAATTTTACGTTCTTTGAGATATTAATCCTGCCACATGTGAAAAATGGCGCCATCAAAGAAAAAAACATTTTGCACGGTCAGATTTTTGTACTGTAGATTTTAGTATGTCATTTAGTAGCCCTAATACTATTGAAATCCGTTGAAAAACCTTTAGTTGCAATTTTTAGGGGTTGAACCACAAATGCACTTGACTACAACCATTACAATCCCCTTCAACGCTTACTAAGTAATCGATTAAGATCAAAAACATGAACACCTTAAATAAAATACATATTTCATTGACTTTCGAAAATATTGTAAATTCTAAAGTTGTTATTGCTATATGAGAACTAAATAAATACTCTACCATGCAGTGAATTTTGAAATTTCTAGCTTTTGCAGTTTTGAAGTTATTATCGAAGAACTATGGTGGACTTCAGAAGCCCTTTCGTTGAGGAGTCGATATCCTGAAAAATTTGAGTATCATAGTGTTAAAAAAAATTGAACTAACCGAGCAATTTTCATTTCAAAACAAATACAAGAGCCCAATTCAGTATTTGAAACAAGGAAATTCTATATACCCAACACTTGTTTAGAATCCACCAGCTTAAAAATTATTAGATAAAAAATAGCCCAAATTCTGCTGTAAAGCGCATTAAAACTGAAATACACAATATTTTTAACAAAAAATAAAACCCGAAACCCTCTGATAAAACTTTATGTTAAAATAATAAAAATTCATATATATGGTGTCTCCAAAAAATATACAACTTTTAAACTGCTTCGTTTGACACTTTAAGTTTCAGAAAATTCGTTACTAATGCTTTATTTTTGTTTTGGAGTCTTCGAAGTTTTTTTTTTTTTTTTTATGCCAAGTGAAGCTTAGTTAATATATCTATAGACTTAATCTACAAGAAAGGACAAAAATCATTAAATTTTGGTATCAGGTGAAAAGAGTAAAGCAAGTACAACATCTTTATTTTGGTCACTTTGGTGTCCACATGCGTGATGTGCCAAACTTTCGAACCATCAAGGCCGTTGTTGCCAAAAAATCCCCAATGTCATTATGTGGGTGGCAGTTGCGTGGCACGACGTAATTGGTCTATACTTTTTTTGAAGATGACCAGAGGTGTACTTGTACAGTGAACCAGGCAAACTATCGCAAGATGATTCAAAATTTTTATCTTTCTAGTACTCCATGCTCAGGTCAGCACGACAGACAACCTAATAAAGATGAAAGCCCAATGCTTTCAGCAAGATGGGGCTCCGCCTCATATAACCTGAGAAATAAGGCCTCTTCTCAGACCACACTTTGATGGGCGTTTTACCTCTCTCTGCGATACCGTTAAGTGGCCACCCTATTCACCACACCTTACTTCCCCCGATTTCTTTTTATGGGGGTATCTCAGAGACAGGATTTATGGAAATACTAGGCCTCGTACCCTTGATCAGCTGAAAGAAAATATCTGTTGATAAATTCGAAACATTCCTCAAGAAATAGTTTCAAAAGTTATGATTAGAATGACAACACGTGTTCCGTCAGTAATTGGTCAACGCGGAGCCTACATCGAAGATGTGGTGTTGAAGAAAAAAAAGATTCTACAAAACTTGATTTTTTGTGGCAATTTTGACGTTACCACATAAAACGTCAACCTTTCAGCGTTCCGTTTTTATATAATTTTTTCCTTAAAAATAATGTTTTGTGACTATTTTTTCAACAAATAAAATGTTGTATTTTTTTTTTGAAACAACCTGTAAAAATATATAATTTGGATAATTAAAAAAAAATAATAATAATACGTCGATTTCAAAAATATTTGGAAAAGCTAATAGCCTACTAAAGATTTGAAACCAGCACTCTTTACTTACCAATGCTTTACACACTAGCACGTTTAACCACTACACCTTCTCAGCACATGCAATTTGCCAAACAAAATAAAGTACCGAAAGTAATTTTCGCTTGAGAGTAATGGGATATCATAGTTTTGAGGCAGTATCTTATTGTTACCTCAAATGCTAGCACCATACAATTTTGCAAAGTAGTAGTTCTTATTATGCCCAATAAATTCGAACAGTTTTAATTGATAAGTTTATGTCACTGTGAAGTGTTAAGAGCCCTCAAAATCATAATTTTTGGATCTGTTTCTCCAAGCCACTTGACCTAACATTCTTACATTGAAGAACACAACTTCACTAGTAAATTTAATTTATAATTAATATCACGTATCCAAATTTCAAGTTACTTCTAGCTTTAGTAATTTTTGATCTTGAGCTCTATGGAAAAAGTTCTTACAAGAAAGAAAAAAGCAAAAATTGGCCTTTTCTTGGTAGTATTTTTCCAAAATCTCTTCACTACAAAGCTTTTTGTTTCAAATTTACTTGGTTTTGAGTCAAACTTAATCAAAAATAACTCATGAAAATTTGAAGTAGCTGCTTGTAAAAGAAATTTGCTAATCTTTATTTACTAAAACTATATTTACTAAACCTACTTAACTAAACTTTTAGCATTTCGACTTAAATGACGTCATAAGTCGTGTTTGAGATGAATTCATTTTGACTTAGGCATTTTATAATTCAGATTTAAAAAACAAGCTTATGTACAAACTTTAAACTGTCTTTGACGTCATTGAAAATTGACGTTTCATTATCAAATATTAGCACTGACGTCATCAACTCCACTTAAAATGATAACGTCATCAACTCAATTTAAATTTTTCTTCAAAAGGTTTGGTGAAAGTCCGGCAGGCGTTCAACCAGGATTTTGCAGACGGGGTGGGGGAGGAGGGGTGGGGTGATAGAATACAAAGTTAATTGTTACCGGTATGTTTAAAAAATGTCTTATTTCGTGCGATGTGTTGAGCAAACTAGTGCAACTCAAGTGAATTACAAACGGGGATATGGGGTCTCTGCCCCCAGTCACGCCGGCAATTTTGTGTTTTTTTCTGAAAAAAATAGCCATTTGAATGCTATTTAGAACAAATTTCTTACGCTTTTAAAGCCATTTGAAAGAAGTAAATTACTAAAATTGGGAAGTCATTTAATTAAAATGATTAAACTGCCCAGCCCACCTTACTTACTACGTCAAGTCCAAAGTCCAAAACACGTTAAACACTTGAAATTTTGGTAAAATTTTCTAAGTGACTTGGCAAAAGGGGGTCTGAATCTCCCTCAGCCCCCTTTAGTTGCACCACTGAAGCTCGCCCAATGTCAAATTGGGCGCTCTCATAACTCACAGTCATAGTTTGTGTGAGCAATTTAACGCCACTGCTTTTAAACCTGCGAACAATTTTTTTCAAGTCAGGTCAGGACAAATTTTTATCTATGTAACTCAGAATAGAAAAAGCACTACAAAGTCGTGTAAGAAAATCGCAACATAAAATGAATTGCTGTTTGAGCACCAGTAAGGAGGCTGCGCGTGTACCTCGCGGTCTTCGAGTCAAAAGCCACCTATTGTGTAATTGATGTCATTGGGGCATTAATAATGTTCACGCGATCAACAATGACTGTATTATGAAACGTCGAAAACCGACCAATAATTAATAGCAGCTAATTAGAAAGTTTTTGTATTGCAAGTTCAATCGTTTTTTGGGTGGTCTTTGTTTGGGCAACCGTTTTTTTTTTTTTTTTCATCACTTCAACATCTTGCGCAATTTGTTAGGCAACTTGATCATTACTGCAATATTAATCAAACTTTTTAAGGGTCAAGATTGGGGGTGAGTTTGGATTTGGGTTTGGACTAGATTCGGGATTAGTTTCAGGCTACGTTTACAAATAGCCCTTTTCGCAATCAGGAACAAAACTTCAGCCATGTCTAAATGAGTTTTCGCGTCGCAAAACCAGACTATGCACCTTTTTTTTTTCTAGCAGTTCTCGTGCCTGGGTTTTGCCTTTAAGTCCATTGCTTCGCGCTTCAAATTGCCAAACTCATTGTGTAAACGCTCTGAAGAAACCTCAATCACATGATTTTAATCGTGTGTTTCTGGGATTAAGGTGTTCATCACCAGGGCATGGTACGGAATGGAATGGAAGACGATTTTTCCATATTTTCTACTGGCACTTTTCTTCCATTCCATTTCCATTCCATACTAAAAACCTTCCATTCCCTATTCCACTTCTTACTGAAATTTTCTTCCATATTCCAATCTATACTTCCATACCAATGTAAGTTTAAACTAGAAGCTACGCGTAGTTTGTATAGCACCTTTGCAATCTTAAACGTACCTTTGCAAGTAGTCGCTCGCGAAGGTATAAGCAGTGGTACGGTGTATCTCATTCCATATTTGAAGCACTATTGCAATGAGCTACCATAAAAATTCGCTCAGCATGAAAATATCAACCGCTTAATCAACAAACAATAGATTAACCTGGGTTTAATGATTGCAAGTTTGTAATCACGCCAAGTATGAAATTTGGCATAGCCAACTGCCAAAAACATTTTACAGAAATACTGAAAAAAGTTTAAGCGAAAAAATAAAAAAACAGCAAAGAATTAAGCTCAATCTAAGATAGAAAAGTAAATGCAAATCTTTGTTACAATGGAATAAAACGTTTTGTCACCTTGCAAATTTAGTCCCGTCGCTGCGGCGGCCCTTAGGGGTCTTGCCCCCATTTTGGTTTACTAAAAACACTTTTTTGGAACACAAAACGACAAGGAAACCGACAATGATGCAAAAAGGAATAATAATATTCAATTTTACCTACTTGACAAAAGTTACCTACATTAGCAGTATATTGAAATTTTTAAATAATGCAAGTTTAGTGGTTCAAGTTTCAAACACAAGATTTAACATCCAAAGTTTACACCTCTGAACCTGATAGATCATCAAGTAATTAAGCTTGGCATATCAATTTCAAAACCACGAACGTTTGCATCGTATACAAATCAAAGTATTCTAAGCCAAAAGCCAGTGTTTCTCAAACTATGGGTCGGGACGCACAATAGGCGCTAAACATTTACAGATTTAGTGACGCAACTACGAGGGCAAAGGGGGCTTCGCCCCACCCCCCCTAGCCAAGTACCTTAAAAATTTTAACCCGAAGATGCAAGCATTTAAACGTGGTTTTGAATTGGTCAAGCAAGAGCTGAACGGGCTGGGCAATTTAATTTTTCTACTGGCTTCTAAGTCTTAAAATGGAATTCTTTCAAATAGCTTTAAAAACAAGCGAAATGAATTCCAAATGGCGTTGAATAGTTGTTTTTTTTTCTCAAAAAATCAAAAAATCGCCCCGCGACAGGGGCTTCGCCTCCAAATCCCCGTCTACATGAGATAATTAAGTTGTACCACTTTGCTCAGCTGGCAACCCAATCAAGGCATTTTTCAAGAAAAAACTTAAACTTCCAAGCCCCCTCCTTTAGTAAAATCTTTGTTGCATGTCTGTTTATGGATGAGTCGTAAAGTAGAAATGTAGACAAACAAAATCAACAAAAGCCGGAAACGAAACGAGCCAAGAAACATTACCGGACTTACATGTCTCTTTTTTAATTTTGAATTTGCGCATAATTTGCAGCCGTACAAGATCAGTTTTAGTGCGCGAAAGCTCAGCCTATTTTAGTGCCCTCTCACTTCGTTTGCTCTGGCTACGGCACAAGGCAAATTGGCATTTTCAAAACAAAAACTAAGCCGGTCAGGATCAATGAAGCTGCAAATCGCAACAATCATATTCTATGATCTGATGATGATATGCCTACATTGTTTACGCAATGTTCATGACCGAATTACCCTATTAATTTGTCGACAGATGATTAGCTGTTAAACGCTTCCACATATTTTTAGTTATCACTATCCGCATATATTTTTTCTCTAAAGCCGGGGCCGGGGTAGACATGTAACAAGAATTTTGCTGAAGGGAGAGGACTTGAACCGAAACTTGACAAGATTTCCAAAAATGTTTAAGGTGGGAGACATGGTGGGCAAACTAGTGTAACTGATACGTATCACGGACAGGGGTCGGGAGTCACAGCCCCAGCCACTGGGCCATTTTTTGTTTTTTTTTGGAAAAAATAACTGTTTCAATGCCATTAAGATATCATTTTGCTCGTTTTTAGCACCATTTGAAATTACTTAAATTTCTAAGATTTGAAAGCCAATTGAAAAAATTAAGTTATTCAGCCTTCTCTTTACTTAGAGGTCAAGTCCAAAACAATTTCAAAATCGTGCATTTTTGGGTTCAATTTTGTAAGGTACAATACCTCTTGGAATATTTTTAGGGAAAAAAGGCTCATTGAGATCTTCGTTAATTCATGAAAATACTCTGTTTTAGGAGTACCTATTCAACAAGGGGGCCCAGATCCCCAATTCAAATTCAAAAATTTGTTCAATAAGCATTTTTCCTCAGACTATTTTTTAAAGTATTTGCTGCGTAAAAACTGGCGAGGTGGATTGTTATTTGATGTTGCTATGATACAGTAGATGATTATACAAGTCAGCAGAGGTGGGCACTCGGAACTTTAAAAGTACCGGCGGTACTTTTGCCGCTACTTTGTTAAAAAAGTACCGACGGTACTTTATTTGTTACATTTTTGAAAAAGAATCTACGGTACCAGTTCTCGATACCGTTGTTTAGTAATTTTCAAAAGAAAAATTTTGCTCATTTTGGAAACAATATTTGTTGTGATTCTATGCGTTGAACAATGATTGAGTTTCATGTTTGCGTAGTGGCAACTGGTAGAACATGCTTTGTGAATGAATCTATACGGGAAAAACAACCTTGAAAAAATTAAGTCTTTATTATACTCGCTGTATTACGCCCAAGCGTGTACCGAGTTTGCTTGGCTCTTCGCCGCAACATTGCGTTTGGGCAACACAGCTCCTTCGGAATAAAAGTCACTACGGTGTTGAGCCGTTGGCAACTCTGTGTTCGATTTGACCGGCCCAGGATTTGAACCCTTACCTGCCGGACCAAAACCCAGCTCGTTACCGCAAAGGTTGTCTGGCCGGTGGAAGAATTACTTGAAAGATATTAGAGGCTGTCCATAAAAGACTTTCTCCGCAGTCTGTGGTGGTTTTTCAATGCGAGCATTTCACACACAAGGAGAGAGAGGGCTTCCTGCATTGTAAACATCCTTATTTCTTAGTTACTAAGCATGAAAATTCAGTCGCCTTTATTGCTTTGAAATTTCGATTCCGTTGCGCTCAACTGTTAGTCCTTTTGCTTGGTTTATGAGCTACGATACCTAAACGTATTGAAAACTTGTTTTTAAAGTGTTTGAATACGAAATAAAGTGCAATTTTTGTTTATATTCTGTCAACCTGGACTCAGTAACCTAACCAGGGAAAACTGGTCATGCCTCAACAGACTACTCCCTAGAGTAGCGTGAACAAATAGCACTTTGGGGAAGTGGGGTTTCCATAAAGGCCCCGCTTTATGCAAATGCTCAAGTTTAAAACATACAGCTGAACACCTACTGACTTGTCCCTTGCTCTCACAAGTTTGCACCATCCAAGATCTGTGCGAACAGAACAGTGTAACAAAGGAAGCATTGGAACTTAGGAAGGACTTCGTGTAGAGACTCCATCATCATCATCAGTAGCCTAACCAATTGTGTTGCCAATGAAAATGAATGTTAGAAAGGTCTCAAACGTTGGCGTAGCCAGTGTTTTTGATTGCGGGAGGGGAACAAACCACAAATATCTTGCAATGACGTCATCAAAAATTTTCGAAAAAGGAACTTTTTGTGGGACAAAGAAATCGTAGAATGGAAGATCAGAAGCTGTGGCCTGTGTCTGGGGCCTAACCAGCCACTTCACGATTTTTTGTAATTCTTTGGAAAAAAATCTTTTTTGATGCCATTGGATCACATCTCGCACGTGTTCAGAACCATTTCAAAGAACTAGATTTTTAACATTTGAAAGCCAAGTGAAAAAATTAAATTGTTTAATCCTCATTTTACTTACAATTTGAGTCCAAAACACGTTTAAAATCTTGCATTTTGGGGTTAAATTTTGTAAGTGATTTGGCCCAGATAGGAAAAGTAAGGCATATTGCCTCTTGCTATATTTTAGCAGTAAATAATAGTCCACTCGAAGATTTTCCTTTGAGATTTTTGTTTTGTCATGGAAATAACCAGTTATAGAAGTATATGTACGAACAGGGGGCCCAGGCTCTTTCAATTGAAATTCAATAATTTGTTCAATGAGCATTTCCCCTGGCTAATTTTTTTCAAAAGTACTTTGTCGCGTAAAAACTGGCGAGGTGTTTGCGAATTGTTATCGAAACATGTCAAATATAAGTAAAGACCAAAAAAACTCCTTCCATCTGAGTACGGGGCCCCTGGCACTGTGACATATGGTAAATCCACTCTAGTTATTGCATTACTTTCATAAAAAGTTTAAATGAGGTCCTGAGGTAGCAACTTTTAGAACAAAATCTCTTAATTTCAATTGGATTATGCTGTACATTTAAATTAGTTGGCAAAAATTTAATTGGTGGTTCCCGGGTCCCGGGCCCCTTGTCGTCAATATTATTGTTAATTACTGTTGAACGAGAAAAAAGCTAAAAGAAAATGAAACTGAAGAAACAAAAGGCTTTTTATCACATTTTTATCATTGGTGGCATACCCTTAGCTAAGCCCATGGTCTCAAAACATGTTTTTGGTGACTTTATAATCTTGCAATGAAATTGCCATGGCCATTTCTACTTTCATATATTCTCTATTTTGTCCGCGCGAACAGGGGATTGACTCAGTAAGGACACTTTACGGACAAGGAGGAGGGGGTCAATGTTCTGCGGCCGTCTTTTAGGTACAGCTCCTTATAAAATAACAGTATATACCGTACTGCAAAAAATGTTTTTTGGACATAAATATCACTTCAAATGACTTCATGCAAAGGACTGGCTTCTCTTCACTTTTCAGGACAGACAAAAGAGCGCAGGACATAACGCAATGTAGCTAACTTTTATTATTTGCTCCGTAAAGCAACTTAGTGCATCGTCGGTGAACTGTCAGTCATCCACAATCAATCAGTAACCACTCCTTATTACGTGGGCAAGGTTTGGAAGTGTTTCTCCGTATTTTCAACTCCTTTTAAATGATTTTAATCCCATTTCACACAAAAGTACCGAGTACCGCGTTAAACGTACTAAAAAAAGTACCGACGGTACCGATAACGGTACTAAAAAGTACAGCGTTACAGTACCGAGGTACTTTTGTATCGTGGCACTGCCCACCCCTGCTAGTCATGTCATTGCATTACGTCCATAAAAATGTTAGATGAGTGCTTGATCTGAGATTGCAACGTTGAGGTCAAAGTCTTGAATTTCTCCTCGGTTATAATTTAAATTAGTTAGCAAAAATTTGAATAGAGGGAACGCGCGGGTCCCCTGTTTTTCAATATTAATATGTATTTTAATTATGCTGTTCTCGCACTTTGGCGACTTTGATAGTGACTCCAGTGCGAATTACGCATTTTTCAATTTTCAGAGTTTCCGCGCAGTCTCAGCGCATTGCAGTAAGTCTCAGCGCTTTCGCAGAAGAGTCGCCAACAAAAAAAAAATTGTTCAACCAGTTCAAAATTTTTTCAGTTCGCAACGCAGTCTCTGTGGAATCACAATGGAGTCTCCGTGGGTTCGAAATAAATTCATCATCAAATTGCTGCAACTGCACTGCGAACCCACAGAGACTGCAATGAGACTTTGGCAAATGCACGGAGGCTGCGCTGCGAATCATATTAAATGTAACGGAAATGGCGTAGTTGATTGTTTTGTAATAAATTTCATTTTGCAAAATGAGTGGTGGAAAGGCAATGGTAAAATAAATGATTTCGTAAATATCTGCTATTAACAGGCAAAGGTAAGGCCCAGCACAGTCAAAGTAAAAATATTCTTGCTTTAAGCTAATGAAACTATTAAAACATGTATGAAAATTAATGAAGTCGATAAAATATAAAATCGCCAAATTTTTTAACAAAATGTTAACAAGGAATTGGAAAGCATGAAAACTTGGGTTTTAATAGCCGTGGTCAGTACTTTCTATGATTTTGATACTTTTAGCAATTCTAGTAATTTTGGTGATTGCTTTTAAATTTACTTTTAAAAGTTCCTGGGATTGGTGCGGTTGACAAGGTAAACGTTAGCTACAACATGTCTGCATTGATACAGGGCTATGTTATAGTGTGTCTGAAAGTGGGTCCGCAGTTTGATTCTGGCAGTACAGTCAGTAGATAGACAATCTAGTGCTGGTGATACGCTAGATAACTGATTGCTGGTATCCATTTCATTTGATGGGTGACTGCTTGGGATTTTATACTGCTGGCTTGAATTTGCATTGTTTTTAATCAAACGTAGTTTGTAGCTGATGGAATCAGGATGTGGATGATTTGCAGTTGAATAAATGAGTGTCATTTGGTTGGATTTGTAATTGTGTAATTATAAAATTTTAGCTTCAGTAGAAAAGTTGCTTTCAGTAAGCACATTGCAAAACAACTCAAAACACCACTCGGTTTATCTTACCACAAGGCTACTACCAGCTTGGCTAGCTATGTATTTCAATTATATACGTATTAATTACTTATCATTTTGTACTTCGAATTTAAAATATCTCATTACAAAGAAAAGTCTGAGCCGTAAAATGCTAGTCTAGACGAATACAGTTGGAAGTACAAATTGTAAGTTAGAAAAAGGTTGTTTCTCTTTTAAGTTAATTTTGAAAGAGTTATTACTGATTATTACTTTATTCAATAACCGTATTTTTAGTTTTTTGATGAAGGCGCTCAGTATAACGCCGAAAACGTTCGAGTGTAATTAAAATACGAAATTAACTTAAAGCTCGTAATAATCGAATAGTATGATAAATGCAGTTGTGTTTTAGAGTTGTGCTGCAATTTGGTTATAAAACTATTAGCTTACCCCCTTGGTTTGAGCTCGTTTTTGAAAGAAACAATGCCTTATAATGAGAACAACATTTAGTTATTTTCCAAAATTTTTCGTCTTTCGTTGAACTTAGCGTTTGCAAAATTTATCAAATCTTTTTGTGCATCGCTTGCGAATTTGATAATGACAAAGTTAAAAAGCCTCTCAAATAAAATGTTTTACGACAGCTGTGGCTACTTTATTCTCGGCGAAACTCTTTCTGCGGTCCAATTTTTATGATCCAAAGTTGAACATGTTTAAGTTTTATATGCTTGCAATAAAATGTACATTAAAGCAGCAGCAGTGCCACACGATATAAAAATTGCATGTTTTAGTAAAATTGACTTTGAGTGTAGTCTGTTTAACGAAAACTGTGGCAATTTGCTGAGCACATATCCTCTTCAACCATAGAAATAATACGAAATAATAAAGACATAAACAAAAATAAAAAAAATGCTAATACACAATAACAACACCTTCCGTAATTCGAAGGTTATTTACCACTTTATTGCTTTTGTGATTTTGAAATTAAGTTATGACAATAAACGTTGAAAAAAAGGGAACAATTTGATTGGTCCACGTTTAGTTCAAAATTTTGCCCTTAAAAGGTTTGAAAACTTTTAAGGGATTTTTAAAAGCTAAAAGTTGAAAATTACCCATAAATTAAGATGCCAATTCAAAACATTTGTTATTTTTCATATTGGTTCAAATTAAAATTTTGTAGATCTATAAAAAACCGGTAGCGCCTTAAAATGGCAAAGTACCACGGAAATAAGCAACGGTACCATTGAAAAAAACCGCGTTACTGCTCAGGTATGCCGCAATACCGCTATGTAGCTGAAACTAACCGGTTTTAGTGATCTTTCTTTTCGGTTTTGATTTTTTGGACAACGTTTGTGGTGTTTTTTTGCTACTAAATTAAAGCTTTCACTAAAATTTATATCTTCTTCTGAAGTAATAAGCTGAATTAATCTTCTAAACAAACATCTCTTCTTTAATATTACCTGTTTTCTTATCATGAACATGAATGATTGCTTTGTTCTACGTAAGTAGAAATCAATTTGCAACGCATTCGTAGAGGATTTGCCATGCTTTACGTCTCTACGGAGACTCTACAAAGACTGCGCTTAGACTGCACCGAGATTGCACTGCGAATTGATTCGCTGCGGAGTCGCAGGTAAAGTCGCCAAAGTGTGAGAGCGGCATTACTGTTGTATGCGAGCACTGTTGTATACGCGAAAATACTGAAAGAGACTGAAGCTGAAAAAACAGTTAGGTTTTGTTGTCATTATTTTTATTTTTGGTGGCATTTCAATTGGGGGCATTAGCCCACTTCCCCTTGGCTACACCTATGCCATTTAATACCTTAATTTTATTTAATTTTCTAAATTTAATAAAAACCTTGTACTATTGGAGATTGGAATTTGGTTTGGCGGCACGAACGGTAGAGGATCTAGTCTAGCCCGAATCGCTAGAGCAATGGAAGCAAATGATAAGTAACAGGGGCGTCTGTAGAGCACCAAGAAAGCAAAAAAAAATTACTCAAATTGCCAACTCCAGACAGTTTTTGGCAGACCAGAGAAAATTACTTCGCGCTCATAGGAGGAAAATGTAAACTGCTGTATTATTGAAGTTGTGCCATTATTATTATAATTATGCAGCTGTTAACTTTGTTTGTAACGATTGTTTCTTGTTCTCGGTATGACCTTAAGTTTTACTGATTAAACTCTATGGGAGCCTTTTCGATTTTTGGGCTTTTGAATCGCAAGTATTGGCTTCTATCGGTTCCATTTTACTGATAAATGACAGAAACTTTGTTACATTATAAAGGATATTTTTTTCAGCAGTGAAATAGATTATCGTAAAATGAAGCACGTCGCAGGTTTGCAAAAAGCTCGGAAATCGTTTTAGCTTTCGAGTTAAGTTCCATTGAGTTATTTTGTATGTGCTACTACGGTTGAGTTTTTCGGCTATTTTAACCTGGGCTTTATCCTGTGCCATATAGATAACGATCAAAATGCGCTTTCATGTACGAAGTATTTTAGCTGTTATCTTGCTGTAAAACTTACTGTCCGTGCATGTAATAAACCGCATTTCGTGCACCAAAAACTTCATATAGCAAGGTCACGTTATGCTAACACATTATCTTACAATGCCAGCTCTATTTCCTCATCAAAAAGTACATTATTTCGTCATATTGACGTTTTTGTGAGTACACAATTCAATGAATAAACGTTAAAAGGGTATTTTGGAAAAAAATTTTATCAATCTTAGTGTTGTAAAATAGGAAAGCAGTTTTAAACTAGGGAAAGCAAAAAACACAAAAATGACGGAAAACAATGAAAGACAGCTCGAAGCCCGCCACATGGGGCAAAGTACACAAGATAGAGCCGTTCCCAAGCCATCAGGGGACTGTAATAAGGTGCCGCCTTCTTTGGAAATGATGATCAAAAAGGTACTTTTCACTCTAAGCTGCGGAGCTACAAGGCAAGAAATCAAAAATTGCATTCATATGAAGTTTGATTGTGGACCAGAAGTAACTAGAGACATCAAATCCGTTCTTGAGTGTATGATGGACGCTGGTCTTGTGTACAAGCATCACACCAGTCCAACTTGTTACAAGCTCACCCCCAAAGGTCGTACGATGAAAATCAAGCCCCAATACAAGCGCAGGAAGAGGCGCTCGCGCAGCAGGAAGAGGCGCTCACGCAGCAGGAAACGATCAAAGTCGGCTCAAATTTGCAAGTATCCTGGCAATCAACGACAGAGATCAAGATCGTGTTCTCGAAAGTCGCGTTCGCGTTCTCGAAGGTCGCGTTCTCGGTTTTGCAAATATCCTTCAAGGCCACGTGTTTCTCGACACAGACGTGCTTCTCGACGCAGAAGTGTTTCTCGATACCCTCCAAAGAGGCGAAAACAATTCCGTTGCTCGATAAGACGAAAGCCAAGATCGGCAACCAGAAGATTATGCCGGTATCGTCCCAGAAAACGAACTCAGTCAAGGTGCAGGTTTAGAAATGTTAGAAAACGAAGCCGATCATGCATGAAGCGAAGTAGAAGCAGAAGATCTGTATGCAGATATAAACCCCAAAGGTCACGTTACAGGAAGATGAGATGTGTACCTAAACCGATGAGGCAACGAAGAAGCTTTTCCGCATGCAAGCGACGAAAGCGAAGCAGGTCAAAGTCGCGCCAAATGTGCCGATATCGATCTCGATCTCGAAATGTTTGTGGATACAAGCCGCGACGAAGGCGCTCAAGCGCGTGCAGATACAAACCCCAGAAAAGGAAGCCAAGCAAGGTCTGCAGATACAAACCCCAAAAAAGAAAATCTATCGAAGTCTGCAGATACAAACCCCAGAAAAAAAGGCCTACCTGCAATTACCGTCCTAGGTGTGGAGTGAAACCTAAAAAGATGAGTTTAAATAAGTACCTTAGTAAGAAAAAAAGGATGTGTAACTACAACCAGTCAAGATCAAAGTCTCCATGTGAAAAACCGAAATCTAGTTCAATTTGCAAATACCCTGTGGCAAGTGATAAGCAATGTCAATCTCAAGTCGCCACATGTAATAAATGCGGCAAGAAGAAACAGATGACTTGAACCATCAGACAAAGCGCAATAGTTGCTAAAAAAATAAATGTCTTCAAGTTTAAATGATGTGTTCTAGCAAGTTTATATACGTGCTTGTGGATCGTTAGCGTTTTGTACATGATCGTAAAATCAGGAGAAAAGCGCTAAAATTCGTTGTGTATGAAGTTAGAAAATATACGCATTCGGTTTATTGTTTTAATAAATGTGTAAAAAGTTCAAACTTTGAAGTTCAATTTGACTATCACAGATACACAAACTAACTCGTCTTGCTGATGACAAAATGAAAAACCGCGTTGACGTGGTATATTACATATCTTTAACTGAGATCGATTTACGGTCAATCGATTATTTGTCCCGGTTATCGCGCTTTACCTGCTTGAAAAATTTCTTTGAGCGGCTAGTTTTTTTGTTATGCCAGTACTGAAAAGGTCTTAACTCATTTTCCTTAAACACGGTGCGAGCGATGAACCATTTCTCCGAAATACATGAGTAAGGCCAAACAGCGAATCGTTTCCCTCGTACAAGCCTTGTATAAGCCTATTCACTTTTCAACGGCGGTCAACCATACTTTGGCCTAGTTTCCAAACTAGACTTAGGCACTTCGTGCCAGCGAAAGTTTCTTTAATTTCTAAGTGAAATTTACCTCTACCGGCCAGTTGGTCGAGCGGTAACGCGTTCGTCCCTGGAGCGGGAGGTCTGAGGTTCAAATCTCGGGCTGGTCAAATCGGACACAGTGTTGCTAATGGCTCCTCACCGCTGCGACATTTCTTCGAAAGCAGCTGTGTTGCCCGGGTGCAATGACCCGTAGATAGGCCCCGCCAACTCGTTACACACTTCGCCGGAATATAGCGAGTATAATGAAAGATTTGATTTGATTGAAATTTATCACTATCAGCAATAGTTTGGAAACTAACTAAATGGCAAATTTTGCTAAAGTTGTTGTTCCAAAGTATTTTTCTCCTTGGAAATCGAAAGGATTTGAACAAATCAAGTTCTAAGGTCATAGTCATAAGCCAAAAACTATCATTATAAAAACTACCACTGCTTAAAAAATATCCTAATAGACAAATATAACGTGCTTTCGTTATGATGCCTCATCAAATGATGTTATGAGCAAAAGTGGAGTCGAGGACGCAAACTTTAAAGCCAAGAACTAAAAAAATCGAGGCTCAAAGACCGACATTTCTTGGACAGACACTTTCTAGGCCAAGGGGAAACGATCGAGGTCAAGCACCAGCACGGACAATTTTTTGAACACGATCTTAGTAAATCATGGTCGACAAATTTTCATTATTTTTAAACGTAAATTGCACTTCGGTACTGATTGCACGGCAGTTTTATTTAATTCGATTAAAAACAGTGAAGCCATATTTAAAATAGTAAAATTTTTAAACGCTTCGGACTTGGCTATGTCCATCATAAGTAAAACGTAAAATCTCATTCAAATAGAATCTTATTCGAATAAATTGCACTTTATTGTATTTTGAACGTAGATTTTAAACGTAAAATAGAAATTTTCCAAGTTACTTAATGCCATTTTGAAATTTTTACGCGTAAGCAGCTATATTGAGAAGTTTATTTGGCCGTAAGCAGCTACAGTATGATTATGTTGATTACTTTTCGTAGCGTTTTCTTTGGATTGAAACAAGACCGTAACCCATGAATGGATATGACTAAATTGAAAACTGGGAATGGTCAATTTCAAGGCCGCAACTTCATCACTTAGAACCCCTGTGCCAGATATAGAACCGGTCAGGATTTTCTCGACCCGACTCAACCGGTAATTTCAAAATCTACGCCGGTTTACCGCCCGGCGACCGGTTTCTGACCGATCCGGTCGACCGTTTTTTTACAGAAGGTTTTTGTTCACTGTTCAATGCATCTAATGAAAAATTTTCAAAAGGTGGAGGGGTGGCCATGGGTGAGGTGTTAAAATTTGTGACTATGGACGGGAGTCTCAGAAAAAAACGCAAAAAAATTTGCGTTTTTTGCAAAAATACTCAGTTCTAAACCTTTTAGGTTAAATTTTGGTTTGAAAGACCTGTTTTGAGCTTCGCAAAACGTGCACAAAATAAGCATTAAAAGAACTGGAGGGCATAAGATAAATTGTTAGACGTTTTTTTTAATGATATTATGCGTAAGACCAGGAAAAGAAGTCAAAAGTTTTTAGCTATTGGTGACAGATTATTTGCAATTTGCCGAGCAGCAAACACTAAACTGCTATGACATTGAGTAGAAAACATTGGTAATATAATGTGTCCCAGCTGTTTGTAGAAATGCTACTTCAGAACAAGCCATGGTTAGTTAGATGTAAAAAATAAGAGCTATGTCTTTTTTGCCCAGTGCAGAGTGCGGTAAATTTAAGTTGAAAAAAGCTTTTCAAAGCGGCAAGATTTTACCATGTACTAAAAATGTGAAATCTGCGCCGCTTCTACTCTGAAGCTGACTAAAAGTGATGCTAAAATGCTCGGTAGCGTAAGCCTCTTCCAGCACACGCATGCTTTATTATAATCTGATTACGCAATTTTAACGTACATTTTGAGCTTTTTTGCTTTGTGCCGTAGCCCAATGAAGGGGGGGGGCATGGCACCATGCCCCCTAAATACGCTCCTGGATATGCATGTCTTAATGGTCACAGCATTTTAGCCTCAGCTTGAAACCATTCAACAAGTGTTTTCAAAAGGTGTGATTTGCTAATACTGTTTTTTATAAAAATTTTTATTTATGAAATATATAAGTATATTTCAATTGGTGCTTAGATGTCTTTTAGTTGCAAGAAAGTAGAATTTGACCGGTGTTTCAACCGGCTTGACCGGCCGGTCGAAGAATCTCGACCCGACCGATAACCCGACCCCACCGGTGCCGGTCGACCCAATCGGTTTTCATCTCTGCCCTGTGCAAATATTTACTGGTTATGGAACCCGTCGAGCTCCATTTTTTAGTAGTTTCACAAGAAGTGGAAGTCTAATAGTTGAGCTTAATGATTTTTAAACGAATTTTTTATAAAATTTTTAAAAATATTTTCATCTAAAAGTACGGCAAAATTATTCTATCTTTTTGAAATTAGTTGAGCTGCCTTACCAGGAATTTGTAAGCTGACGTCTTTGACTTTAGCAAAAACAGGTTTCTGAAAGCAAGGCAAAATTCCTATGTAAGCACTAATCAAACTTAGTGATTTCTTTGGGAAAACGATAGCAATATTTTTGAGACCATTAAAAATTTCATAGTCAATTACGTTTTCAAAGCTACTTGAAAAAAACAAATTTACAGTCTTTCAATTAGAAAAACTTCAGTTTCCACACATTTACTTAATCTTAAATTTAGCCCATTACTTTCCTGACGTTTCAGTACATGATGTGATGACTCTCTACGGTCTTGTATTAAATGCCTATCAATAAGCGCGCGGACGTTTTGGGCACATGAAGACACTTTGTTAATTTGACATAAAGTATTTCACTGCAAAATGTGACTTGATGCAGGGTTGTAGAGAGAGCCATTGGAGACATTAGCCCCGCGTTTGCGGGTCAAAGAGTTCATAATTGTAGAAAGCGTAAAATTAATAAACCTTTTTTAAATAAATTTTACCTAAAATTACACCAAATTTTTCGCGGGAGCTTCGCTACCGCATCTTCATGACGTGGAGTGGAAATCGTCTAAGTGCAGCGCACATCCTTACGGGCATTAAAAAAACTACGGCATAATAACTTCACAGACGATTTTTTTAAAATCGTTTATGCAGCGTTTTTTTCTCGTACACTGTAATTTATTATCAGTAATTACTGGCGGCGATTTCCAACACAAAAATTCTTCAGCAGATGTGTTTTTTTTAGACTACCCATTTGTCAGTTAAGTCGGTTGTTTTTTCTTTGCTCTTCCTAAAAAATTCTTTGAGCTTGATTATTTTCAGAACAAGTTATTTTCACCAAGATCAATCTTAGAGAGGTTATCTGTGATAAGATTTGAATCCAAGTTTTTTGTTTTATCTTGTAAACACTGTTTATGTCTCGTCAATAATATTAAACCACATTAGCGTGAGTAATAGTGCAACCTTACATAACAACTATTTTCGGTTGCGGTCTCGCTGCGGTTTTGGCAGCGTGCCGCTGTCTAGTGCCTCTGAAAATGAGTACATTGATGCTGAAGGTTTTTCGGTTGTCACTAACAAAAAAGGTTTGAAACGCAAATCGCAAAAGCACGAGTCATACCCGAAGAGCTCTAGAGACAAAATTTCAAACTCCACAAAAAAGGCAGCTACTACCCAGCTACGGCCTGTTGTTTTGCAGGCAAGTTTAGGTGACAAAGGAGGTAGACCTCTTGCCTCTTATAGCCTTATTACACTCGATAGGTGCTTATTGGGAAAAGCCGTTAGGCAATATGAATCTTGCAAGCCAATTCGAAACGGCAATTTGGAAAGAATTTGCGAGACTTGTAATCAGGTTAACACTGTTAGATCTGGACTCTCTATCTGATTCTGCAGTTAATGCTATCCCAATAACTGCATCTATAACCAAACCTCCCAGTGCAGAAGGAGTTATTTATAATGTACCTCTTGACATCACGAATGATGATTTGCTAGAATGTCTAAAACAGTTTCAGCTGAATAATATCAAGCGATTTAATAAATTCAAAGACTTAGAAGGCAAAATGACTGATACTAAAACAGTTTTGTTGAATTTAGATTGTTCCGATTTGCCTACGAAGGCTCAATAGGGATATTAAAAGTTTGATGTTAAACAGTACATCCCGATGCCAATGCCTTGCTTAAAATGCAATGCTTTCGGGCACATTGCAGAAAAATGAAGAGGCAAAGAGCGCTGCGCAAAATGTGGCAAGGAACACAACACATCTTCTTGCAGTATCACAAATGTAATTGCAATTAAATGTGCTCGTTGCAATGGCAACCACAGTGCTGCAAGTAAAATTTGCCCAAAGTATTTACGAGAAGCTCAAGTGCTCAAATATCAAACCAAAAAAGAATTAAAGTATGCTAAGACCTGTCGGAAATACAACCATGCTATACCAACAGGTTAAGAAACGCGGATGCTAGACAATCTCAATCACTTTCTAGCATTAAAAAATTTCCTCCTCAACCAGCATCAAATGAAGCTAGCCCATCAATGCCAGGCCTTACTTGCAACAGATCCAACACAAACCTGAAGAATATGACATCACGCAAAGCTGCATTGAACTTGATGAAAACAGCTTCCATATATGTTGCAGATTGATTCTGCATGTTACTTTACGTTTAGTAATGTGATATATTTCGTAGCTTTTTTGACAGAGGTCATTAATCAAACTTTGCTTGCAACAAAAACTAAGAAAGAAATGGATATTTATCAAATTATTTCTGACTCTGCAGGAAAACAAATGGTAATTCTTATTAACGTTGAGCAGCTAAAATCCTTGACTTAATGGCGATCCATATTTTACAGTGAAATTGCAGATCTATTTGTAACAAAATTTTAGAACTACAAAGTTATTTTTCAACTTTTGCTAATTTACCAGATGTTTTATGTTTGCAGGAGACCTACTTAAACAGAGAAACAATTTTTTTTTTAACAGGCTACCAAGTGATAAGAAAATATCCAAGCAATGGAAAAAAAAAGGAGGTATTTGCTTCTGCGTGAAAAACACTACTTATTTTTCAGAATTTAGACAACCAGTGTGCAGTAACAATCTAGAAATTATGGGGATCAAAGTAAGCAACGGGGCAATTTTCATTCTGTATAATCCTCCATCTAATTCAATAGACAAAATGTGTCTGCCATTCATTTCTATATTTCCTTATGTTATTATCTATGGTGATTTTACCGCCCACTGCAAGATGTGGGACTTTGCTACCCTAAATCAAAGAGGCGTCGGCTTGTTAGCCTTTATCAAAGAAAATGACTATTCATTATAAACTACTTCGAAACCAACTCACAGTGGTGCCGATTTATATTGAGCATTGGGGGGGATAATTGGCAATTTTACACCAATTTTGCCCTATTTTCAACATTTAGGGGGATGAAGCTGGACCACTATTTTTTAAATCAAGTGAAGACCAAAAAAAGAGGTCTTCACCAAAAATAAAAGAGTTTTTCTCCCCGAAATCAAGTGAAACCAAAAATAAAAAAAAGGTCTCAACCGAAACTTGAAGAGTTTTAGACGCCGAAATCAAGTAAACACCAATAAAAAAATTAAAAAAAAGGTCTTCACCGAAACTTGAAGAGTTTTTGTGCCCAAAATCAAGTAAAGACAAAAAAAAGTCTAAAGATCATCCAGCGCTCAGATGCAGAACGTAGTTAAATTATTGGGGGGATGCAGTCAAATTTTTTTGGGGATATCCTCCCCCCCCTGGTTTCGGCACCCCTGCCAACTCACATGATTTTTGACGCAGGATTAAAATGCTCTCTAATTGATCTCACTATTACTTCTCCAAGCATTTCCCACAAATGCAGCATGGTGGTGACCAATATTTTTATGGGAAGCGATCACTGTGTCATTGACACTAAATCAAAGATTAATGTTTCACATTCTTTACAACATTTGCCTAGGTAGACCTTTAATCAGGCAAACTGGGATGCATTTTACTATCTATGCGATTTGGAAATTAATCATAGTTTAATTTTGCCTGACGTTAATGATTTTCTCTACAATTTTACTTCACAATCATTGCCATAGCTAAGAGAGCCATTCCAACAACAAAGCCATAAATAGGGTGGCGGTTCCGTGGTGGAGCAAAGCATGTGAAATTGCGGTAAATAACAAAAAGCATGCTTTTAATCGAATGAAACGAACTCGCGACACTCTAGACATCGTAATTTTCAAACGTGCTCGAGCCAAAGTTAAGTTAACTTCAAACTAAGCTAAAAAATCGTCTTGGCAGAATTACTGCTCTTCACTTTCCTCAAGCAACAAACTGGGTCAAGCTTGGTCAACACTAAGAAGGTTCAACAGGCAACAAACGCACATTACTACGTTACACCAAAATGGTGTGACAGGCACCAATGATCAGCACAAAGCGAATATGCTGGCTAACCAATTTCATGCTGTTAGCAGCAATGACAATTACTCGAATGAATTTAAAAAATAACTCAACTAATATTTCCTTTCAGCTACCTAACAAATTATCCTTACCGGAATACCAATATAAGGAGTTCAACGTTATTTTGTGTGACAAAACTTAAGGATTCCTTAACAAATTCCGACAATACTGCTGTTGGTGCTGATAACATTAGCACAGAAATGCTCCAGCACATTCCCGAGCATTGTTTACAGACGGTTTTGTTTCTCTTCAACAAATTTTGGTTTACATGTGAGCAGGCCTTCAGAGAGAAATTTTTCCAGGGGTTACGAAGGTCAAGACCGGGCCCCCAAATCTTATTGGGCCCCCCAAGCCTTATCAGGCCACATGCCGTAAAATCATTTTTCGTCTCGGCACCAAACTTGCGCAAAATTCTTTTTTCCGATTTTTTTCCCAAGATTAGTGTAGAGCAAAAAAAAAGGTTTTCACTAAAATTTAGTCCGAATTTTTGTTCAAAATCAGGTGAAGAGCTAAAAAAAAGGTCTTCACTCAAATTTAGTCTAAATTTTTACCCAAAGTTAGGTGAAGAGCAAAAAATAAGCAAAAACTTAACGCGGAAACCTGAACTCTTCCGGGCCCCGTCCGGGCCCCCCTAGGCCCGGGCCCGGGTACGATGTACCTCCTGAACCCCTCTTTCGTAGGCCATGCATGTGAGTTACCGATGGGCTGGCTCCATTCCATAATTGTTCCATTGCACAAGCCTAGCAAACCTACTAATTTACCTAGCTCTTACAGACCAATATCTCTAACCAGTCATTTAGGCAAACTGATGGAAAAAATGGTTACGGTAATACTTAGAGGGTTATTGTTTAAAATATGCTTTTGTAAGTGCTGCTGACTCTGAAAATAACCCTGTAGTCTTATCGCTGTCTCTTGTTGATGAATACCTGAACGTATGCGGTGAAATATGCTTGACTTAACTTGTGTGATGGCATGTTAGATGAAAAATCAGCGAGGTTTACATTATCCGGGGATCACCACAAAGTTTTTCTATGTGCTGGAAGTCTGAGGTTCGAATCAGAGGCGCCCACAAAAATTATTTTTTGAGGGGGTTTTGCTTGGGGGCTTAAACCAAAAGTTCCAGTCAAAAATGTTGAAACTGGGCGGCATGTTGAACAAACTGATGCAGTTCAAGTGTATTATGGACGGGGGTCTGGGTTCAAAGCCCAGCGTTGGGCAATTTTTGTAATTTTTTGAAATAAATAACCATTTTAACATCATTTGGATCACGTTTCAAACGTTTTTTAAGCCATTGAAGAGAACAAAGTTGCTGAGATTAGAAATCTACTTGAAATTCTTAAATTGAAGAGCCCTTTCAGCCCTCTTTGTTTGCAAATCAAATCTAAACCAAGTTTAAACGCTTGCATAATTATGTGAGTTTAGTTTTTCAAGTGACTTGGATAAAAGAAGGGGAGGTTAAGCTCCCTTAGCCCCTTTGGCTACGCTATTGACTGCAACCTGAATTTTGTTAAGGGGGGAAGGGGGCTTGATTAACCCAAAGATTGAAACTTTTTGCTTGAAAAATGTTTCAATTGGGCAGCGTACCGAGAAAACTCTTGCAACTAAAGCATATCATAGACTGGGGTCTGGGGGCAAATTCCTAACTGCTGGGCAATTTTTGTAATATTTTAGAAAAAAAATATTTTAACGCCATTCGAATTAAATTTTGCATTTTTTTTGGAGCCAATTAAAAAACTAAATACATACAATTATTTGAAAGTCATTTAAAAGAATTACTTAGCTCAGCCCCTTCAAACTCCCACGTTACTCGCAGGTCAAGTCCAAAACTCGTTGTAATTAGATAAATTAAATGCTGACTAGCCTCCTCATACTCTTTTTTTTTATGAAGATTTTTAGGTGAAGCATGTTGCATTAAGCGATCAATTTTGACTGCTTATTTTTAGCCGCGTTTTGAAGTTTTCATCGATTGATTTGTAAGCTGTATTTTTCACAAGTAGGCTAAGTTAATATTCGGCCCTCCCCCACCCCCCCCAAAAAAGTAATAATAAATGTTTTAAAAGTGGCTTTGAATCATTTTAGAGGCCATATCACTGAAAAAGACTGCCTCAGAAGGTCAAAAATTGTGGCATTTTCCTTATCTTGTACTTTGGTCAGCAGGCCAATGCAGGAAGCACAGCTCCCCTGTGGCTAAGCTATTGATTACAAGTTTTGTTTTGATTTCAGTTTCTAAGAAAAAATAATTTAATTGCAGAGTAATTGTTATTTTAGTGTTTATATAAGCATAGCGTAAATTTAAAATATTAAACGTTGTATTGTATTTAGATCCTGATGAGGGCTCAATGATAGATGCTGAAATGCTTAAAACAGATTATTTAATCAAACAATTTAATGTTTGATCTAGGGTGTTGCTTACGCTCGCTTTTAACAAAATGCTATGAAACAATTCATTGTAAAATGAGTAATCGTATTCCTCCTGCCCCGCCCTCTGCACCTAGGCAAAAAAAAAAAAAGCTCCACAAAAAGGTTGTTCTCTTAGACTTAATTTGCAACTTGAAGCATAAAAAAACTTGACATCTTAATTTCCAGGGGGCAAGTGACCCGGTTCGATGTAATAAGTTGAGCACCAGCCTTTAGTTGAGTACCAATCAACCATAGTACGATTCAAACCCAAAATTATGAACATTTAAATTGCATATTGAAAGCAAATTGAAAGCTGGAAAACATACAAACTCAACCTCATGGTTTTGAATAACCTGCGGTAAAAGTTAAATGTCTAAAGAAAGTTCCTCCAAAAAAATCGAAATAATTTTCATTAATTTGTACCCTGTTTCTATTAGTAATCAAGCCATTTCTTTGAACATTTCTTCAAATTTCTTTTTGTGCACGATACAAAATTTAAAATAATAATGACAATTATTTTATACTGTAAAAAGACATTCAACTACAATAAACGTAGAGTACTTAAAAGTGTTGAAATCCAAGAAACATGGTCAAAAAATTATTTTTAAAATTTGCTCAAACCTGTTCCTGTTGCCAGATGGCAGCACTAGTAGAATAAGAGTTATAATGAGAAGACAAATTCCTTAACATACAAAATATTGTTTTGCAGAAAACTTGGCGATGAGTGGAAAGGTTCGGACTTGTTATGTAAAGACCTAGAATCATTTACGGGTTTTAATGCATAAAGACAACAAAACTCAATCTAGGGGAAAATTTTTTGCGAATCAAAACGACAAAAAATTGGTTGGAGACGATATAACTCTTTTATCAAATTCTAAAATTGATTTGGCTAAACTTCCACCGTGCTTTGGTAATTTGCTTCCTTACATATACAAAGTTAATCATCAAGCAAGATTGGTTAAAAAACCAAAATAATCTTGTGGAACCGATTTGGCAAGTAGGACCCATTCTTTCAAGCACTTTTATAGACATCGCAGATAGCGTAGAATGTCTACGTGAGTATAGGGTACACAGCGGATAAAACGCGCTGCCGTGTCGCGGCCAGAAGATAGAAAGAATGCTTGTCCTAGTCTAGCCAGCATACGACTTCGTGTCCATCAGCTTGTAAAAATTTCCCTGCGCCTTTAGTTCCAGATGGCGTCTGGGTTGGCCGGGCTTCAATTCAAAGTAAGTCGATTTTTGTTCGAGTCCAAGTTTAGCAAAATTATCAAGATTTTCGAGTTCGAGTTCAGGCTGGCAAAAATACTAACGTTACTTTTAGTCGCTCTGTTTTTGTAGACATGTTGTTTTTCAAGATCGTCACGGCATAAACAAGTGAATGACAATCTCAATTTACGTTGGATGATCATGATCAACAAAAAAAAATGTTTCTGTCCGAGAATATACTAATCTTTAAATTTCATTTTGAGAACTAGAACAGTTTTTATCGAGTTCAAGTTCAAATTCAGAAAATCATTTTTTAAAAGTTCGAGTTCAAGTTCAAATTTGGCAAAATAATCGAGTTTTTTCGAGTTCGCGTTCGCAACCCTGCGGTTAGGGGTCTGCAGCTCTGTTGGGGAGAAATGGCAGTTTGTAGCCTTCTGCCAGCCTGAATAATCTGGCCTTAGAAACTTTTCTCTGTTTAAAGAAAACCAACCTTATAATAATGTCGGTACGCAGATCAAAAAAAGCAACACAGATCACACCCCTAAATTTTAGGAAAAGTGACACGGCCACAACCAAGAATCAGTAACTTTTTGAGTGGCAATACCAGCAAAGACAAAACTCGGTCATTCGCGCCTCCTAGCCCAGATACCGGAAAAACATCAAATCTAAGCCTTCAAGTTGAAAAGGTTCCTTTGGTAAAGGAATCGGTCTCAACAGAAACCGGGGGACAGCAAAAATGGCATTGTCGGTAGTGAAACCAGACACCACCTCAACTTCCCCTGTGGAGCCTCCGAATCCAGATAATTCCTTGAATGTTGCTTACAGGTCTGAGGTGAAGTGGGCAAAAACTAAAAAAAAAAAAAAAAAACGAAGAGAAAAGAAAAGAAAAGCGAGTGCTGAGAAGTTTGGCTGGTATCGCAATGGCTGACCATAATCCAGAGTCTTCTGATCACTCTTCCGGTCAAACGAAAAGACCCTGGAAATCTTCGGATTTTCTGTCCTCTACAACAGACCTCCTGCAAAGGGTGGCGACATGAAGTCGTTCACGGTAAGCAAGGAGGCAAAGACAAGGGAATGACGCCTGGCACAAGCACCACAACTAGCTATAAGACCAGCAACCAAAAATTAACTATCACGAGAAAAAAGTCAGAAGGAGAGGGTGGTGTGGACCTCTTGGATCTTTGTGAACTCCAAAGTGCCATCACCTAAATGATTCTTCGTGCCTATCCGGGTTTTCTTGTACGTATTAAACGCACTTTTATCGTTGAAGATAAAGTGCTGATGATCGGTAAAAATGAGAAAACATTGGGGTGGGCAAAATATGTGATCGAGGCCATTGCACCGTCTTTGGTAATTCATAAAGGCTGCGATGCAAAAGGCCCAAAAAATTTATCTCTAGAAAAAACCTTTGGAATCTGGTTGCCAGCGAATTTTGTAAATTTTGTAAAATTCTCGCAGACTAAGAAACGCGATTACCAACTGCTAGCAGTGAGTAGCCCATAACCAAATCTGAAAATTAGGTTACTGCTACTGGAACCTGTAGACCTAGGCTACCAGTATTTACCTACAGTACTCCTTATTTTGCGATGTCACAAATTGCGAAATGCAGGGTTGCCAATCGTACGGAGTCAGACGGATTAAAGCGCATTTTCGAAAATAAGGGTAATTGTGGAAAAACTTTGGGGCACCTCTTTATTATCTCAAGTAGTTCTCATTTTTTCAATAAAACCGATTTCAAGCTACATCTCATTACGAGACGAATATTTTGACATGGTTTGGACGTACCTTCCAAATGTAACCCTAAAATCAATTTTTTGAACGGCTTAAGCTAGATCACTGATTTTTTTTATTCTCAGTTACTGTTTAAAAAAAAAATAGTTCGACACCTTTGCGGGATGCCATTCCCCAGGAACCCCTTAAATGTCCCCTCTTTTGACATCTATGTCTTTAAAAAATAATTTTGAGAACGGCTACGACCAGGGTCATAGTCAAGGAATTCCTTAACCGAGAGTGCTCAAACCACTAACACGGTGAGCGTAAATCAAATTCGGTAAAGGGGGTTCAGGACAAGAGCACTTGGGACATTGTTTTACAAAATAAATAATGATTTAATGACATTATGACAATAAATGGATTTGAGCCGTCGCGACGCGTTTCTTTAAAAAATAAATATTTTGACATGACACTTTCTCCATGGAAACTCTCCAATCTTTAATTTTAATTTAATCTGAAACAGTTTTTTTTTGTATAATATATCAGTAAGATATTTAAATGACAAAGAAATAAAAACATAATTACCCTTCTTTTCGAGAAAAAAGTTTAGAATTGCCGTTATTGACGTAAAAACTAAATCTATGAACAGTATACTACTAAGTGTTTTATGTGAATAAATATGTACCAGACATTAGACAATAACTTTGTACGAATTTTGAATTTACGACTGACCCTAGTTTACACGAGGGGAGCAACCAAAAAAATGTTGTATTTTAAATCATCTTGACTTTGAGCCAAAAATTATTACCAATAACTCCAGAAAATTTGAAGCTGCTAAGGTAACGGGAGTTTCTTTTCCCATTTTCGGTAGTCACTTTCCAAAATCTAGGCATTTTTGGCCAATTATTAACTCATATGACGTAATAATTCAATTTTGTGACGTAACTAACTTGACTTAGGCATTTTATAATTCAGTATCAAAGGACAAAATTATGTACAAAATATGAACCAGCTGTGACGTCATTTTTCAAAAATATGGCCTTGACGTCACGATCAGTCAATCATGACTTCATCAACTCAAAAACAATTGCTCTAAAATTTTTGGTGGACACCAACCTGCAAACCAAATTTGATGTTCCCATGACGCTTGGTTTAGGAGTTAGATAAGGGGGCATTTTTGCCCCCCCACCGTGTAAAATGCGTTGGTCAAATAGCCTGTGTACAACAAGGTTAAGCTGTTAAGCTGAGATATGCATTTACAGTAGCCTAGTGCAGAGTTGTAAGTCGGGCCGGGATTTTCGGGTTGGGTTAAAGCTGGGTTCGGGCCTGAACTAGTCGGCCCGTTTACAACTCTGGCCTAGTGATGGTACAAAACTTGAACAGAGAAATATTTTATTCCAACAAAAATTTAAAGGCAAACAGAGTTTTCTTTTTGATCACGCTTCGACAATATAGGCCACACTCTGTGAGTCAAAACAAAGAGCTTTTGCCTTAGTTTATTTGTTTTGGCGTAAACATGCTTAAGGTTGTAGCTAATTTAGGTGAATCATGTAATGGTAGGCTTATGCAAAATTAGTAAAATTCTTTGCTTTTAGCAGATTTTTTTTTTTTCGGAAATCATGTCCGAAATTATTTGTTTTTTCTCCGACGTGGAGCAAATGGATCCAAAATGCTATTTTTTAAACGGCTTAAGCTAGAGAGCAAAATGTTTTTAGTGTTCATAAATATTTAAAAGATAAACATTCGGAGGCACCTTTTGGGAACTATCCAGATGCGCACCCCAATTATTGATCATTAAACGGCTTAAGCGAGAATAGGATTTTTTTATTATTATCAGTCACTATACGTGGTCGATGAAATAACTTGTACACTGTTTTCCCAATATTCAAAGTGCTCGATGGACATCAGCCACAGCCAGTTAACGAAATATGGAGCACTTTGCAAACTGGAAAGACAAGTAGAGGTTATAATTGAACTTCCTGTCATCGTTAAGTGGTCAATAAAGTATACTGTGCATCATATATTCTGACACAGCTTAAATTTTCAAACCCTCCTAGGTGGCCCAGAAGACAATGTTTTTAACTCTCTTAACGAGAAAGCGAAAATTTTTTTGAGAATTTCGTTATTCAACAAGCATCGGTTGTTAACTGAGCTTGCTACTCAGCAACCTACCATCTACTGGAGTTAGATTGTAATTTTGGGATAAAATAACTTCATTACTCGCATCTTGAATGTAAAAGCCTACAATTTTTCAAAAATTTTATACAATTTTTTAAATGTTCCTGCAAACACTACCAGCAATTTATTTACACCAAAATATTACTAACATGACGGAATTCAAATTTAGCCAATAGTGGTAGAAACGCATCTTTAATTGAATTTTGGAAACATTGTTTTGTAACGCTTAACTACGCACTTGTCACGGTTTTAAATGCAAATTATCGATTACTTCCAGATAAGGATATATTTTAAACGATAGGCATTAAATGTTTCTGAAATTGTAATCTCTGCACACAGGGATTTTGCCGGCATAGAGTTAGCTGTAATAATTTTCCATGAATCGCTTGCACGCATGTGGTTTTATGTATGCTCTAATTTCGCTCGAGAAAGTAAGAAAGTCGTGATTCTAAAACCACTCTCCAGGTATAATAAAATATCTTGCATATTATTATACCTGGCGCGTGGTTTTAGAATCAAGTATAGCGTTCCATTTGTTTTTAAGCTGGAGCATTTAAGTTTTGATTTTGTGTTAACGTTTTCTTCGCCACCCAATATTTCTGTATTTCCCGTATTTTCATACTGGTGGAGTCTTCTTTCTCCAACGGCAGAAAGTGAAATTTAGCGGAATGCTCATTTCGAGCCTAAAACAACTCTTACTCTGTGAACGCCAGTAAGATGAAGCCAAAGTTTATAATGAGGTCACCACAAGGAGCCTTACAGTAAGGATTTGTAATGACCTTCTATCACAATTTTTTTACGCTTTAATCATCGAAAACTGTTGGTGATTTTTAGCTGCAAGATTTTGTAGTACCATAAAGACATGAAAAACGTAAAACACACTTCATATGGAATTATATACAACAAGTGTTTTTTTTTTGCCACGGCCTCGTCGGACAGTTCGCGTTCTGGGATACGTGGGAATTTGCTATAGTTGGTCAACTTCTACTTATTCTTTTATCGCCCAGACTCTACTTAAAGTTTACTTTTTAGGGTGGCCACCACTCCCTTAGGAGCCAAACGGCGAAGCAACCTGTTGGAGCAATATTTTAAATGTTTTGTAGGTGATTTGTTATTGAAATGATATAACAATAAAATTGCTTCTAATTATGGAATGCACAATTTGCTCCTTTTTGCCCACAAGCAATTATACTAAATTACTTAAAATTCCTTCCGCTGTGATCATTAAACAAAGTAGACAATCTCTTGTATTTTTTTTATGGAAACCTAAAAATTGAATTAGGGTTTTCTGCAATTAGATGGATCTGAAATGTTTATTTTGCATTTAAATTGACTGGATATATCTATCTAAAAAGTTGATGGGTGGTACAAAACTTAAGAATTGCTTTAACCAAAACGTTTCTCTTTCGAAGCAGCTTTTTGCCTGATACTTGTCAATAAGAATCATCAAAATGGAGAGCGCAGAACTAAGAGCGGCTATTTATGGGAAAAAGCTGAGCTAATGACGCTCTCTCATTCTCTTCATCCAGCCAATCACGGCTCGCCTTTTTCCTATAAATATCCGCTCTTTTCTGCGCTTTTCATTCTGACGATGTTTATTAACAAGGCAAGTGTCAGTCGAAAATCTGCTTCAAAGAAATGAACATTTTGTTTAAAGCAATATATCTATGTCTGTTTACTTTGTTCCATCGCTGTTGTTTTTGCTGCAGTCAGCATTTTCGAGCGTTCGGCTTTTGCTTTACTTTCGTTGATGATTGAATTATATGTTGAAGTTAAATAATACTTTTTGACGTTGTATCACATTAGCACCGTATACAGTAACTATATGTATTGAAACGAGCATGCTAACATATAACTTGTAAACTGTTCACCCCCACCACGTCATTTTGACTGATATCTGCAAGCTTTCAAGCGACAAGAATAATATTGATGCATAGCAATTATGCGTCAAGTAGAATGTCGGTCAACAAGCTTCACGCGCTTGTCACTTGAATGGTCATCCTACATAACTCCGGCATTGTGCGAGTGACAAACGTCGAAACGCATGAGGTTGTTGACCTACATTTCCCTTGACAACTTTTTTACAATTTCGGAAAGTGTTAAAAGAACGTGTTAATAGAAATTCTCATGATCATAAATCGTAGTGGAATTTAGCAGCACGCGTTGGCGGCGGGTTTCTGGTTGGTCCGTTCGTATAAACCAAACACTTTACGTCTGTCTAACCACACCAACGCAAAGTACTTTTTTTGGTTCTTTTTCCAAGTCTTGCGTCAGGCTGGGCCACCACAGCGGATAGACGGCTTGGTCCCGATGGGAAGTTAGCGTAAAGTGTCTTTCCCAAGAACACAACAACGCATTGCCAGTTCGGGAATCGAACCCAGGGCCAGCAACCTTTAGATCGCTCTGAGAGCTAGTTCATCTAGCTTAACTAGATTAAGACCTTACTGAATCGAGCCTTTACACTCTCAGCAGTGTGTCCGAACTGATAGAGGCGTCGTTTATGCGACGACTCTGATAAGATAAACTGGGCTCAAACCGCACCATGGTCACGTTGTTGAACCCTTGAATAAGACACTTTACGGTAATTATCTCTGCTTAGTGACTTCAAACAAGCAGCAAATTCAGTGAACAAGAATTCGAAGAAATCCACAGAAACATGTAGAAATTATAGCAATGAAAAGTGTGCAAATCATCCAACAATTAGCGTCCGACACCGCTGGGTGACAAAAGGATAAACGTACAGGAGAGATGGAACCGGTCAGGATATTCTCAACCCGACCGGTAAATTTCAAAATCTATGCCGGTTGACCGGCCCGTAGACCGGACCGGTCGACCGGTTTCTGACCGGCTCGGTCGATCGTTTTTTTACAGAAGGTTTTTGTTCACTGTTCAATGCATCTAATGAAAAATTTTCAAAAGGTGGAGGGGGGCCATGGGTGAGGTGTTAAAAAAAAAAGTAAGAGTATTTTTGCAAAAAAACGCAAAAAATTTTGCGTTTTTTTGCAAAAATACTCAGTTCTAATCCTTTTTAGGTTAAATTTTGGTTTGAAAGACCTGTTTTGAGCTTCGCAAAACGTGCACAAAAAAGCATTAAAAGAACTGGAGGGCATAAGATAAATTATAAGACTTTTTTTTAATGATATTATGCGTAAGACCAGGAAAAAAAGTCAAAAGTTTTTAGCTATTGGTGACAGATTATTTGCGATTTGCCGAGCAGCAAACACTAAACTGCTTTGACATTGGCTGGAAAATATTTGAAATAAGTTATAATGTGCCCAAGCTGTTTGTAGAAATGCTACTTCAGAACAAGCCATGGTTAGTTAGATGTAAAAAAGTAAGAGCTATGTCTTTTTTGCCCAGTGTAGAGTGCGGTAAATCTAAGTTGAAAAAAGCTTTTCAAAGCGGCAAGATTTTACCATGTACTAAAAAATGTGAAATCTGCGCCGCTTCTACTCTGAAGCTGACTAAAAGTGATGCTAAAATGCTAGGTAGCGTAAGCCTCTTCCAGCACACGCATGCTTTATTATAATCTGATTACGCAATTTTAACGTACATTTTGAACTTTTTTGCTTTGTGCCCTGGCCCAAAAGGGGGGAGGGTCATGGCAAGTCATGGCACAATGCTACCCTAAATACGCCCCTGGATGTGCATGTCTTAATGGTCACAGCATATTAGTCATAGCTTGAAACCATTCAACAAGTGTTTTCAAAAGGTGTGGTTTGTTAATACTGTTTTTTTTTTATAAAAACTTTTATTTATAATAAAATATGCAAGTATATTTCAATTGGTGCTTAGATGTCTTTTAGTTGCAAGAAAGTAGAATTTGACCGGTGTTTCAACCGGCTTGACCGGCCGGTCGAAGAATCTCGACCCGACCGGTTTAAATCTTTGACGTTCAATATGCACAGCAATAACGACTGCTACTTACTACTTGCTGTTATGAACTTTGGAACCTTGACTAGGGCAGAAACTATGTGTGCCAACACATGGCAACCTAAGGCCGCTATCACGGTTTGGCAAAAACGTAACGAGACTAATGAAAGTAGTTTGTACGTATAGATGTTGTGTAGGCTAGGAATCAGTGCAGTCACCTCGATCGATTTTTGTTCGAGTTCAAGTTCCAGTTTAGCAAATTTTAGCAAGTCCGAGTTCAACTTCGAATAATTTTTCGAGTTTAAATTCGGCAAAAATATCAAGTTTTTCCAGTTCGAGTTCAGATTTACAAAAATACTCAGCTTACTTTTTTGACTTAATAGCATTCTTTTTGTGGACATTCTGTTTTTCTACGTTGCCACGGCATAAGCAAATAAATGCAATTCTAAGAAAATTTGTTTTTTCAAGTTCGAGTTCGTAGCCCTTAGCTCTGTGCAGCTTCTATTATGTTACAATTTTAATACAATATTTAAACGAGTTTAGCAGTTGACTATTTTCAACTTGTATTGTAACACAACAACCGATCAATTTTTGCGATTTTATTTGAATATTTGTTAACACTTTTACACGCTAACACAGTTATTATTGACAAAGTCAGCAAATTTTCCACAGCACTTTGCTGACGATTTGCCTTTGCTGATTGTGCTTATTGGTTGTGATTTAGATAGCCTCAAACACGACGATTTTTTAAGCGTTTAGTGGTTTATGTTTTTCAAAGGATACCTATCTAACAACGTTTCTTTTTGGGTTGGACTTTGGATCGAATGGGATATCCGCAAGCGTTTTTCGGTTTTCTTGACTTGGATCGGCAACGACTTTTTGAACGTAGCTTTGTTTCAGCTCTTGATCTGCTACGACTTGCAACCCGGCGCCGAGAACGAGACCTTCCGTGTCGTTCGGTTGGGTATTTGCACACATTTTTCTTTATGCAGCTTGATCGGGCTAGGGACCTTGACCTCGACCGATTTGGATAACGACAAATTGATTTCTTTTTTTCTACATAGCGCATGCATTTTCCTTTAGCCGTTAGTTTAAAACGTCGCATGTGTTTGTTATGCAAGCAAACAAAGCCATGCTTTAATAGCCGACATAAAGAGGAATTGATTTTGTTTTGGATGGTATTCTCGCTAGCATCGCATCGTTTTCTTAAGTAGTGATAAATATCTTGAGGACTCGATCCTTCTTTCCTTGCTTGGCACAAAAGTGCTCGTTTAACAAGCATATCAAAAGCAGTATTTGTTTCACCAGCATCATAGCCACTGGAAGGAGTAGGGCTAGTAAGCGTAGTCTTTTGCATGTGACGTGTCGAAATCTTGTTTGTCGGAGTAGTAGTTGATTGTTGCACCACAAGGCTCAAGGGTAAAAAACACATCGCTTGTGCCATTCTTCCTCTGCTTTTTTCGTAGCTTTTTACAATTTTTTACTTTTTTTTTTAAATGAACACTAAGATTTGCTTATGCAACAGGCATAATGCTTGATCAAAATTTTCGTTCAATTTTTTTTTGCACTTATTTCAGCCCATTATTGCGTCACAGAAGTTTGCACAACGTCTAGGTGGTAAAAAATTTGAATATAATTTTGAGGAAGATTGACTTCATAAGCTATTTTGTACTGTGAGCTTTTCAACAGTGCATTTTTGTTATTATAATTTTGTAGATTTTCATCATTTTGTGGAATTTTCAAAAATTCTGAAGTTTGTGAGGGCTGAAGGTTTTTTTGTTGTTTTGCAGAGAGTATAGTAATTTTGTAGTTGTTGTGCCAAGCACCTTTTTTTTTCTTTTCCAGACCTTGAGATAGTAGTCGACTATTAAATTTTCTTTGGAGGTTTTTTGTCCCCATCTCTTGCAAGAGGTTAGGTAGCACTAATACGTCTACACCTTAGCTAAGCATTTAATAATTGCATGGTTTGAGTAGAAGAGCCGCTGAAGGGGAATCTTCAGGTGCCAGCGGTTCGGGAGTAATGGTTTTTTTGGGAGTAATGGCCACTCTTAGGTGGCCTTGGTTGGGCGAAGTTCTTAGTCACTTGGTAATTTTTGTGTTTTTTTTTTTGCAAATATCAATAGCTATTTTCAACAATTAACATTCAAACAGAATATGGCACATTTTTCATCTGAAAAATTTTTAAATAATTAAATTGCATGCTAAAAAGACTTTACCACACAAGCGCGTTAAAAGTTTGGTGTAATACAGCGAGTACAATAAAATATTTGATTTGATTTAAATATTACTTTTTGCAATAACCATTAGGAAAACAACAACTGCAATCTGCTACTGGATCCTTCTCGAAAAACCAGTAAATTTTTACATCTCCCTGTTCAACTCAAGACGTTACTCAACTCAAGACTTTATATCCATTAATTGTTTAACGCATATGGCCGCGATCTTAGGTTTAAATTAAAAAATAAAGCTAAAAAGAATATCAATGGGTTTGGTTTTCAGTATTTTTTAACGGGCCAGTTTGTCGATAGGCTACTCATTTGTCTTTGGGGCGGAGGTCTGAAGTTCAAATTTCGGGCCGTTAAATCCGAAACAGAGTTGCCAACGGCTCGCCACCGCTGCAACATTTTCTTGTAAGAAGTTTTGCTGCCCAGGTGCAATGACACGGAGATGGACCCCGCAAACTCGTTACACACTTCAGCGTAACACAGCAAGTATAATGAAAGATTTGATTTAAATGATTTCAGTATTTTTCATTAACAACCACTAAATTGGTCTCAGGAAACAATATACCCCAGCCGTGCTAAATATCACTTTACGAATGCACTGCACGGATTGATTCTGCACGTATTGATGCACAAGCCAAAATTACGTCTTGCGTTTTCTCCTGATCAAATCTTTCATTGTACTCGCTGCGTATTACGCCGAAACGTGTAACCAGTTGGCAAGACCTACCTACACGTCATTAAGCCTGGACAATCCTTCTGAAGAAATGTTGCAGCAGCGGCGAACCGTTGACAATACTGTGTCCAATTTGACCGGCCCGACATTTGAACCTTATACTTCCCGCTCCAGGTACAAGTACGTTACCGCTCGACCCTTCAATCCTTGTTGAAGTTTTTTTCGCCAGGGTAAATTTTTCCTCTAACTTGTTGACTATGAATGATGCACATTTGTAGATGGTCGGAAGTGAAGAATGACAGAAAAACAAAAGCCGAGATTTTCCAACTCTGAAGCCTAAGGGGTGGATTTATACAATATTAGTGTTTTGCCCACGTTTGTGCGTTTTTTTGTTTTTTTTTTGTTTCATGAAAAAGTAAGCGGTTTTTGGACACATTTTTATATGTCCATATCCGTATCAACCAGACTATCACATACAAGACAAAAATTTTCCGAAAAAAAAACTTTTTTTTTGTGAAGGACTACAATTCTGTTTCCAAGTAATTCGCTCTGCTCTGGGCTATAACAGATCCGCTCATGCACGAAATTTTTATCGATTTGTAACAGTCTATTTAGTGTAGATACGAACTTATAAAAATAATTCGGACAAAAAAGCACATTTTCAAGGAAAAGCAGCAACGCAAAAAAGTAACCGACAAAACCGGACGAAAAACGGTTATTGTGAAATACATCTTTATATTTACACAACGAAAATTCTCCTTCTAGATTCTACTTTAGTGCATTATCTCCAACCAATGCATTGTTTTAGTTGACTTGCTGTTTGCTTATGATGTTTTGCAATTTTTAATAAACAATAAAGGTGAAAAAAAAACAAGAAAAAAGGCTAAAACAAATCTTATTTTAACTTTGAAAATTGTGACTTCTGTTCAAAAGCTTGCTATAATGCATATACGTATTAGCAAGTGTTAATCATTGTTAAGCTGCGTTCACACGGGCGACTTTTAGCAGAAACAATCGGACTATGGCCTTTTTTTCTTTCTCAATTGCTGTTATTGTTTCTTTCTTGCTCGATTTAAGAAAGAAAAAAAGCAAAATGCCAATTCTCGCAGCAAAAAGTCGCCCGTGTGAATGCAGCTGCGAGACTTGGCATTTTGCCTTTTTTCTTTCTCAAATCGAGAAAAAAAGAAACAAAAGCAATAGAAAAAGAAAAAAGGTAAAATGCCGATTCTCGCTGCTAAAAGGCACCCGTGTGAATGCAGCTTAAAGAAAAACGCTTGCTCTTTCCAGTTGATTGGCACCTACTTTTTTTCATTTTCCCCTTTATCGACCAATGAATTTAAGCGACTTTTATTTTAACTCAATCCCGACTGAAACTTCACCCCAAGCCCACTTTTCCTATCAAATTTATGAGCTCATAAATTGATTTGCATTTATACGCTATTTCTTGCTGTAACTTCCAATACAGATTTAATAAAAAATAAATCGACTTTGCAGGCAGTCATATTCACAGAAGTTAATTGCAAATGGGCAGGTGGCAGCCTGACGCTAAGTCCAAAAGGATCCTCAGTTGTCTCATTGCCTAGGCAACTTGGTGGACAAAGATGTAGCTTATATAAAATCACAAAGCTTGCAAATCACATGCTTCAAAATAATATCCAAAGTTATACGAAGTATATATGTATTTGTATCAACGATATACGGCAGATGTAGAACAGTTTGTAACAACCAGGCAGCTACAAATTTGTTCAAAATTTGACTTTATTTTTGCCATATTGACTAAATTTGAAAAAGAAAATGTCTAAAATTAGCTAATTTTTAAAAAATTTTGTTCTAACTTTTGCTTGGTTTGTCATAAAAGAGATTTGACGAGAAAAAATATACGAGTGAAAATCATATTCTCTGAGCTCTGGTATTTTTATTTACAAGTTAAAATAAAACCGCTTTTTTGTGAAAAATAGAGGAAACAAACTGACCTATAACAGTTGAAGTTTCGCATTTGAATTTTGCCAGGCAATTCATAGGTGGCATCAATTAACTTTAGAGTCTGGTAAAGTTGAACCTCAACCTACGTATTGACGCTCAGAATTAAAAAAAGTTGACCCCGTCATGTCCAACGTTTAGGTTTTTGAAAAGTGATGCCGCTACCACCAAAGCGTGAATAAAAAGTTGACTGCGTCAATTTGACGCTGTTACTGCACATTAGTGGAAAGAAGCAATATACAACCGATCAATATTTGCGATTTTATTTAGGCATTTGTAAACACATTTACACGCTAAATCGATAATGTTGACAAAGTCAGCAAATTTTCCATGGCACTTTGCTGACGATTTGCCAATGCTAGTTGTGCTTATTGAGTTTTAATTGGATAACCTCAAACATGACGAATTTTCGATCGCTTATGGTTTTATTGGTTATGTACGACCTTAAAAGAATATCTAACTTCGTTTTGGATTGGACTTTGAACCCAACCGGATATTGGCGTTTTTCGGTTTTCGGGGTTTGGATCGGCAGCGACTCTTGGAACGCGACTTTGTTTTTGTTCTTGGTCTGCTGCGTCCCTCAGTCCCGCGCTGTGAATGTGACCTTTTATGTTTTTTGCATGGGTTTTTGTACCCATTTCGTTTCTTCTTTTTACAACTTGGTCGGGATCGGGACTTGGACCTCCATCGGCTTGAAAAACGACCAACTGATTTCGATTTCTTTGTTCCGGTACAACGCGTTGATTTTCCCCTAGCTGATAGTTTAAAACGTTGTATGTTGTGCAAGGTAATAAAACCGCGCCTTAACAGCCGAGATAGAGAGGACTTGATTTTTCTTTGCAGAGTACACTCGCTAAAATCGCATCTTGTTCTTACATATTGGTAAATATCTTGTAAACTCGATTCTTTCTTCCTTGCTTGGCACAAAAAAGCTCGCATAATAAGCATATCAAAGGCAGTTTTTGTTTCACTTGAATAAGAACCATGAGATGGAGTAGGCCTAGTACGTGCAGTACCAATATCTTCCATCTGGCATCTTGAAGCCTTTTTTGACAAACTGGTTGCAGCTTGTTTCACCATAAAGTTCAAGGGTAAGAAACACTTTGCTTGCATCATTCTGTGAATGCTTTTTTTGTTATTTTTTTACAATTTAAAAAATTTTTTAGACGTACATGTACACACATATTATGCTTAATGCAACAGGCATAAAGCTCGTTCTAAATTTTTATACATTTTGTTTGCAATTATTTCAGTCAATTATTACGTCACAGAAGTTGATTGCAGATGAGCAGGAGCTGGGTAACAATACTAAAAGATCAAATAACTATGATATCTGGCAGATATGCGCTTAATTAATCATTTGTTTGTTTCGTAAAGTTTCGTGTTTTTCAAGAATCTCTCAGTCAGGCGCGTAGCCAGGATTTGAAACAGGGGGGGGGGGGGCTTTTTTTAAAGAGTGAGAAAACTGCAAACGACCTTGACCCGAATTTTCATTGTTCTTGAATCAGAATCACACGGTTTATCCGAAAATTGAGACGAAATTTCTTGGAAAACTCGGAAATTCAAACGCTTTTTCAGCCAAACAACAGGTGATCTCGAAAAAAAATAAGAAAAAAAAGGTCTTCACCGAAATTGAGACGGATTTTTTGGCCAAAATCGGAAATTCAAACGCTTTTTCAGCCCAAAAACAGGTGATCTCCAACAAAAAAAAAAAGGTCTTCACCGAAATCGAGACGGATTTTTCGGCCAGTAGTGGATATTCAAACGCTTTTTCAGGCCAAATCACGGCATCTACTTCACAACTTCGGCACCCAATTCCCTTTGGAGGGGCTGTTTTCATTTTTTTACCAAAAATCGGCCTCAAAAGCACCAAAAACGTGCGATTTTGCATACTTTACAGGCCAATGGGAATCTTGAGCCCCCCCCCCCGCCCCCCTGGCTACGCTACTGCTCTCAGCAGTTAAGTCTCCCCCCAAAATGTAATTAGACATTTTGAATCAAAGTAACATCATAAATATCAGACCCTAAAAGTTCCATTAAAAAGATACTTTTCCAAATCGGTTTTACTGAAGAAATGAGAACTTTTTGAGGTAATAAAGAGGTACTCCAAATCTTTTTTACAGTTCCCTTTATTCGCGAAAATGCAATTTGATCCTTTTGACTCCGAACCATTGGCAACCCTGCATTTCGCAATTTTGTGACATCACAAAAGGCAGATTTCAAGCACCTAACTGAATCTAGATTAATCTTACTTGTAATTATATTGTAATGAAATTATATTCACAGGGCAGAGAAGGGACCTTACGGTCTTCGAGTCAAGCTGCCACCTGCTCACCTGTCTATTCATTTATTCATTGTTATACTTGACCATCTCAATCATAGCGAATGGGTATGAACAGAATAAAGAATAGCGACGCATCGTCAGACATTAAGACATGCAGAGGGTATTGTGGACAAACCAAGCGATTTTTATTTGCATGGTTGCTGCACCTGTCACTCCAGTTAAGATATGCACAATGTAGACCAAATCAATCACACTCAGTGTAGTTGAAATACGCAAAATGTAGACCTAATCAATCTACCACTCACGTCGAGGCTTCATACCTTTCCATAGGTGAATGTCGAGCAGGAAAGCTGTGAATACCAATGTTTAAAGTCTTTAGCTTGACCCAACCGGGAATCAAACCCAAATCTACCGCTTCAGCGGCAAACGCTCTATCCACTTAACCCTGATCGGTTTTTTACTCTTTTTTGGGCTTTGCCGTTAATTAAAAGCCAGCTTTAAAAATTTTTAGAAAGATAGAAGGTATGGTTAGCGTTTTATTTATTTTGAGGTTTGTTGCCTAGTTTACGGATTTATTTTTGAATTGATAGGATTATAATTCAGAAACAATATATAGGTAAGCGTAAGATGTTCTAAATTAATGGCTAAAGATTTACTTGGACTCTGTACTTTCATTCGGTAAAGATTTCAATTTGTTTAGTAGCTGTAACTTAGTTTTATTTTTGGTAAAGATTTCAGTTAGTTAAGCTTTAATAGGTATAAATAAATTTGATAGCAAAATATCGATTAGAGACAAAACGTAATCTTTAAGATTTAATAATTATTACGATTATTTAATTGATAAAGATGCGTCTTTTGGAAGTTTTTATCACTGTCATTGCGCAGTCGTAAATGTTACGAATAAAAATTAAAAATTTTTAAAACTTTAAACTTTTAACATTTTTAATTTTTTAAATTTTAAGTTTACAAATTACGTGTGCTGTGTTATGACATTCGCTCTAAGCAACGCTGTCGATTCTCTTTTTTCTAAGTCGGTTGAATGCAAACTTGACGCATTGCTTTCTTTTATCACAGTGATAATTGTCATTTCGTCCCTGGTAGCCTAACTGACAAATCATGAAATTGGGCGAAACAGCGCAGTAGGCATGTAAATGGGAATTTGTTGTTCAGCTTGAATCTATGTAGTTCATGGACCTTACTTTTGCCTAGTACTTTTCTTAGTTTCGAACATAATAGATTGCTCAATATGTACAATATCTCTAATTTATTTTACACAATTGGGTACAATAATGCAGCTCTAGTTTTTTTTGTCCTGTTGTACAATGTACATGCAGTAAATGGATCCCTTCAAAAAAAAGCATTTACTTCAAATCGAAACCACTTTAAGTCAAATCTATTCATAAATAACCCCGATGAATATTTGAAATTGCTAAGGTAAGACGAGGAAGTTCTTCAATTTTGGAATTTTTAGACGTCACTTTAGGAAATCTGAACATTTCGGGCCCAAATTTAATTTAAATGACGTTATGAAACGTCTTTGCGACATAACCACTTTTAAAAAGCTACAGCCTGAAATCAATTTTGTTGAAGAAATTAGAACTACTTAAGGTAATTAAGAAGTGCCTCAAACCTTTTTCTACAATTCCTCTAGTTTGCGAAAATGCCATTTAATCCGTTTGACTCAGTACCATTGGCGACCCAGTATTTCGCAATTTTGCGATATCACAAAAAGAATAATTTTGCAAAAATTCTCGCAGACTAAGAAACGCCATTACTGATTAATAGCAGTAAGCAGCCCATAACCAAATCTGAAAAATTGGTTACTGCTACCGCATGGAACCTGTAGGCCTGAGCTACCAGCACTATGCACTGATCTACGGCACTCTTTTTTGTGATGTCACAAATTCCCAAATGCTGGGTTGCCAATGGTACGAAGGCAAACAGATTAAATCATATTTTTGTGAAGAAAGGAATTTGTGGAAAAAGGTTTGGAGCACCTCTTCATTACCTCAAGTAATTCTCATTTCTTCAATAAAACCCATTTCGAGCTATATCTCTTTAACGACTTAGGCATTTTATGATTTAGGATAAAAAAAAAAAAACCTATGCGAAAAATTAGAGCCGCCTATATGGCGTCATTAGAAAATCGACGTCCTTTTGCAAAAATATGGTCTTGACGTCGTTAACTCAAAACCAGTCTTTTCAAAAAATTTTGGTGAACACCAACCAGCGTACCTAATTTGGTGAACTCGTGATTTTAAGTTTAGGAATTACAGAAGATAGGGTGCATTTTTGTTCTTCGTGTAAACTCTGTTTGTCAAAGGAAGGACTTAGTGTTGAAATTCGATCATCATCATTTTTAATCAGTTTGTCTTTATTATTGAAAACTGTTGAACTGCATTGCTTACGGTTGTTTGTTTATGACCATTTGTTGAGCATATCTAGGTTACTACGGCAACAAGGATTTTCTGTATTTTGCAGTTTATCGTCAACTCAAATTACGGTAATGGTTTTAATCTAACCAATAACATAACTATAAAATGAGCAGTGGGGCACTTTTTGTCCTTAATTGTTTAATCCGAGCTATCGCTTTTCGTGGAAAGCTGCCTTCCCCTAAATACATGAATTTTTATGATTTGGTTGTACGTTGGCTGAGATGTTTGATGGTTTCTAGTTATGGTGGTCTGTCGTGTTTTGTTTTTCTTTTTTCAGCATTTTTTATTTCTTACCTTGTTGATGGAGTGTTCTCGCAATCTTGATGTCGTATACTTATGGGACTTGATCGCTTTTAACGTGGCTTAGTAATTGCAATTGTTTTATCTGTAGACCAGAGGTGGAGTCCTCGAGGACACATTTTGAAGTCCTTGGCCTTGGCCTCGAGCATTCCTGTCCTTGGCCTCGAGAGCGTCTGTCCTCGGAAAGGCTGTCCTTCGCCTTGGCCTCGGATTTTTTTTGTGTCCTTGGCCTTGGCCTCGAGCCTTGTGTCTTCGACTCCACCTCTGCTGTAGACTGCTAGGCAAAGGTTTTCTTGCTGCTTTTATTGTGGTTTGGTGCTGGACTGTTACCCAGCGTTCCCAAATTGATAAACTACACTCGTTTTTTTCTCACTCTATACGAAAAGATTATATTGCTGCTAATATTAATTTATTCTAATTTGTAAGTTTATTCAGAAGGACTTGGAAGATTGATGATCTTAATTTTGGAGTCCAAATAAAGATTGGGCTGTGTGCACTGTTAGCCAGATTGGTGACTGGAGTAAGTGTCATCCGCCAGGTTTTGAAACCCCAAAATCGAAAGAATGCCTACTTTTTTTACCAATTTTTATCATATTGGTGGTTCAGCAAGGACGTTGGTTGGTTGCGCAATGGCCAAAGATTTGTTTAACGGTTCCACGTATCAATATTCGGAGTGAACGTCTTGATGATTGGCATACTCTCTAAATTGATGAACTGAGAAGTTGCTCTGTATAAATTTTATATTGGTCTATCTCAATCATGCTTAAGCTGGGTTGGTATTGCTAATAACTTTTTTTTTCGAAATATTCTATCATTTTGTTTTTGCTGACCCCCCTAAAGACTGTAATAAAATAATTATTTTTGCTCCTCTCGGTTGTTTTGTGATAGATCTTGTGAGAAAAAAATATTTCTATTTTTCGAATTAACTTTACTTTGAGTCAAAATTTATAACAAATGACTCCCAAAAATTTGAAATTGCTGAGGTTACGGGAAGTTTCCCGATTTCTGAGGTTTTCCCAAGTCATTTTTTAAAATCTGAGTATTTTTTGATCAATACTTACTTCAAATCACGTCATAATCTGCTTTGTGAAGCAACCAACTTGACTTAGGCTCTTTATAATTCAGTTTTACAAACAAACTTATGTACAAAATTCGAGCCAGAGGTAATGTCATTTTTTAAAGTTAGTGCCGTGACATCATTAACATGACGCCATCAACCGTAAACCAATTTTTATAAAAACATTTGGTAAACAGCAACTCACAAGCCAAATTTAGTATTCCCGTAATTTTTGGTTTAGGAGCTAGATGGGGGTGCTTTTTTGCCCCCTCCCTCGGCTCCCGCGTAAAGTGCGTTGGTCAAATACCCCGTGTAACCGTGTAAAATAGGGTTAATGCCTGTAACAGTTTTTTTTATCCGAAACAGACAATTTTTTAAAAACGCATTCAGATATTTTTTATGAAAAAGTTGCTCAGTTGACAACATTGTTTGTTTGTTTATCGACAAGCTTACGTTTACGCCGGTTACTGTTTAAGTGTAGTCGCTATTTCGTGCAGTTTGCGTAAATGACCTTATGATCTTTTGCAGCTTCTTGCCTGCCTACTTTTTCTTATGGTAAAAATAAACTTGACTTGACTTTTGGCTAATGCTGACTTTTTAGTTGTTGGTTTATTTTTTCTAAAGCTTTTTGATCTAAATGTGTTTTTAGACAATAAGTACCCGTATTTTTTGCAGCAAACCAGTCAAAATTCTTAATGAAGTTTGGTTTACAGCAGATCGAAAATTGAAATTATTAAAACACGTATGTAAAATGATGCCCTTAACAAGCTGTTTTAATTGTATAATTACATTTTATTCGCCAATTTGCTTTGGCTAGGAGCAGAAAACTTTCGGTCCTTGTGTCAAGCTGCCACCTGCCAACCGCATACGGTGGAGACTTCACTCTGTCCCTTTAATTGCTAAATGCCACGCAGGAAAGCTGTGAATACCAATTTATATAGTCTTTTGTTTGGCTTGAGTGGGAATTGAACCGAAGTTTACTGTTTAAGCAGTAGACGCTCCATCCACTCGACCGCTGATCGGCTAAACTGTTGGGCCGTAAGACTTTTTAAGGAAACGATACACCGGGCTCTATGAATTTTATTCTACAACTACATTTGAAGAAAATTTGCTGACACTCCCCTAAAAAGCCCAATGGCAAAACAGCTTATTATGCGCATTAGTTCATATACGTGTTTTAATGATTTCGTTTTGAGTTATGTAGAGCATGGGTTCTCAAAATTTTGGTGTTACGGAGCCCGTGTAGAGGTTGACCATTATAATTTACGGAGCCCCACAATAAATAAAAACCAAAAAAAATGAAATGCTTGCGGAGCCCCTAGGTTTCTCTAGCGCAGCCCTAGGAGTTTGTACGGAGCACTTTGAGAACCTATGAAGAGCATTAGTAGTATTCCCAGAGTGCGACTAAGTATAGTAAATCTACTGTACAGCGGGCCATTACACTTCGATATTTGCAACCTTAGAAAATCAGACCAGACAATTTCTTGAAAACCAGATTTTACAAAGTGGGTTTACTCATACAAGCAGTATCGTAGACAAAGAACGAGGACATCATTCTATAGCCCCCCATTTGGTTGGTGAAAATCCTGTATTGTATGTATTTCTTCGCTAAAAATCAGAGATATCACCTCTCTTAGGGAAAATCTTTTTTGTCTTCTCCTCAAATCCGGTGAAAGTTAATGCTTCTTTAGTCTTCACCTCAAATCTGGAGAAAATAGCGGTCTATAATATGTAAAGTGATGAAGACCTTTTTTCTATTTTATGGTCTTCATATCAGAGTTGTAAACGGGCCGACTAGTTCCGGCCCAAACCCGAAAATTAATTTGAAGCCCAAATCATGCCCGAAAAAAACAAAAGTTAAGTTAGGTCTGGAAAAATTTAGCAATGCTGCCAGGTTATTTTGATTATATTTTTGTGCAACTTAGGCAAAAAGCACGTCTCAGGCCCGAAATTTTAGTCTACTTTAGGCCCGAACCTGAACCCAACCCGAAAATCCCGGATCGACTCACAACTCTGCTTCACATTACTTTAGTTTTGGAAGAAAGCCCCCTCCATTACAAAATCCTGCTTGCGTCACTCAGCACAAATAAACATCTTGAACTCAAATAGCAACAATCGGACAAGACAAGATCAAGAGACTTTCAACTCAACTACCGGTGCAAACTAAACGCGGAATTTCAGTTAGCTCACCCAATCTAGCCGATCAGTAGTCGATCGGATAAAGCGTCTGCTGCGGTACTGACATGGTAGACTAAGGTTTGACTACAGATCTGGTCAAACCAAAACTATAAAATTGGTATTCACAGCTTCCCTGCTTTTGATGTTCAACATTCAAAGGGCAATGTGAGGCATCCACTGTGTGTAGTGGACTGGTGGGCAGGCGGCAGCTTGAAAGGCCGAAAGGTCACTTCTACTGGCGAGGGCAACTTGGTGAATAAAATGTAATTACAACTCAACTAAAACTTTTCTACCTGCAGTTATAGACTACCTTGTCTAGGGCTGAAACTATAGCGTCAATGGTGACCTATGGCCGCTATCACGTTTTGACAAAACGCAAAATGAAAGAAAAGAAAGGTAGTTAGCTGCGTAGGCTGCCTCTTATCATGAACGTTGTTGCAATAATTAAATAAGCAAATGATAATTGTCACCGTAAAACACTACAACCGCGAATTTTTTTCCGAATTTATTTAAATAGATGTAAACACATTTTTTTCTAAATCAATAATATTAACAAAATCAGCAATTTTTTCGAATAGCACTTTGCTGACAATTTGCCAGTGCTAGTTATGTTATTTAGCTTTTGATTGATAGCCGCAAACAAGACAAATTTTGACGGTTTGCTCACTGTGTTCTTGGAAAGATATCTAACATCGCTTCTTTTTTGGCGGATATCGGCAAACGTTTTTGGGTTTTCTTGACTTGGATCGGCGGCGACTCTTGGAACGTGACTTGGATCGGCAGCGACTCTTGGAACGTGACTTTGATCTGCGACGGTTGACAGTCCGACGTCGTGAACAACTTTTTCGTTTCTTTTTGGCAGGATATTTGCACACATTTTTCCTCTTCCTTTCGCTACGAGATCGGGACCTTGACTTCGATCGGCTGGGATAACGGCAAACTGATTTTGATTTCTTCTTTTCTTTAAAGTTCATGCATTTTCCTTTACTCGTTAGTTTAAACCGTTGCATACTTTTGTTATGCAAGTAAACGAAACCGTGCTTTAACATTCGACACAGAGACGACTCGATTTTCTTTTCGATGGAATTCTTGTCGCCACCGCATTTTTGTCTTATGTAGTGCAAGATATCTTGAGGACTCGACCCGTCTTTCCTTGCTAGGCATAAAAAAGCTTGCTTTATAAGCATATCGTACTGATTACTTGTTGTTGCTTCAGAGCCACTGGATGGAAATGGGCAAATAAGCAGAGAGCCACTTTGCTCTACTTGACATGTCGAGATCTTGTTTGGCGGATTTGTCGCAGATTGTTTTGCGATACGCTCCAAGGGCAAGCGACACATTGCTTGTGCCATTCTTCCGATGTTTTTTTTTGTTTGCTTTTTCAATTTTTTTTTTTCAATTTTTTTAGACGTACACGGATTTGCTTATGCAACCGGCATAACGCTTATTCTAATTTTTTTTGTAATTTTTTTTCATTTATTTTAACCAATTATTACGTCACAGAAATAAATTGTTACATCATAGCAGTAAGATATTTCCATCACAAACAGCATCATATTCAGCTAATCTAGAAAATTTCAAAATGCATCACAATATCGATATTTTTGAAACAACTAATGTATGCTTAAATTTAAATAATTCATTCACTCATGTGTATGAACTAAACACTTTGCGTCTGTCTAACAGCAATAATGTTAATAAGTACTTATTTTGGGTTTTGTATGCAAGTTTTTTGTCAGGCCGGGCCACTAACAACGGATAGATTGTTTGGCCCAAATGGGAAATATGCGTAAAGTGTCTTTTCCCAAAAACGCAAGCACGCATTTGCCACTTCAGGAATTGAATAATCAACCAGCAACCTTTCGATCACTAGCTTGACGTTTTACCAGTGAGCAATTGCCGTCATTTAAATCATTGAAAATTAATCATGTGTCGGCCACTTGGTCAAGCGGTTTCTTCTATGAAGCGGAAACAAGAACGGATTTACTGCACATCGCGCAAGGCAGTTGTAGTACAATAGTTTATTTTTATTTAGAAAGGAAGCAATGAACAAACAAAAAATCTTTGTCACCAAAGAACATTAAACGATATAATCCCTTTCTGGTGAGAGGCTGCGAAAGACCATAATGTTCAGGTACCAAAGTATCTGGTGCTGTCGCCGAGTCTGCAACCTCTCACAATCTCTCGCCGAGGCCTCAGGCATTTTGAGATTTTCTCTATTTACTGTACCTGCCAAAACAGATAAAGACCAAAAGAAAACCTAACCATCAGAGCGATAGGCCCTGAAGCGCTTTCCTACTTTGGTGAGTTCGTGCGCAAACGAGTCTCAAAACCAACGTAATTATTTATTATCCTCACACGTAATAATTCAATTAATTTTTAACACAGCGAAGCAGCGGTATATATACAGCAAGCAAACAAAGAAAAGCGAAAGCAAAGACACGGTAATTAAATTCCTTTTGTCTTGCAATATCCGCTCATTATGCAATACCGCCCATTGCAGTGAGCGGTATGTGCCAACAACCGGACACCGCAGACAAAACACAAGGATAAATATATTAATTAATGGCTCGGCCACCACAGATCTTCCCCCCAGAATGATGAGCATGATGGACGACAAAGCCTTCCGAGGCTGTCCAGCATACGCATCAGTCGGCGAAAAGAAAAGTGGGGCAGAGCACCAACAATGAACAACGTGTGAAAAAAAAGCATTTAAGGAACTTCATTATTGAACAAAGGAATACACATCAGTGATCAAGTACTTTGAAACACAACGCAAAATAAGCACTTTTTACACTTCAGGGACATTGTTGTTTGGTGGATGGGTCCGATTCTTCACTTTGTTGATCAACAATGACACGCACATACGTAACGTCCACGTTGTGAAAATTATGGACCAAATTAACGACAATACAAAGGCTGTGGTGACCAAAAAGTTTATGAAGGGGTTGGAGATAGATGAGATTAGTTGCATAAACACATTTTGGATGGAAGAGGTAGTGGCATCAAGTATATAAGATGGTTTATATGTGTTAGTGGAAGTGTCTGTGTGTTGAAAGAGAGAAGATAACTGATCTCTCATCATGTTGGTTTCGCTTATGGTTTGAAGGAGCGAGTTAACATCTTCGAAACCAAGAGTGGACGAAGGAAAAAGGTGAGTGAAAGATTGAAAATCGATGGTATCATAATGCGCGTTGATAGGAGCTAGGTTTGGAGAAAGAGGTAAACATTTGCGTCGGAATGAATGAGGGTATAATTGGAGAAAGTGTAGAATTTGTCATGAATTAGGAAAGTGAATATTCTGCCGGGTTCAAAATTTTCAATAAGGCGGACACCAACGTAGACATTCCCATCTCTGTAGACTTGTCCAATTTGTGAAGTTGAATTTAGGCCAAGGATTTGTACTAGGGGTCGAGAAGAGAACACGTTTCCATGGCGCATGCTTGGGAGAAGGGTTACGTTGGAGTTTATGCAAGTGATTTCTGTCAACACGTCACCCACGGTTATTCCTGCGGTTGGTTTGCGGAGAAGAGAGGTTAAAACTTGCCCAGGGTATTGCCGCCCCACAAGGGAGTATAAGGTAGTGAAAAGAGATTGAAGTTGGCACTCTTGAAAGTTTAGATCAGAGTTTAATATGTTTATTGTTTCCAGCATTGTATCTGTCATTTCTTGAAGAAATCGAACAAAAGGAAGAGTAGGCGGTTTAGATACGGGCCTTTTAGTCACTTGTAGGCTTTTCAGAGAGGAGCAATGATGGGGTACAAGAATAATTCCAAAGGGATCACAAACTGAAGATTTTGGGAAACAAGTGAATACTGATGGAGGGCATGTTGTTTGTGAATGCAAACTTATACCGAGCTGTTTGATTTCAGCGCGATAGACTTGCTTTTAAAGCGAACGAGGAAATGTCTGTCATGTGCCCCCAATGGCCTAGTCTAGAGAACAGAGCGTCTGCTTCTGGATCGGTAGACTCTGAGTTCGATTCCGAGTCGAGTCAAACCAATGACTTAACAATTGGTATTCGCTGCTTGCCTGCTTAACGCTCATCATTAAAGGGACAGTGTGGAGTAAGCCGGCAAGCTCGATTGTTGTTCCACTGGGAAAGGCAGTCAGCGGAATTTCCCTATCTTAGTGTGGTAGACAGATGGCCGGCAACTCTTACGCGAGCTCGTATAGCGCTCCGTCGCTTAAGAATGCAAAAATAATAATAATTCGATCATTAGATTCGAGTTCGCATTTTTGACTTTCTGTAAACTTAGACAGCCTGATGTGTTACCTTCATACAAAGAGGTCATAATTTCGACGGCTTGTGGCGTTACATCTGAAGGTTCCGCTATTAACCCACTTGCTCTTGCTAATTAACAGCCTCTTTCAACAACCGTGTTTCCGCTCAAAAAGGCAATTGGAATCTGAAAAGATTTAGATGGTGTTTGTATACTTTGTAAGATAAGTTTATTATTTGCCTGAGCAAAAGCAATGTGACAAAGATGGTGCAATTCTGTTTTTGTCTTTAAAATGTATCAAAACTCTGCAGGAAAAAGTTAATATTGAAAAGTCCAGACATGGCTGATAAAAAAACATTTCTAACTCGATCGCAGTTTCGCTAGGCCTCAAAAACCAGTACGGTGCCAAACAGTACCTTTAATATTACAGTCACCGACAAACTCACTCCATAACCTATTTGCTTAGAAAATGACCAAAAAATACATTTTTAGTTTAGAGCCGAAGGGCATACACCGTCTCTTGCCCCCTGCTCCTTCTTAGAATAAATACCCTTATGCTATTTCCTTCCGCAGAGTCCCCTAATCCCGAGAAAGTACTTTCAGGAACTAATTTTGCCTTCTTTTAAGAACTACCAAGATAATTTAGGAGGAGTTTAACAACTTTCCTCTCATCTGCAAAAAATGTTAAAAAATTTTGTGTAAGCCACAAAACCCTGGTAATTGAACTTAAAAATTGTCAAAACCTCAAAAAGTAGGCTAAAAAATAAACCGATTTATATCAAATTTACGTAGTTCCCCCTCCTAGAGATTTCCCCCTCCTAGAAATGACAATACAGTCTTAAAGTCGCTGCCACCTGTCCACCACGCCAGTGAAGCTTCACACTATAATGCTGAGCGCCAAGCAGGGAAGCTGTGAATACCATTTTTTAAAGTCTTTTGGTATGACTCGACAAGGGAATTAAATCCAGGTCTACCGACTGCGAGACGGACGCTCTAACCACTAAGCCACCGCACCGGTACATAAACTACCATATAGCCTAACTTATCAGAATTCAACAAAATTTTAACTAAACTTGCCTGAATTTTAATTTTCCAATCGGGATTAAAGTCCATCTTGATACTGACCAGTAAGGGATTTAAAATACCTTCAAAAATGGTCCTGCATTTCTCTTCGTTCCTGCTGCATTGCTGCCCATGGCTGCATCAAGACTGCACAATAGCACAGATTCGCTTAAGTGTGACTTGTCAAAGAGACGCCGCCTTTTTTTCGTCCAGGAGTTACACGTCTACTAATAGAAGGTCTTTGGTTGAACGCAAAAGTGCTAAAATAAACTTAAGCTGAAAAAAGGCATTGTTGTCATTATTTTTTATCATTAATGGCAATTAAATTTGCCCCCCCCCCCCTTGGCTACGCCTGCGCTAGCGTTGATGTGGCAAGACAGACGCAAAGTGCCTGGTTCAAACGAATGACAACAAATGATATACATATACTGGAGGTAGCAAAATACATGTTCAAAACGATACAGCTAAATTCAGGAACCACACCCTCGTTATTTACTCCTCTTTCATCACTTCACAACTATTACACAAGAAACTCTACGAAGAATTTCTTCATCAAAAGAAGTAATACTAAATTAGGCAAAAACTATAAACAGATTCTTGGGGCAAGAGTAAGGTCGGAGGTACCAGACCACATCAAAGATTTAACTTTTTCATTGTTTGTCAAAAAATATAAACAATATCTGATTTCGAAATATGAGTAAGTCACCAAGCACTTGAGTTGAAGAAAATTGACAAAAATTCTCGTCTAACAAAATACTGCATCCTACTGATTTTTTATGGTGGGCATTATTTGTGTATGTGCGTGTTTTGTTTTTTGTGTGTTTTCAATTTGTTACCGGCACTTATTTTTAGTCGAAGATTGCGTTAAGTTAACTCGTTGAGGTGACAATATACTAGTGGACCGCATGGTCGTTTCGCTGCCACCTCACCACGGAATACACAGCAATGTCTAGCAGAGGTGGAGTCCTCGAGGACACATTTTGAAGTCCTTGGCCTTGGCCTCGAGGCCTCAAGTCCTCGAAAATTGGCCTGTCCTCGGCTCGAGGACAGCACTATTTTTTGGAATGTTAAAATTTTGTGGAACGCTTGAAAAATTTTTTGGAAAACGTTTTTTAGTGGAGATCGCTTGAAAAATTTTTGTGAAGACCTTTTTTTTTTTTTTTTTTGGAGAGCACTTGCGCTTTGTGTCCTTGGTCCTTGGCCTCGAGCATTCCTGTCCTTGGCCTCGAGAGTGTCTGTCCTCGGAAAGGCTGTCCTTGGCCTCGGATTTTTTTTTGTGTCCTTGGCCTTGGCCTCGAGCCTTGTGTCCTCGACTCCACCTCTGATGTCTAGTGTACAATAACAGCATAGGCCTTGTTCTAGCTCTTTCTGTTAGTCTTTTTTTGCTGCCTAATGCATGGCTGTATCGTGGTGAATAAATAAATAAATAAATAAATAAATAAAATGAAATAAAATAATGATTGATCGAGTGACTACAGCAAAAGTTCATGACCTATGAAAAATGTTGGTGCGGATAAGTAAGACTTCGACTATTTCGTTCACGCCCTTTCAACGATTAAGAACGGACACGATCCTACTCTGAAAAGGCTACCAAACACCTGTAGAATCAGCTCCAATTTTCAAGAAATCGCTTTCACTCGAATGGCATAAACATTAATACAGATTAGTTCACTTCAAACCACGTTAATTACTTTGCAAGCACATTATTAGCGCTTCAACCACATTTTTTCAAACTGCACACCAATCGCCAGTGCCAGAAAAAAGCAGAAGAGTGAGGCCTGCAGCCAAGCGTGACCGAGCAGACAAGAAAATGAGCGCATTCGCACAGTTTCGGATCATCTAGTTTTATGTCATTGTTCTAAGCCTTTACATTTTAGCGCACATGATGTCTCGCATTTACTACCAATCAATGAATGAAGACGCACGTTTCAGCCGCCAAATCTAAAAGACATTTAGTAAAATTTAACATAAGTTATTTAACGGCAAAAATTAACAAGTGAATCCCAGCAGGGCTGTATTAAGAAGGAAAGCATAGGTGACTCTTGCGAATTGCCCTGGGAATCCCTTCCAAATTCCCACAATTGTAAAAATGTAAAAATAATAAATCATTATTTTTCAAAAAATATTCAAATTTTTTGTGTGAGCTTCGCCTCCTCATCTGCATGAAACGAGTAAAAAATAGACTAGGTGCAGCGTGCATCTTTCCAGGAATTCAAACAATTAGGCATTTTAGTTAAAAATAATTTCACTCTCAAATTTTGAATAATTCTTCATGCAGCGTTTTTGCTAATACAGAAATTTATTAGTTGAAATTCCTAGCGGCAATTTTCGACACAAAACTCGATCAGCGGTTGTGGCTTTACCCCCAGACCGCTTGCCAGTGATTAAAGTTTTTCTTTTTTATCTCAAAACAGATTCTTTGCAATATTTCATCGCTTATCTTCAAAACAAGTTAGTGTCCTCAAGATAAATGTTGTTAGTTATATCAGGGATATACTACCATATTTAGTATAAAAAGGTGACTCTGGTAACTGTATTACATTTCATTATCACGCACATACTTTTTTCTGAATTCACACTCAACTAGGCACGGTCATGGTTTAGCATTAGCAACTCAAAAAAAGTAATGTTTGTGTCCGGACCCCTGGATCTCTTATTTGGCCTTGGATGGTTTTAGGGCTATGATGTTTGCACCAACCGAACCAGGGGGTCATTACATGCTCTTGGTAATTTGCGAAACACTCGTTATTCGTTATGGTATTTCGTTATTTACAGACTGTTTCAAAAAAGTGGACCAATTTTGTTTTTTGTTGCAAGAGTATTTTTCAATATAACCCGTTCATTTTTTCAGGCTTTGTAGGTAATACTATGATATTTGTTATATGTGAAATGCAGCTAGATAAATGAAATGGTTTTTACTGAACAGCAAAAATTAAAATTGTCCAATTTTGATATAAATCCAAATTCTACGTCCAAGTTCGTCTTACTTTTTGTCGTGAATTTAACGTTCATACACGAGATGGACCAAAGAATAATGCAATCAAGAGATTTGTGAAACATTTTAAAGACTAGGGTACCATAAGGAAAAGTTACAAGGGGAACAGTGGACGGCCAGCAACCACTACTAAGAACCAGACAAACATCGACAAGGTACGCAATTCCACCATCAACAGTCCAGAAAAATCTCATCGACGTCGGTCACAAGAATTAGGATTGTCTCCGTCCAGCGTGTTTTGTATACTGACGAAGGAACTACAACTGTACCCCAACATCATATTTGTTAGACACAGACTAACCACTGAGGACAACACAGAGAAGGCAAACAATGTGTGATTGGATCAACCAAAAGCTCGAGTGCACGCCAAGTTGGATCAACCACATTTGGTTTTCTGACGAAGCATACTTCCATTTGAACAATGCTGTCAATAACCATAACTACATTTCGTGGGGATCTGAACAACCAGAAGAAGTCACAGAAAAACAATTAAAAGGTCCCAAGGTCACCGCTTTTGTGGCATTCAATGCCAGACATGGCTTACTGGGACCCTACTGGTTTGAAGAAGGCGGTAAAACGGTCACTGTCAATGCTGCACGTTATCGCGACGTCATCAAAATATTCTATGATGATTTATCGGAAACACTGTCTGAGGGCCAACTCCCAATGGCTTGGTTCATGCAAGATGGGGCCCCACCTCATACTGCACATGAAACTATTGCTTATCTGAGAGGACTTTTCAAAACTCGCCACCTTGCCCTTGGTACTGATTACGAGTGGTTTCCACATAGCCTTGATCTCAATTCGTTGGACTTCTGGTTACGGGGAGCGGCAAAGCAAACCAAATTCGCTGACAAACCCAGAAGTCTAGATGATATCAAGCAAAATGTGATCCACTATATCCAGCACGTTTCTCCTCAGACTGTGAGGAAAGTTGGACAAAACTTTGCAATCCGAATAAAAGCGTGTCTCAACCGTCGAGGGGCGCACATAGAAAGCGTATATTACAAGCAATATGCTTAAACTACTTGTTTGTATGTTTGTTTGTCTTTGCTGGAGTTGATTAGTTTGTAGATATTGCTCATAAAATGGCATAATATACTCATCACAATGCACGTTATTTTGACAAAAAAAGCATGTTATGTGGTCAGGAAAGCAATTTAAAATCGGTCCATTTTTTTGGAAACATCCTGTATATTCGTAATTTGCTATTCATATGCGGCATTTCGTTGTTCATATTCGTTATTCGTTATTCATATTCGCTAGTCGTTATTCGTAGTCGTTATTCATATGCGATATTCGAAGTTTTTTTTCGAATAACACGTTTTTGTGCTGTAACAAATAACGAATCGAATGCTATTTCATGCTCCGTTTATAACAGAAAAATTCATTCGTTAAGAATTAAATCACTTGGTTAACTTTGTTCCGATTGTTACGTTATAATAGTGTCAATATTTCTAGCCGTTGCAATTAATTATAATTGGCTAGAATTGTTCTGTAATATACATTACAACTATTCTATCCATTCGACTGCTGTCAAGTAATAAGATTCGGTCATTTATTTGTCAGAAAGAAAAAATATCACTGGTTTAGGTTTCAATAAACAAAGCCAGTTTTTCAAAAATAACCAGGAAACAAAATGAGTGAAAGACGTAAAGGGTTGAGCACGGAAACTTGGAAATTTATCGGCTTGATGGTAAGAACTATTTTTTGTCACTGGAGCGTTTAATCTAGTAAAAAGTATCAGCAAATTGTGCAACAAAAGTATACTCAATCTATTAATGCAGCTGAAACTTGAAAAACATTTTGGCGATTTTATAACTTTTTGCTCATTCTTCTTTTTTTTTCAACAGCGATCAAATTTTGTTTAGCGACATATGGTTTTGTAATTGTTTATTAAATACTGTTTGTGTTCTTTCTTACAGGATTTATAAGACTATTATTCCAAAGTTTACAACGCAAAGTTTGATCGAATTCTTACTTAGTTCAGTCTGAGTTAACTAATAACACTGGTCAAAACAAATTTAGAATCTTTTTCGAAAGACCCGTTGTTACGGTATATTCGGGGTGCTGATTCTGAATATGGCATCAGTTTTCGTCTATCACGTCTAGTTTTTCAGATACTCATGACCACATGCTCTACAAAAAGAGCCATTTGGGCACATAGATTATGCTTATTATATCTGAGTTAAATATGTGCTATCATAGATATCAATGCAAATAAGCAACAAAGACACCCAATACCTTCATCCAATGCAAACCTGCGACAAAATTGAAATAGCTCGAATATAAGCTTACACTTTGTTCATTTATAAGCAATGAAATGTTTACCGCTGTATGCAGTCTTGTGACTCAGGTCTTTGCAATCCCATTAGCCATTACTGTAATCTCAAGTAACCTAAAGTCACTGTCTCGCTCGACAATGCTGCATATCTCTACTTCGCAGTTTTCCACATTGTTTTGCACACATCCGGGGAGAAAAAGCTGACTAGTTCTTTTGCTGAACAGCAAAATGGCAAACAGTTGCCAATAGTATCAGTCCGAGCAGAGATATTCCATGTTTTTAGCTGCATGGCGTAAACGCTAGAGTAGCGCTAGACTTTTAAACGATAGCAGACCTTTAAATGACAGTAGCGCTGGACCTAAAACTAGAAATAAAACGCATAATGATAAGCTGATTCTGTAGCTCAGCTGACAGTAACGAAACTGTAGGTAGGCTAGCTAGCCTGACTGTTCTTCCGGTAGTATAGGCTAGCTAGCCTACCTACAGTTTCGTATGCCCGGTAGACAAAACCATCACACATATGACAGTAACCAGTTGAATAGTTTAGAGTGTGGTACTAATAGCATAGCCGTCTTGTTGTCCGTGCAGTGAATTGAAAGATTTTGTTAATTTGAAAATTCGCTTTTCCTTGCATTTCAGCTTTTGTTTGTGTAGTGATAAGAATGAGTCGACGAAATTGTACTAATCATCTTGATAGTTTTTGTTATATTTGTGGTAAATATACCCCAACAATCCAACGAAAAAATTTGACAAAGAGTGTAAAAACAGCCTACAAGCACTACTTCAAATGCCAAGTTGGAGATCAAGATAAAAATTGGACTCCTCATTTTTGCTGCATTACATGCTCTTCTACGCTTATTATGTGGATGAATGGCAAAAGAAAACAAATGCCTTTTGGAGTACCAATGATATGGCGAGAACAGGTGGACCATTATTCAGATTGCTACTTTTGCATGACCCAGCTAACCGCATTTTCTCGGAAAAACAAATCGAAGATTGTTTATCCTGACTGTCGATCAGCTTTAAAACCAGTTGCTCACTGTTCAGAAATTCCAGTACCAAATCCTCCTTCAAGCAGTGAATTTGAAAGTACCAAAGCAGTGAAAGTTCTGCAGAAACTAGTGAAGATGACGCGTACCTACCAGCAGCTGATGAAAAAACACCTCATTTACTTAATCAATTGTAATTGAATGACCTTGTAAGGGACCTATCCTTGCCAAAAGAGAAAGCTGAACTACTAAGCTCAAGGTTGCAGCAATGGAACTTACTCGAAAACTGAGTATAGCCTATATTATACCAATTAGAGTTGAAGCATTGCCACTGAAATCAGTAAGGCAATATTTTGACTTGTTACTGTAGACAAAGTTTGTGCTGATTTTACTTTTTAAATTAGTTGAAGTGTTATAAAGTGTTCAAACGATTGTTTTCTTTTTTTTTGTTAATTTATCTTTTGTTTCACGTGAACACTGTACTCTTGCAGTGCATTATGGCGAAAGTAAGCTCTGCCTTCCTGGTCTGATCGAGAAAACTGATTTCATGACTGATTTCATTTGCTTTTGATAAATTGTGCATTTGACTGTTAGGTAATTTCTTAGAGCAGCAATTGTAATTCAAGCTAATATATGAGGGCGAGGGCTGATGGTCAAGTTTCATCCTTTTTATTATAACCTCTGAATCATAAGATAAAAAAAATCACAAGCTTTTACCTGATTTGTTAGAATTTAAGAGAAGATAATTTCAGAGAAGAGGGTTATGGAACGAGATTTGAAAAAAGTGATTGGTAGTTCAGTTCAGTTTATTCGCCACATCATGTATCTATGGACACCAGCAAATCAATAAATATTTCATTTGGCAAACAGAACAAAACAATACAATATTCCAAGTGCACACAAACACACACGCAGCAGGGATGGCCACGAATAGATCTCTGGGTCTTCAAGTCCAGCAGCCACTCTTGAGGTTAAGTATTTACTAACTATATTATTTACCAATTCAGAAAATCTGAGCGACGAGAAGTCACAAATCGTGGTGACACTGAGTCATTAACTGTAGTTACCCAAAAGATGTTTCTTAAGCTCGGTTTTAAATAATCTTGGAGTTTCAGTTTGGATATTTATTGGGATTGCATTTCAAATCTTGACACCTTTGTATTTAATGGATCTTTGAAGTCTTGCTGTTTGAAATCTGGGTATGTAAAGAGATAGGTTATTAGATGGACAGGTGGATCTAATTAGTCGAGTCGAGATTTGACTTGTTTTAACGAAGATATTAGACAATTGTGGAGGTAGTTTTTTTTAGAAAATGTAGATGTACAAATTTAGCAGTTTCAAGGTCGCGTAAATCTGATAATTTAAGTATGCCAAGTTCTTTAAAGTAAGGAGTAACATGATCCTGATAGCTGCCGCCGCAAGAAAGTTTTATGGCTTTATTTTGAAGCGTGCTCAGTTTTGTTAGATAAGAAGGAAAAGTTTGTCCCCATATTATCAAGCCATATAATAAGTGGGGGTAAACCAAAGCGTAGTATAATTTGATCATGGCAGATTGAGGAAGGAAAGGTTTGAGTTTGGACATTATTCCTACTGCTCGAGATATTTAATGTTCGGTTGCTGAAATGTGGTCGTGGAAGTTTAATTGAGAATCGAGATAAAAATCCAAGTATTTAACACTTTTTGAAGTTGGTAAGGGTATATTATTTAAGTACAAGTATATTTGTGGTGTGGTTTCTCTTAATTTAGATGGAATTATAAGATAATTAGATTTGGTGGGGTTAAGACCTATTCTATTACCGATACACCAATGGGAAACTTTTTGTAGGTCTTGATTCATTTGGTTTTTGAGCATGGTATGGTGAAACTGTTCAAGATAAAGCACGTATCATCAGCGAATAATCTTGGAAGGCTGCAAGCTAAGTTTGAAAGATCGTTGATATAAAGTAAAACTAGTAACGGTCCTAGAGTTGACCCTGGTGCAACTTCATATTTGACTGACATTATTTTCGAGTCAATGCGTTAATTCTTGTGTACTGTGATCTATCAAGAAAGGTCTCTTTGAGCCTGTTAGGTGGTCCTCGTATACCATAATATTTAAGCTTAGCTAATAAGATATCGTGCGGGACCCAATCGAGTGCCTTTCGCAAATCCAGAAAAATTAAGCCACTGTAAAGATTTTGGCTAATATTTTCATATGCATTTGAAACAATATCCAAAACGGCATGAGTGGTAGAGGTATGTTTTTGGAAACCGTATTGGGTTTTATGTATTACATTGTTTTTTCAAAAAAGCCAAAAATCTATCGTAAATAAGACGTTCAAGAATTTTAGCGAGACAAGTCAAAAGAGAGATTGGTCGATAGTTATTAGGATCAGTTTTATCTCCTTTTTTGTGGATGGGAGTGATTTTGGCGCGGGTACAGTTTTCAGGAAAGATGCCATTTACAAATGCGAACTCAAAGAAGCATTGCAAGTAAGGTGCGACATTGGAAGCAGCTATGCGAAGGAAGTAGGCAGGAATGTTGTCATGGCCGACAACTTTATTCACGTTAAGCGAGTATTTTGTGTTTACAACTTCATCACAGGTCGGTGCTGTTAAAGATATTGAATCAGAAACGCTTTTGGATAAGTAATTTTGGTAGTGATTGTTTTGATGTTTGGGAATATTCTCATTCAATTGTTTAACTATTGTACAAAAAAAATTGTTAAAAAGATCAGCTATTGCTTTTTGGTCAAGTAATTTGTTTTTGTCGATAAAATCTTCGGCTGCAGAAGATTTTACCTATGCAGTAGGAAGTACTGATCGGAAAATTTCCCATGTCGTTTAGGATCAAGTTTTTTGGTTTCTAACAATGTTGCAAAATGTTGTTTTTTTTGCTAGAGCTATCGATTTTGTTAACTTGTTTGAAAATTTGCGATAAGAAGCTTTTTCGTTTTCATCTCCGTGCAAAAAATGAGAGCGAAACATCAACCGTCTCTTGCGGATAAGGGCTAAAAGCTCTTTTGTGAACCACGGTTTATTTTTTAATCTTGTGTGTCTACGAGATAATTGTTTAATCGGGGCATGGTAATCATTTGTTGATCGTATTACGTCTGCAAAGCCGTTGAAAATAATATTATAATTAGGGTGATTGAGGACGTTGCAGTTCAAAAAATTTTGGGATAAATTTTAATCTAGTTCGTTGCGAAAATCTTCACAATTGAGTTTTGAAGTGTCTCTATGGTACTTAAGTGATTTTGCACCCTTGTAATGAATTATAATTTTGTATGTTACATACTGTAATATAATGATCGGTTAGGTCGCTGCGAATTACGAAAGGTACAATTTTGTGTTTCATATCATTGGTGATTATATGATCAATAATGGTAGAAGTTGCAGAGGTCACACGAGTCTGGAGAGTAATTAGGGGAATAGCGCTATTACTTATCATTATATTAATGTAATCATTGGCAATTTTGGATCGGTTAAATTTATCTAAGTTAATATTCAAGTCTCCCAGCAAATATATTGTTTGATTGTTAGTGGAGAAATGGCTAAGTCAAGTGGGAAAATCTTACATGAATTTGTTGATATTAATTAATGATGGGTAACTGTATAAGACCCGTACATTTATAGCACATTTTTTTGTATAAATGGTTAACCACAATGATTCCGAATTACACAGAGTAAGTTGATTTTTTGACAGTTCAAATTTAAGTTTCTTTGAGACATAAACCGCAACTCTTCCAACAGTTGAATGCGAATTAACGTGAATAAAGCTGTAGCCGGTAATTGAAGTATCAGTCAAAGGTTCCTCTTTAATGCGAGTTTCAGAGAAGCATATTATATCAGGCAAAAAGTCGAGTGATTGAATTGCAAACTTACCAGAAAGTTATCGGCTCAGTTCAGTTACACAATTGAATCCTATGCTTGGGAGTAGGAGCTTTTGGATGCAAACATAGGACGCATTTTTCGGCTAGTGATTTTTGCCATAACAGATTGGTGGTGGTTATCAAATCCATAATACTTGTAACTATGTGAAGCTTCTGTTACAAGTTTCACGCTTCTTTCTACGCTCTGTGAGTGGGACGGAAGATCCGGTAGCTTAAGTAAACTGTAGTTTGCATGGCACACCATCAAATCTTCCGTGAGTATATCCTTCGAAAGCGGTGGCTCTTCACAGAGATACTCTTCATCCACAAGATTGCACCACTCTTTTGCTTCCCAGCTGATGGGAAGGATTTTCTTTTTTGTCTTTATTTCCTTGCTGATTCTGCGTACAAAAGTAAAAATGTGAAATTATATTTGTCGCTATTTCTTATTGCGCCATACGATTAAAAACCGAATCCTAAAACTTTGGTGCTTTTTGTTTCTGGTTTGCGTTTATTGAATATGGCGTGTTATTATTTAAATACAAATGTAAATACAGTAGTTCAATAAAAATTAAATCACATTTTTCTCGTAAGTGCAGTGTAAAAATCTGCAAAATTTACCAATTTTTGCTCCTCAGGTTTATTGTTTGCAATCTCAAGTTTCTGACGATGGGGTCTTCATCTTTTAACAATGCATACAGAAAGTTTTCTGGGAATAAGTAAAAGAAATTTCCCTGCTAGTTTTGCTTGGCTATGGTTTTTACATCTCGAAATGAAAGTTGATCGATGTGAGACAAATTCTGAAACAATATTCTAGAAGATTTGTGCAGTTTAGATGAAGACTTTATCTCCAACCACGAAGGCGCATAAACTCTTACTATGTCGTGAACGAGTTTAATCAAATTCCCGCTCGGAGATTCTTCCCGCCAATTGACATCAAAAACTTTAATAGCACGAGTAAGCCATTTTGCATGATGCAGCTGACTAATTTTCCAGGAAGAGTACTTTTGGTCCACTTTTTCTGAACCGATTCCTTTGGTATGCATATTCATAAAGATGACACTGGTCAGTGCTCAAATCTTTTTTTCCACGCTATGTAGTAAAGGGTTTTCAATAGACTCAAACGCAATTTGTGGTTTACTGCGGACGTTCTCTTTACATTTTTTCCCAAGTGGTCCACTGAAACTCGGCGGTCCCGTAATTACTCCATCCAATTTTTTGAAAATGGCACGAAAAGAAAGTTCATTTTGGTGCAAAGCACAACCAACTGTGTGCAAATTCGGCCCTAGTTTGTCGTCTAATTTGACAACCAAAACATTCTTTCAGCCTGTGTTGACAAAGGTGTTGTCAACCAATATTGCCCTCATGCTTTCCAAACTGTCGAATTCCTCCAGAGCATCGTAGACATGCTGAGCCATAACTTCACCGGTAGAGCCAGTCATTGGGAACGTTTTATGGCTTAAATAATCTCCAGAGCATATTCCGGGCTCATACGTAATGGTGAGGTGGTGTTGAGAACCGGTTACTTTTTTTTAAATGTTATTTCCAATGTCGTCTTCCGTTGCTTTGCAGTCCAAAGTTTTCTCATCTTTTTTTGCAATCAACACCGACACGGATTATCTGAGTTTTTCCTGCTAGTTGTCGTAATTCACTAATTACTTTAACGTTAGATTTTGCTCTGTCTATTTTTGTCTTGTCTGTTGAAATCTCGTTTACATCAACATGAGGTTGAAAAAAAATTTTTGATGTCAAATAACAAAGCATTTCCGACAGCTGCACCAAGAGAAAAAGACAGGTCACCTCGAATTAACTCCATTACAAATCTGTTTAGTTTTATGATGTTGTAAGGGTTAGGAGCTGCTGATATGGTTGGTGGCCATGTATCTCTTTCCTAAAACAAATAAGTTAAGCATAATTATGATTAAGTTAATGTAAGGTTAACATTAAGTAGTGCATGGCTAGTTACAGTGCTCACCTTAATAATTAGTGCATAATTATACTGTACAAGCAATAACAATAAGCATAATGTGATAATTAGGTTTATTGTTGATTTTAACTCGACATCAGATATCGAGCAGAAATAAATGCAGAGGCTTTGACATTTAAGTATAACATTCCTACCGTCTATACGGTGTTTCGAATGTTATTGATTGTCCGGCAATAAAAAGTTATTTCCTTCAAACAGAGTTTAGATTCACAAATTTTTAATGCGATTGCATTATCGTTGTATCACTATCTGTTATCGCTACATACTGCTTATTAAACCTTACTTCTGAATGTACTGAAGCACTGTCGGTGTCTGTGGAAGGCTGGATTGAGGTGCAAGGGAAAGAAAAAGAATCCACAGTTGGCCGCGGAAAACTTGTCGATGAACGTAACGCTCGTTTAACAGCTAAGCGGTCCATAGATGCCATTTGAAGCAAGCCTTTGGGGCCTCCCTTCAAACGTTGATCTCTCGAATATGCCCGATCTTCTATCGGAACTTTAAGAGCTGGGCAGCAAGAGCAAAATATGTTTTTTTGTTGACAGTTATCAACATCTCAGTTGATTCTTCTGTCAGCACACGGTAACACTTCCAAAGAACAGGAGCACCCAGCAATATCAAAAAGGCTGTCAAGTTTGCTACCAAGATTTCGTTTTGCAGCAGCTTCATTGTGTTTTTGATTGATATCTTTTACCAACTGCAGCAAATCTCTTATCTTTTTTCTCTTAGCGATTGACAATGTGGGTATTAAAGGTAATTGCAGGTTCACTGACTGCCAAATACCCATCAAATCTTCTTTTATCTGCTGGCAATATTGCGAAATTGAGCTTTGAGGATCAGTATTTTTGAAGTGGTAATAATTACGTATTAACTGCCTGTAGGTGCTTGGCTCCATTTTGGAGAACTCGCTGGCTTCTCCACCATATTTCGCGTCCCTTTTTTGTCCCGTAAGCGTCGTGTTTTTGCTTTCGGCATAGCTATTTCTTCCTTTTGCGTTTATTGCTGAAACTAACTTCGATTAAGCTTGAATCACGGAAAATACTGCAGACTCGTATCAGCCCGAAACGACGAAACTTTGTGCAAGAGAAATGATGTATTGATAACGTGAGCAAGATTAATTGATTGCAACCAAATTCTGTTTTATCATTTTGTTAGTAGGCTACAAAAACTACAAACTGCTTTGAAGTGGAATTTGGTCGTTGGCGATAGTCGTAAAATGGAGCATATGAAAGCGGATAATATTTTACTCCCAAATACACAACTAAACTTTCAAAAGTTTTGGATATGTTTTTATATACATCGTAATATTGTGAACAGTTGCTGCAACTTGAGCGATTATGCCATTGTATTTATTTGTAATTTTGTACCATTTGCCCAAGGCTCGTTAATTTTAAGTTCAAGCAAAATGATAAGGACCTTTTTCAAGCTTATTTTTGCCAAATGTATTATTTGTAAATGGATTATGTAAATGGATTATGGTGCGCCATTTAGCGGAATGTAATAAAAAGGCAAAGTTGGGTAAAAAAATTAAAAACCATTTCCGCAAGCCGTTTCTTGACTTGGAGTGCTCAAATTTCGCAGAAATAGTCTCTAGGCTAATACGCAACTACTTCAAAATAACGTTTTTTTAAAGCAAAAATTGACCTACCCTAGTGCGCCCCCCCCAAATCACTGCTTGTGCCCCCCCCCAAGCGAGAAATGTGCCCCCAAAAAAAGTAACATGCTCGGTGCCACTGAAGTGCATTTCGGGGCTTGTGCCCCCCAAGCGTGAGTAAAGTCTCGTTCCGGGACAAAAAACACGAGGAAACGTGCCAAAATGAAGCCTAGGATTTCGCCCCAAAGACCATTTTTTCTTTTTTGGTTTTCACCCCTGAATTTGTGGGCAAGAACCGAGATCTGCACCAAAAAATTCCGTCGTGCCCAGCCTGGCTACATTAACGTGGCCCCCGGGCGTAGTTTGAGATAAAGACCTTTTTTTGGTCTTCACTCCAGAATTTGAGGAAAAAATTTATCTGTGCTTCCAAATATTTTTCTGCCCACCCACCAGTCACGCTATTCTGGCGCTGGGCCTGGGATTTTCTGTCCCAGACCACAGTATAGTTCGTGCGCTGCAAGTTGGACAATATTATCATTAATGCACAGTAGAGTAGCCAGGGGAGGGGGGCTATATTCCCCATCATTGGCATGTCGACCAAAATGCAGAATGAGAAAAACACTACGTTTAAAATACGCAATCAAATTTGATCGCAAGTGTAAAAATGCTAAGCATAGGTGCCATCAATAAATATACTATAAATTAAGGAATAGTGGGGGGGGGGGGGGGTATTCAGCATCAGTTAATTACCAGTCATTTTTCCCAAATTTCTTTTCATTAGCCCCCCCCCCAATTATTTTTCTCTATAAACTGTATACGAAATAGATTACTACGTGTGAGTTTTATTGAACTATTCGATTTTATAATTTACCAGCACCTAAATAAGAGAACTAAAATTTTACCATTACCCACCTCTCAAATATCCCATTTACGCAACCAGTTTAATCATGTTTGCACTGCCAATTTTTAAGCCACGTTTTAAAAGCATTATTTTTTTATCAAAATAGCCCTAAAATTAAGTTAATTTTGCAAAAAATGCAAATTTTTCGAACGCTGGAGGCTCCGCTCCCAGACCCCCGTGCCTCCGGCAGCTGGTTGGTTTGCCATCAAATCCTCAGCCTCCGGCTCCGACCCCCATTGGCCTTCGGCGGCTGGGGGCTCCGCCCTCATACCCCGATTACAGCCCCCCCATTGTGAATTTCTGGCTACGCGCCTGTCAATACATAGTCAAATACATTTGCTAACAACAGTGAACAGCAATTAAAACTCACAATTAAATTTATATCGCGCTAAGAATTGAACTAATAAATCGAACCAGGTAATAAATAAGCTTGAAAGATAATTTAGTTACGGAGTTATACTCGTAGAAAAAATAGTGTAACGTGAATCGCATTGTGCATTTTTTTCTTAACATGCGTTAATGTAGCGGCGCATAGCCTGCTGCCCGCGCTAAACTGTGGAATAGACTACGTCTTTGCTATGTATCTTCTTTGAGTTCGTAAACACCAATTCTTAAAGGCTCGATTTCCTTTTCTATCAAAGTTGGATAAAATCATCTCAAGCGCGTAAATCACTGACCATTTCTATAAAATTTCAAAAGTTTTGTAATTCGGTCGATTGATAAATTTTCCAGTCAGACCTCTACACGAGGAATATTTTTTGCTGGTGAGGACCGAGCGTGTGATAAATAGATCGACTACTTGAAAGCTATGAGTCGGAATTAAATTGTACAGAAGCTGAACACTGCCATCGTGCTTAAATGTTAAAACTTTAGCTTATTTGAGTCGATAGTGATTTAAACTATTTCTTATCGGGTGCCTTTTGTTTGTGTAGAAAATGCGTTAAGAAATTTAACTTCGTTGTGTAGCTTCCAAGGGTAAATTCCTACGTAGTTTCGAAAGCGCTGGTTGACTTTGTATGCTTATTTATTTTGCAAAATATCTTTCTGAACAAAAAGAAATGCCAATTGAATTGAATTGACCAACAAGCATTTTGAAATGCTTGTTTTTTTGAAAGGAGCATGGTAACAACCATTCAACCAATTAAATTGTGATTTGCTTACTTTCATGTACCATTTAAGCATACTAATGCCGAATGTAACCTGTACTGTTATTTTAAAAGCTTGCATTAGCAACTTTCGCAAATAAAGGTGAATTTTCACTATTAGGTATCGTATTTTAATGCCATCATTCTTTTTACTATTTATTTTTTCGAAGTAGCGGCAGCGGCCGCTGTTTTATATGCAAGTAAAGGCAGCGGCACTACTTTTTTTGTAAGTAGTGATAAGCCGCAGCGCAGCTGTTTTTTTGCCAAATAGCCGCAGCGTTGCTACTTTTTAAGTAGCGAGTGCCCAGTTATGCTTATGCGACGCTGCGCATCGGAAGTCCCTATGCTTTTTTTCGAGGAAAAATTACGAATTCGGCAACCAGACGTCGGAAACGCTATAACTTCAAAGCGTCTAAAGGTAAAAACTTGAAATTCAGAACTTAGGCAGGGCACATATGAGCCTTTTTTGTCGAAACTTTGGGTGCAATCAGTCACGTGATACGGTTTTTGAGCTAAAAACTGAAATGCCAATCGGAGGTTTAAACAGCTCTAGCTCGAAAACTAATCTCAGAAGGAAATAGATGTGCCTGGGACCGGCCAGTTGAATGAGAGGTAACTCGTTCGTCTCTGGAGCGGGAGGTCTGAGGTTCAAATCTCGGGCCGGTCAAATCGGACACAGTGTTTACAATGGCTCGCCCCCTCTGCGACATTTCTTCAAAAGGAGCTGTGTTGCCCGGGCGCAATGACGCAGAAATGGGCCCCGCCGACTCGTTACACGCTTCAGCGTATTATAGCGAGTGCAATGAAAGATTTTATTTGATTGATTAAATGTGTCTGGACTTGCAGTTTCAGCTCTCAAATTTAAGTTAAGAAAATTTTGACACTGTCTTTTTTTCTTTTTTGTTTATTTATTGGGACTTCCGCAACGCTTCGCGTTGGAAGTCCCTGTTTTTTCCGGTAAAATTTACGAATTCAGCAACAAAAATGAAAACCGCTATAACTTTGAAACGGCTAAAGGTAGAAACTTGAATTTTAAAAATTAGATGGGGCACAAATGAATCCTTCTTCGTGCAGATTTTTGGGGTTAATCGGTTGCGTGATACGGCTTTCCGAGCCATAAACTGAAATGCCAATTGTAGGTTTAAACAGCTCTAGCTCGAAAAGTAATCGCACTAGGGGAATAAAAGTTTCGAGTTTGGAAGCGTCCGGGCATGTCCTTTTAGCTCTCAAAAATAAATTATGACGATTCCGACACCTTTTTTCTTTCCTTTTTTATTTATTTATTTATTTATAGGGACTTCTGCGACGCTTTGCGTTGGAAGTCCTTATGTTTTTTCCGGCATATTTTACGAATTCGTAAACAAAAATGAAAAAACGCTATAACTTTGAAACGGCTATGGATAAAAACTTTAAATTGAAATCTTAGCTGGGGCACATATAAATCAATCTTAGTGCAAATTTTGGGGGCAATCGGTCGTGCCATACGGGTTCCCGATCCAAAAACTGAAACGCCAATTTTAGGTTCAAACAGCTCTAACTCGAAAACTAATCGCACTAAGGGAATAAAACTTTCGCATTTAGAAGCATCCGGGCATGCCCTTTTAGCTCTCAAAAATAAACCATGACGATTCCGGCACTTTTTTTTTATTTATTTATTTATTTATTTATTTTTTTATGAATTCAACAAATCACATTATGGTGACAAGTACTCGAAAACCACCAAAAAGCTAGAGACCTTGTTACACCGAAGTTTATCTGGTGATTTTAGTCACACCAAAGCTAGAAACTTGAAATTTGGACAGACGATAAGTCTATACATGAACCTGCGTCTCTGCAATTTTGGAGGCGCTACGTCACGTGGTTTCGGCCATATGCACCCCAAACTTGTGACAGCAAAGTTTATTAAGTGATTTTAGTCACGTACTCGCGGGTGCTGCTGCGGCCGAAAGGTTAAAGGCGCCAGTGCTGAAGTCCTAAGACCTGGGATCAATACTCTAGTTGGCCATCGCTTTCATCATACTAATAATATATTGAATCCAGCATATTAATTTTTTTCACGGCTGTGAGGTAGCACTTACCTCACATATCTGCTTTCCCATTAAGCTAGTGTTTCATCAGCATCTGAATTCACACATAGCTTATCCTGGCATCCCACCCAAACCTTCAAACCACACACGAGGGCAATTTCTACACTTGCCATCGTACCCTCTTCTCAGATTACTCTGATAAGTCTGACAACAAGGTCACCAGAAAGAGGATTCTCGACCAGTATCACACTGGCACTTCACTTAGCTCAACCGCATTGCGCTAGCATCACTAAGCATGGACACCATATATGACATCACATTAGCAATTTACCTCAATAGTACGCTATATGCATATTTCAAACTTGTTTGTTATCATCAGGCGTACATAACTGTGTAAATGCCTATTACAAATTTTGAAACCCAAAAGCCAAAATTAACCTACTTGTCGGTCAGCGGTAAAGCAAATTTTGCTTTTAGTAAAATTTTGCTTTAAGCAAATTTAGGAGGTTAATTTTGGCTTTTGGGTTTCAAAATTTGTAATTGGCATTTACACAGTTATGTACGCCTGATGATAACAAACAAGTTTGAAATATGCATATAGCGTACTATTGAGGTGAAATTGCCCTCGTGTGTGGTTTGAAGGTTCGGGTGGGATGCCAGGATAGGCTATGTGTGTATTCAGATGCTGATGAAACACTAGCTTAATGGGAAAGCAGATATGTGAGGTAAGTGCTACCTCACAGCAGTGAAAAAAAAAACTTTATGATTCAAGTCTGCTATGTAATTTCTTTTTTTTTTTTGATTACAACAAAATCGTTTATAATGTTTTTTGTTTGACACTAGATATGATCAGAGAGTATCAGGTTTCATTCTTTGTGAAGACGTCCCAAAAATCAGCTATTTAAGACCTCAAGCGAGCGCGCTAGTTTTTTTTTGCTACCACTAAAAATTTTAAAGGCAAGAATATTTTGACGTACTTTTGAGGTATTCACCTACGCGCGCGTGCTGCCTTGGACGATTGATTACACGTGCCAGTGCTTGTAACATAAGACCTGGGTTCAATTATCTACTTGGCCATCGCTTTCATCAAACTAACATTATACTGAATCTAGCATAATATTTTTTTTGTATTACGACAAAATCGCTTTGAATGATTTTTGTTTGACACTAAGTATGATCTGATGGTATCAGGTTTCATTCTCAGTGAAGACGTTCCAAAAAGCACTTTCTTAACACCGTAAGCAAGCGAGCTACTTTATTTGGGTGTCCGTAAAAATTTTTAGGACAAAACTTTTTTGACATAATTTGGGAGTACCGCCCCCCCTTGGGAAGCAAAATTACCCCACAAAAATCAATTTTTTGAACGACTTAATTTAAGGTGCCAGTTTTTTTTTTATATCAGTTGATATTCAACAAACAAATACTTTGACGTGGTTTGGGGGTACCACACCCCTCGGGGACCCCCTAAAATCAATTTTTAAACGGTTCGGGCTAGGCAATAATTTTATTTTTGATATCAACACATTTCTCAGAGATGAATATTTTGACATCGTTTGGGGGTATTACCCCGGAGGACCCCCCAAAATGAACCCCAAAAATCAATTTTTTGATTGGCTCAAACTAAGATGCCACTTTTTTTTGATATCAACACATATTTAACAGACAAACATTTTGATATAGTTTGGGGGTGACCCCAAATAGACACCCCAAAAACCAATTTCTTGAACGACCTAATTTACGGTGCCAGTGTATTTTCACGTCAGTAGATATTTAGAGGCAAATAGTTTGACAGAGTTTGGGGGTACCACACCGCTGAGGCCCCCTTCTCAATGAAATGCCCAAAAACCAAGTTTTTGAATGGCTCAAGCTAGGGTGCCAGTGTCTTTTGCTGTCAGTAGATACTTAAGATACAAATATTTTGACGTAGTTTGGGGGTTCGGCCCCCCTCGGATATCCCCCCCAAAACCAATCTTTTGAACGGCTTCATTACGGTGCCAGTTTTGATATCAGCAGTAGATATTTTGCAAATGAATATTTTGACATAATTTGGGGTGCCGCCCCCCGGGGACCCCCCAAACAGACCCCCAAACATCAATTTTTTGATTGGTTCAAGTTAGTGAACTTGTCTTTTTTTAGTATCACCACATATCTGAGACACGAATGTTTTGACATCATTTGGGAATGCCCCCTGGGGCCCACTCAAAATGGACCCTCCAATAATTAATTTTTGTTTGGCTCAAACTCGGGCGTCAGTTATGATTTTTGATATCAACAGATACAACAGACAAATATTTCGACCTAGTTTGAGGGTGCAACTCCCCCCCCCCTTCCGGAAACTACCCCAAGGTGGACCCCAAAAATCAAGTTTTTGCACGACCAAACTTACGATGTTTTGATATCGGTAGATATTTCAGACTCAAATATTTTAACAGAGTTTGGGGGTACCACCCCCCCCCCCTTCCCTGAGGACCCCCAAACGGACCCCCTAAAGATCAATTTTTCAACGGCTTCTGTTAGAGTTCTAGTTTTTATTTGATATTTTGAAATACTGAAAAGACAAACACTTCAACATACTTTGAAAGTGCCACCCCCCGAAACTCCCCAAATGAACCTCACAAAAATCAATTTTTGGACGATTTAATCTAAGGCTTCGTTGTTTATGATAATAGTAGGTATTTAAGCGACATGAACATGACATAGTTTGGGGGTCCCCTTCCCCCCAAAACTTCCAAACGTCATTGCGTTGAACGGCTTAAACTAAAACTCCAGTTTTATTGTACATAATATGGGGGTACCACACCCCCGAAAATCCCCGCGTAAACCCCACAATAATCACTTTGTTGAACTTAAGCTGAGGCTCCAGCTTTTTTTACATCAAAAGCTATTTAAGTGACAGAATGTTTGACATAGTTCGGAGTACTCTCCTCCGGAACCTTCCAAAATGGACGACACAATATCATCTATTTTGAACGGCTTGAGCTAGAGCGCTAGTTTTTTTGGATGTCAATGAATATTTGAAGGACAATGTTTTACATGGTTTGGGGGTGCCAACCCCCAACAAGAACCTTCCCAAAAATCACTTTTTGAAAGCCAAATTTACTAACTGATTTAAGTCAGTTGGGTTCATATGCTGAGCTGGCGTAATGATTAAAAGCGCCAGGGTGTGAACTTGTCGTGAATGAACTGAGCTGGGTTCAAATACTTGGTCGGACATCGGTTTTACCCAAACCACGAACGATTTAAAATCCACATTTATGTTTTTCATGAGACAAATTCACTTTGTTTGCATTGCATGCGATTGAGTTTTACAAAAATATCGGTAACCTTTAAAGTATGAAGGGGAGAATGATGTTGAAATGGAACTGGCGGAAGTCCTGTATTATTTTCCCTCAGAAAAATGAACATCTAGTTTAATAAGACTTTTGCGACGCTTTGCGTCAGAAGTCCCTATGTTTTATCCGGCATATTTTACGAATTCGTAAACAAAAATGAAAAAACGCTATAACTTTGAAACGACTAAAGGTAGAAACTTGAAATTAGGATCTTAGCTGAGGCACATATAAATCAATCTTAGTGCAAATTTTCGGGGAATCGGTCTTGTGATACGGGTTTCTGAGCCAAAAATTGAAATGTTAATTTTAGGTTTAAACAGCTCAAGCTCGTAAACGAATGGCACTAGGAGAATAAAAGCTTCGAATTTAGAAACGTCTGGGCATGCCCTTTCAGCTCTCAAAAATAAACCATGACGATTCCGACACTTTTTTTATTTATTTATTTATTTATTTATTTATTGGGACTTCCGCAACGCTTTGCGTCGGAAGTCCTTATGTTTTTTCCGTGAAAACTTACGAATTCATAAACAAAGTTTGAAAACGCTATAACTTTGAAACGGCTAAAGGTAGAAACTTGGAGTTAAGAATTTAGATGGGGCTTTAATGAATCCTTCTTCGTGCAGATTTTTGGAGGCAATCGGTCACGTGGTACGGCTTTCCGAGCCATAAACTGTAACTCTAATTGTAGGTTTAAACAGCTCTAGCTCGAAAACTAATCGCACTATGGGAATAAAAGTTTCGAATTTGGAAGCGTCTGGGCATGCCCTTTCAGCTCTCAAAGATAAATTATGACGATTCCGACACTTTTTTTTCTTTATTTGTTTATTTATTTATTTATTTATTTGTTTTTTTATTTATTTTTCTCAGCAAATCACATTATGAGAACAAAAACTCCAAAAACACCAAAGCTACAAACTTGAAATTTGGACAGATGATACGTCTATACATGAACTTGCATCACTGCAATTTTGGAGGCGCTACGTCACGTGGTTTGGGGCATATGCACCCAAAACTTGTGACAGCGAAGTTTATTAAGTGATTTTAGTCACATACGCTCGCGTGCTTCCGTGGCCGAATTATTAGCGGTTGCGGTGCATGAAACCTAAGACCTGGGTTTAAATATCTACTTGGTCATCGCTTCTATCGTACCAAGATAATATTGCATTTTATTTATTTATTTTTGATTGGGACAAAATTGCTTTTAATACTTCTTTGTTTGACACTAGGTACGGTCTGAGGGTATCAGGTTTCAATCTCTGTGAGGACGCCCTAAAAAGGACTTTCTTAACACAATAAGCTAGCGCGCTAGTTTTTTTTGGTGTCAGTTCAAATTTAAAAGACGAAAATATTTTGACATAATTTGGGGGTACCAACACCCCCAAACCCCTAAATGGACCCCGAAAAAAATCACTTTTTTGATGGCTTAAGCTAGAGTGCTACTTTCCGTGACATCAGATGATAATAAAAAGACAAATACCCTGACATAATTTGGGGGTAGCACCCTCCAGGGGATTCCCCAAACGGGCACCTCAAAAATCATTTTTTTAATGGCTTAATTTCGGGTGACAGTTTTTTTTACGCCAGTACTTAATTGAGAGAAAAATATTTCAACGTGGTTTGGGGGTACCACTTCCTCCGGGAAGCCCCCCAAAATGGAACCCCCAAAAATCAATTTCTTGAACGACTTAATTTAAGGTGCCAGTGTTTTTCATATCAGTTGATATTTAAGAGACAAACATTCTGACGTGGTTTGGGGGTACCACACTCCTCGGTGACCCCCAGAAATCAATTTTTAATTGCCTAAAGCTACGGCACTACTTTATTTTGATATCAGCACATATCTAAGAGACGAATGTTATGACATCCTTTGGGGGTGCCATCTCTGGGGACCCCCTCACAATGAACCCCCAAAATTAATTTTTCGATTGGCTCAAACTAGGGTGCCAGTTTTTTCGAGATTAACCGATACTTAACAGACAAACATTTGGACATAGTTTGGGGGTATCAACCTTGGGGACCCCCCAAAATGGACCCTCCAAAAACCAACTTTTTGAACCACCGAATTTACGTTGCCAGTGTTTTTTGATATCAGTACATATTTAAGAGGCAAATATTTTCACAGCGTATGGGGGTACCGCACCCCCGGGGACCCCCCCAAAAAACAATTTTTTAAATGGCTCAAGCTCCGGTGCCAGTGTTTTTTGCTATCGGTGGTTATTTAAGAGACAAATATTTTGACGTGGTTTGGGGGTACCACCCCATCGAGGATCCCCCCAAAAACCAATTTCTTTAACGACTTAATTTACGGTGCCAGTGTTTTTTGATATCAGTAGATAATTAAGAGATGAATACTTAGACATAGTTTGGGAGTGCCACCCCCGGGACCCCCCGAAAAAAAAAACAAAAATCAATTTTTTGATTGGCTCAACCTAGGGCACTAGTTTTTTTTATATCAGCACATATCTAAGAAACAAATGTTATGGCATCGTTTGGGGGTGCCACCCCCCGGGGATTCCCTTCCAAAATGGACACCCCAATAATTAATTTTTCGATTGGCTCAAACTAGGGTGCCAGTTTTTTTGATATCAACAGATACTTAGCATACACGTAATTTGACATGGTTTGGGGATGCCACCTCCCCCGGGGACCCCCCCAAAGTGGGCCCCCAAAAATCAGTTCTTTGAATGACCAAATTTACGATACCTGTGGTTTTGATATCAATAAATATTTAAGAGGCAAATATTTTGCCTTCCAAACGGACCCCCAAACATTAACTTTTTGAACGGCTCAAGCTAGAGTTCTACTTTTTTTGTTATTACAAACTATTGAAGACACAAATAGCTGGACATACTTTGACGGTGCCACACCCCAAAAATCCTCAAATGAACTCCACAAAAATCGATTTTTGTGCACATCAATCTAAGGCTTCAGTCTTTTTGATATTAATACGTATTTAAGCGACAAAAATGTTGACATAGTTTGGGGGTGCCCCCCTCCGTAGCCTTCCCAAATTGACCCCAAAATTCAATTGTTTTGAACGGCTTGAACTAGAACGCTACTTTTTTTCCATATCAGTAGATATTTCGGAGACAGACTTTTTTACACAGTTTGGAGGTACCAAACATCTATCACAAAATCACGTTTTGAAAGCAAATTTACAAAAACTCTGACACCACCATAGATAGAAACCTGAACTTTGAAGATATGATAAATCAATACATGAAGTTGTGCACTTGCATTTTTTGAGTTGCTACGTCACGTACTTTGTGGCAGACGCACCAAAAACGATAACGCAGTTTAATACATGGTTTTCATAATTGATTTTCATCATTCATACGTATGTGCTGCTGTGGCCTAGTAGTTAAAGGCGCCAGCATATGTAACCTTTGTGATTGAATGGACCTGGGTTCCATCATCTAGTTGGCCATTGGTTTTCCATTTCCAAAATCATATTGAATCCAGTTCTCTTTTTTTTGATTAGAAAAAGTTGTTTTTAAATTGTTTATTTTGACAATATATATGATCAGAGGGTATCTGATTTCATTCTCCATAAATGTTTCCCCAAAATCAATTTTTTTAACGGCTTAAGCTAGGGTGCTGGTGTTTTTGATATCGGTCGATATTTAACTGACAAATACTTGAACATAGTTTGGGGAGTACCCTCCTCCCAAAACTCCCAAACGTCATTGCGTTGAACGGCTTAAGCTAAGGCTCCATATTTCTTGCGCATAATATGGAGGTATCACACCCCCGAAATTCTCACGTGTACCCCACAAAAATTAATAAAATGTTTATTTTGACATTATATATGATCAGAGGGTATCCGGTTACATTCTCCATAAAGGTTTCCCCAAAATCAATTTTTTTAACGGCTTAAGTTAGGGTGCTGGTGTTTTTGATATCGGTCAATATTTAACTGACAAATACTTGCACATAGTTTGGGAGTACCCTCCTCCTAAAAATCCCAAATGTCATTGCGTTGAACGGCTTAAGCTAAGGATCCACTTTTCTTGCACACAATATGGGGGTACCACACCCCCAAAATTCTCACGTGAACCCCACAATCATCACTTTGTTGAACTTAAGCCAAGGGTCAAGTTTTTTTTCACATCAAAAGATGTTTAACAGACAAAACGTTTGACATAGTTTTGAGTACTCTTCTCCGGAACCTTCCAAAATTGACCCCCAATATCAATTATTTTGAACGGCTTGAGCTAGGGGTCTAGATTTTTTAGATATCTATAGATATTTAAAAGACAATTTTTTACATGGTTTGGGGGTTCCAAGCCCCAAATAAACCTCTCCAAAAATCACTTTTTGAAAGCCAAATTTACTAACTGATTTAAGTCAGTTGGGTTCATATGCTGAGCTGGCGTAATGATTAAAAGCGCCAGGGTTTGAACTTGTCGTGAATGAACTGAGCTGGGTTCAAATACTTAGTCGAACATCGGTTTTACCAGACCACGAACGATTTAAAATCCACATTTATGTTTTTCATGAGACAAATTTACTTTGATTGCATTGCATGCGATTGAGTTTTACAGAAATATCGGTAACCTTCAAAGTATGAAGGGGAGAATGATGATGAAATGGAACTGGCGGAAGTCCCGTATTATTTTTCTGCGGGAAAATGAACATCTAGTTTATTTATTTATTTATTCATTAAGCAAATCATATTATGGGAACAAAAACCCCGAAAACACTAAAGCTGCAAAACTGAAGTTTGGACAGATGATAAGTGTGTACATGCACTTGCGTCCCTCCAATTTTGGAGGCGCTACGTCACGTTGTTTGGGGCAGATGCACCCCAAACTTATGACAGCGAAGTTTATTAAGTGATTGTAGTCACGTAGGTGAGCGTGCTGCCGTGGCCGAATGGTTAAAGTCGCCAGTGCTTGAAACCTAAGACTTCGGTTAAATATCATCTAGTTGGCCATCGCTTTTATCAAACCAAGATTTTTATTGAACCTAGCATATTAATTTTTTTGTTTTTTTATTAGGACAAAATTGTTTATGATATTCTTTGTTTGACACTAGATATGATCAGAGGGTATTAGGTTTCATTCTTTGTGAAGACATCCCAAAAACCAGCTTTTTAAAACCTCAAGCTAGCGCGCTAGTTTTTTTTGCTACCACTACAAACTTTAAAGACAAGAATATTTTGACATAGCTTGGAGGTAGTCTCTAACGCACCGGTGCTGCCGTGGCCGAATGGTTCAAGGCGCTAGTGCTTGAAACCTAAGGCCTGGGTTCAATTGTCTACTTGGTCATCGCTTTTATCAAACGAAGATTATATTAAATCTAGCATATTAAATTTTTTTTTCGGTTTCGACAAAATCGTTTATAATATTTCTTTGTTTGACACTAGATACGGTCAGAGGGTATCAGGTTTCAATCTCTGTGAGGGCGCCACAAAAATGACTTTCTTAACACCATAAGCAAGCACGCTATTTATTTTTGGTGTCAATAGAAATTTAAAAGACGAAATTATTTTGACATAGTCTGGGGGTATCAACACCCCCGAAACCCCTAAATGGACCTAAAAACAAATAATCTTTTAATGGCTTATGCTAGGGTGCTACTTTTTTGATATCAGGAGATAATCAAGCGACAAATTTCTTACATAGTTTGGAGGTACCACCCTCCCGGGAACCCTTCTAAATGGACACCCCAAACATCAATTTTTTGAATGGCTTAACTTCGGGTGTCAGTTTTTTTGATATCAGTACATATTGAAGAGAAAAATATTTTGACGTGGTTTGGGGGTACCACCTCCCCCGGGGAGCCCCCCAAAATGAAACCCCCAAAAATCAATTTTTTGAAGTACTGTACTTAATTTAAGGTGCCAGTGTTTTTGATATCAGTATTTAGTGAGTTCGTACGCGATGAGTCTCGACACGTAGTTCTATAATATCAACAAGTAGTATTTAATAAACTATAATAATAATAAAAATCAGAATAATATTAATATTGACGACATAAAGCAAAGCAGCAATATATATACTGCGAGTAAACAAAGAAAAGCGAGAACAAAAACAACATTAATTAAATTCCTTTTGTCTCGCAATATCTGTTCATTACGCAATACCACCCATAGCAATGAGCGATATGTGCCAACAACCGGATAGCGCAGACAATTATACAAGGACAAATATTAAATTCACTCGGTCACCACAGACCTTCCCGTCAGAATGATGGGTATGATGGACGAGAAAGCCACCCAAGGCTGTTCAGCATACACATCAGTCGACAAAAAGAAATGTGGATTCGAGTCAATTCCAAAAACATGACAAAAAAGACACGTGACAAAAAGAAATATTCAAAAATTGCAACATAGAAAACCGATAAGGGTTGAAAAAGGAGTAAGCAGAAACACCAAAACCTGGGATAAAATGTTAAACGCGTTAATATCGGAAATATGACAGCAGAAATGCTATTTTCTACGTCCATGCGACCAGAAATAAGTGAGTGAGTTATTCCTCTCAGGATGACATAGCGCATTTTAACGCGGAAAATGCACACCACAATATAGAGGGCTTTTCTCTTCCCCTTTAGCATAATGTATAATCATCAAGTCTTTGCTCGGAATCAAATAATATCAAAAATGCAAAAACAACAATATAAAATAAACATTCAGTAACTCTGCTGGTCGCACGAGATATATTTCGTTGAGTCATAGCCATTGCTGTTTTTCCTTTAGACTTCTTCTACTCGAACAGAATTTGAGTAGCCATAACATTAATTATAACGCGAGAAATTGCAGCTAATTCTAAGGTAAGAGGAAAATACGCAAATACAATTCACACATAGAAAAGGTCAATTATCGGACACCCATTATTAGTACAACTACGTTTACATTTCTTGCACAGCTTAAGTGTGGCAGATAAGGAGTCAGATTTGATAACAATAAAATTGAATCGCTACATATTTAGAAATTTTCATTATACAGAGAAATACTTCAGCCTTAATACAAATCTACAGCGCTTTAATCAATTACGTTTTCTCAAATTGTAAGATTCTGAACAAAATTTACACCTAAATAGGCAAAAAAAATTACAGGTAAATATGCAAATAACATTTTACACGTAAATATGCAAAAAATGATATGCAGAAAAAAATAAATTAAAAATCTGTACCGTCTTTTCTTCCGAAGTTTCTTCTTCAAAGTTTCCGGACGCTTTCGAACAACACTTCCGGGCACTTTTGAACTGCATTTCTGGGCACTTTCAACCGACACTCGAACTGTTTTGAAAAACGCTTTTCGTTCTGTTTCGGAACAGTTCTGTGGGCTCTTCTCAAAGTTTTCTTTGACTCTTCTCGAGCAATTAAGCAATTCCTCAGCTTAATTGCTTCACTTTGAACTTTTTTTTTTTATTCTAAACAAGCCTTTTTGGTGAAGCTTTGATTATGTGTAAACTTACACGCGGAACCAATGAAATGAGCGCCCCTTCGGGCGCTCCTCACACAGGCACCAATTTATTGGTGAGTACTCAATGAGTCTCGACACGTAGT